>WBNM01002992.1:18589-41830 GCA_013399055.1 Ramphastos sulfuratus
GTGTTCTCTTCTCCAGACTAAGCAGCCCCAGGTCCCTCAGCCTCTCCTCCCCAGGCAGGGCTCAGTCCCCTCAGCATCCTCACAGCCCTCCCCTGGACTCTCTCAGCAGCCCCACAGGCTGGCTCCTGTATAGGAGTCTGTGCATCCCCTGGAGCCTGCTGGAGAGCAGCACAAACATCCACACCATGCCTGTGTAGCTGCCAGGTGTGACTGCCCCACAGCATCCAGCCCTGCATTATGGGACCAAGCTGGAGCAATGCAGTGGGATGCTTCCAACGGCCAGGGGCTGCTTCTTCCCCACAGCCTTTCCCCTCTGCTCCTTGCTCCCACTGCTCTCAGAATCGCTGCTGGTCGCTTTGCTATGTCAGGGCAGCTCACAGCCTTGTGCACAAACAGGCCACTGCCATGTCTGGTAGCAGTAATGATGTTTATTGAGTCACACACACAGCCACCCTCCTGCATTTTTCATGGCCCTGCTCTCCAGAGGCAGTGCAGGCTGCTAATCAAACAACACTGAACCAGGACATTGCCTCTGCTCCCTCCTACTGCTGCAAATTGCCCTCCTCTCCCTGCAGCAAGCTCTGACAGCTACCACCCCTTTGGTCACTGGCCACAGACTTAATTGGCAGGTGCTCCCTCACCTCTGCTCGTGCAGGCTCTCTGATGAAGTGTTAGAAGAAGGTGGATGGAGTCCTGTCCATCTCTCAGCTAAAGAGGGAGGCTGAGGGAGACCTCACTGCACTCTGCAGAGGCTGCAGTGAGGTGGTGGTTGGGCTCTTCTCCCTCCTACCAGGTGCTGGACAAGAGGAAATGGCTTGAAATTGTGTCAGGGGAGGGTTAGGTTGGAGATGAGGAAGAATGTCTTTGCTGCAGGAGGGATCAGGGATTGGAACAGGCTGCCCAGGGAGGTGGTGGAGTCCCCATCCCTGGAGGAGTTCCACAGAGGTGCAGCCATGGCACCTGCAGACATGGTGGTGCTGGGTTGAAGTGGGACTGGATGATCTCAGAGGGCTTTGCCAACCCAAACCAAGTCTGTGATGGTATGAAACAGGCTGTGGTGTGTGCTGTGTGAGAGTCCCCTTGGTGTGGAGGCCTCACCTCTGGAAGCAGTGAGGTGGCAAAGCTGCAATGCTTGGAGCTGGGCTCTCCACAGGCAGCAGGGAGAATAAGGCAGGGCAGATTCTGCTCCACAGAGCTGCTGGGCAAAGGTCTGCCAGAAGCCTCAGAGGTGTCACAGGAGATCCTGGGGCTGTGGGACTTCATCCTGTGAAAGAAGAGATGTGTGAGGTGTGAAGAGCTCTGAAATAAAGAAGAGCATCTCATTTCCCCACCCTCTGCTAAGGAGCTGCCCTTCACTTTCTGCTTGTTTGTGGTGAGTTGGGTAGCCTAGAGGAGAAGAAGTCACTCTTGTGCTACAGAAACTTGGTCTAACATGAAAAGTTCTCTCTCCCTCCCCAGCCCTCAGTACCCTGCCTGAAGGACAAGCACTGTGGGGGCTCATGGTCCTGTGCCATCTCTTCATCCCTCCCCTGAACTGAAAACATGTCCTGCAGACAAAGAACCAACAGAGGGTGGTAATTTATGACTCCTGAATAATTCAAGGGCCTTCCATGCCCTGCTCCTTCTTTTATTTTTTCTGTTGGTGTCCCTTGGGAGCATTCACTCCCCAGCAAACACACAGCCCCCACCATGCACACACAGAGGGGATGGGAGAGGAGGAGACCCTCGTGGGAGCTGCAGGCATCACTCACACTCCTCTCTTGTTTCATCCTGGCATCCTCCCCTCCAGCCAGCTCTGCCTCTGTGCAAGCTCAACTGCCTTCCCAGCCATCCCAGCACACACACCTCAGCCTTCCTGTGCTTTACCACCACAATAACCTGGAGTTTCCCTCAGGAGCACTCAATTTCAACAGGAGATGAGACCTGGGAATTTGGCTTTAATATTTCATAAGCTTCCTCCTAAAATGTAAAGCATATTTAGGTTATTTGCATCAACCAGCAGGAAAACAAATACCTCCAATCTGCAGGCAGATCCTAACCTGCTGCCTATTTTTTATTTTTTTTTCCAGGGCTGAGCATAAATAACACAATTTATTCAAAGAAAGCCTTCCCCCCCCCCCCCCCCCTCCATTTACATTTATATTGAATAATTTAAACCAACTTCCTTGAGTTCCATAAATTCTTCCTTCTAGGATGGGGGAAACCTGTCCACATCTGAGGGACTTGCTTCTGAGGGAGACTTCTACCTACAGCAGATGCTTGCAAAGCTCATCTCACCTTTGTGCCTGAGCCAGCCTCCAGCATGCACTGAGCCAGCTAAGCAGAGAGACCATGCAGAGAGAGAGGCAACACTTAGTGTTGGGGTCCTAGAAGCAGGGGAGGCAATGCTAAGGGCTGCAGGAGGAAGAGCTTTGGTCTAGAAGAGAGTGCAGAAAACAGGGCTCTGGTCTGGCACTGATAATGCTGTGCCAGGTTGGGAAAGAGGGAAGAGTTGTAGCTCAGATGTCAACTGCCACTCCAGCTGGGGCAGCACAGGACCATTTGGTCCTTTCCACATCCTTTTCCTTCCTCTTTTACCTGCATCTGAAAAGGGGATGAAAAGAGACTGCATTGGACACCAACACACACCAATGCCAGAGTGTAACACAATGAGCAGGGCAAGGGAGGGGATTCTGCCCCTTTGCTCTGCTCTCCTCAGACCCCAGCTGCAGTCCTGTGTGCAGTTCTGGAGCCCTCAGCACAGGAAGGACATGGAAGTGTTGGAGCCAGTGCAGAGGAGGCCACCAAGATGCTGAGAGGGCTGCAGCAGCTCTGCTGTGAGGACAGGCTGAGAGAGTTGGGGCTCTGCAGCCTGGAGAGGAGAAGGCTTCCAGGAGAGCTTGGAGTGGCCTTGCAGGATCTGAAGGGGGCTGCAGGAAGGCTGGGGAGGGACTATTGACAAGGTCTGGGAATGCCAAGAGGAGGAGGAATGGGTTTGAAGTGTCAGAGGGGAGATTGAAAGTGGATGTTAGGAGGAAGTTGTTTGCAGTGAGGGTGGTGAGACACTGGCACAGGTTGCCCAGGGAGGTTGTGGAGCACAGAATCACCCAACCTGATCTTTAATCCCATTCTGTGCTTCTGTGCTCCACACCCTCCCTGGAAGTGTTCAGCACCATGCTACTCCCTGCAGCATCCAGATCCCAAGCAGACCTTTATCTGGCACCAACCTGTGGTAATCACTGAGTTCATTTAAACCCACTGAATACCACTTCCCCACTTTCATTTCCTCTCCCCCTGGCAGGTTTAGCTGCTTGGTCTCTTATCTCTCTCTAATAATTTCTATTCTCATCACTTTCTCTTCCTCAGAGTTACTTTGGCAGCATTCTCTGAAGTTTAGTCTCTTTGCTAGACACAGAGTTAATGTTATTATTCTAGGCTGGCTTGCAGACACTGTTCATCAGTTAAGCATGACAGGGAAGTAAGCCAAAAATGAATCAAACTACCACACCTCAATGGATGGGAGAATCTCCCTTGGAAACACAAGCAGGAACAGTCAGGGAGGAAACTCTGCAGTGATTCTCAGTGTGGCAGTTCAGAGCCATTAGCAATGGGGAGAGGATGGAAGTTTGGATCATGTCTGGCTGCCTGACCCACAAACTCTCAAGGCTCTAAGTTCTCTCTCCATTGAGAGCAAGTCCAAACCTCACCATCTGCCCTGGCCTTCTGGTGATTTCTTTCACTCTGGTTTTGCAGGAGATCAGCTGTGACTGCTCAGGTAGGAGCTCACCTGGAGTGCTGTGTCCAGCTCTGGAGCCCTCAACACAGGAAGATGTGGATCTGATGGAGTGGGTGCAGAGGAGGCCATGCAGAGGATCAGGGGGCTGGAGCCCCTCACTGTAAGGCCAGGCTGAGGGTGCTGGAGGTGTTCAGCCTGGAGAAGGCTCTGGGGAGACCTTAGAGCATCCTGCCAGCAGCTGAAGGGGGCTACAAGAGGGCTGCAGAGGGACTGCTCCCAAAGGCTTGCAGAGATAGGCTGAGATTTAAGTTAGAGAAGAGCAGGTTTAGGCTGGGTGTGAGGAGCAAGTTCTTTAGCATGAGTGTGGTGCAGCACTGGAACAGGTTGCCCAGGGAGGTTGTTGAAGCCTCATCCCTGGACATATTCAACTAACAGAAGTGAGTCTTTAAATTGTAATAAATCCACCTGCTTGTAATACCTGCCCAGATACTTCTCTTTTCACAGCCATTACTAACATTTCAAGGGTAGAGATTAATTATAATGGTAATATTATCATTTCTTTTACTGCCAGCTGTACAGGGAGAATAAATCTAGCTGCAAAATAAATTGTAATTCCTGTGTCCACACTTAGAAGCTGGAGCCTCTGTGTTAATGAAATAATGTTGACTGGTTCCACAGAGTTGGGCAAAAGCCTTCCCTTGCTGCTTCCCCTGCTCTGAGATGTAGATCTTGGGGCAACAAGGTCTTGTTTAAACAAGAATTCAAGTCCCCAGCTGCTAGCAAACTGGAAGAGCAGAACAGCAAAGGATGGGCACCCTTCCCTTCCACCCCCTCACTCTTAAAATGGTTTCTTTCCATCCCCACTTCTTTTGTCTTGCTCATTTCTCTGAAATCCAACACTCAGCAGGTACCTCCTGGTAGTGTTTTATGTTTAAGGGCACAGATACCCATTTAATTAACTCCATGATTGTATGGTAACTGCTGGCCTTCTGATTACACAGTAAGCAGCAGACAGATTAAGACAGTAATTTCATGGTTATTTCTGTCTCTCCCTACTGCAGGTCTTTTAGGGACCAATTCAGATGCCCCTCCTGAAGCTTATAATTAAGCAAAGCCTCTCACTCAAGCCAGGGAGAGATTGGGGTACCCAAGGCCAAAATCTCAGCACGTGGCTGTCTGACCCAGCTGCTCCTGGTGTAATGAGGGGAGCTGGAGCCCTCCACTCAGGGCTGCCTGATGGAGAGGATCCTGAGCTCTTACAGCCTGTGATGTGAGCAGCCAGGCTAGGGAAGCTGAGCCAGATGGTGAGGAAAGGGCTGACTCACTTCTCAGGTGCCATGTTAGGAGCCTGCTCCCCTTTTTCCCTCTGCAATGCAAGGGGAAGGATGAACACCAGCTGAGGGGATTCTGCTCCTTTGATCTGCTCTCCTCAGGCCCCACTTGCAGTCCTGTGTGCAGTTCTGGAGCCCCCAGCACAGGAAGGACATGGAAATGTTGGAGANGATCCAGCTCACCTGCAGACACGAGTGGCCTTTGCAGGAGACAGAAAGTGTCTGCATGACTGATCAGGCTGAGGGGGAATCCTGACTCCACTTGCACTGGCAAGTACAGTCTGAGCAGAAACAGTGGATGTCAGCACTCTGCTAGGGGCATGCTAAATGATGTCCCATGGTGGGTTTGGGTTGGATGGGCACTGCATCTGACACCTCCCTGATCTTCCTGTTAGGTTAAATGGGTTCTCCAGCTTCCTGAAACTCCAAATGCCTGGAAACAAACCCTTCTGAGCAGACAGAATATGCCTAAACTCTCTGTCCAAGTGGCCCTGAGCTGCAATACACCAAAGACAAACTGTGCACCTATTAGCACCACATCAATATCACTTAAAGCCCCATTCTGAGGAGAGCCTGGCAGCCCTATTAATGCTCTTAATTTCCCTGTGCCTCTGAATGGACATAAATAATTGTGCAGTGCTGGCCCTTCCTGCTCCATCCTCTCCAGCCAGATGGATTATCTCTGGTTGTTTCCCTAGATTTGGCTTCAGGATGCAAGCACCATTTGTGGTCACTGATTGTTGAAGAGGCCACATGCATAACCTACCAGAAAATGAGATTTTAATGCTCAGTGGAAGATTAGAGCAGTCTGCTTTGTTAAAGCACTCTGAGTTCCCACACTTCACTCATCCCCTGCTCCTATAGCTTGCTGCTGGCTTCAGGAGCTGTGGGGAGAACACAAACTGATCCAGTATGGGCTTAGCTGAAATGAGTCTGTCTCCTGCTGTTCTTTTTACCTCTTTCATAGAATCACAGAATGGGAGGGGCTGGAAGGGACCTCTGGAGATCATCCAGCCCAAGCCCCCTGCCAGAGCAAGTCACACAGGAACATATCCAGGTGGCTCTAGAAAGTCTCCAGAGACTCCACAACTTCTCCAGGGCTCCAGCACCCTCACAGCAAAGAAGTTTCTCCTCATGTTGAGCTCCTGTGTCCCAGTTTGTGTCCACTGCCACTTGTCCTGTCACAGGACACCTCTGAGAAGAGAAATCTCTGCAGAGGAGAGGCCCTGGTGGAACACACAAAGAGAAGCTCTACAGATGCAGATGCAGCTCCTCACAGCTCTGGAGCTCCACTCCCATGAAGCAAAGTTGACAGATCAGTATTAGCCACAACTATGATTATGATCATGGGTTCAGCTGCTCAGGGGACAGCTCAGGGGACAGCCACAACCCTCTGTGAGCAGCGTAGCAAATCCAACCCAGCTCTCATCTCCAGCCCTCAGTTTCTGCAACTGATTCCTGCTGCAAAGCAAAGCAAAACAAATTACTGTGTCCAGTTCTGGGCTCCCCAGTTCAAGATGGACACAGAACTGCTTGAGAGAGTCCAGCACAGAGCCACAGAGATGCTGAAGGCAATGGAACAGCTCTGGTAGGAGTAGAGCCTGAGGGAGCTGGGGCTGGGAGCTTGGAGCAGAGGAGCTGAGAGGTGACCTCAGCAATGGTTCTAAAGATGTGCAGGTGAGTGGCAGGAGGCTGCAGCCAGGCTCTGCTGGGTGATGCCAGTGCCAGCACAAGGGGCACTGGCTGCAAGCTGAGGCAGAGGAAGTTCCATGGAAACAGGAGGAGGAATTTTTTGCCTGTGAGGGTGCCAGAGCCCTGGCACAGGCTGCCCAGGGGGGCTGTGGAGTCTCCCTCTCTGGAGATATTCAAGACCTGCCAGGATGTGAGGTGTCCCTGCCCATGGCAGGGGGGTTGGAACTAGATGATCTTAGTGATCCCTTCCAACCCTAACTGATTCTATGATCCTATGTGTTCCTGTGTGATCTAGCCTAGGAGATCCTGCCCTGGCAGGAGTTGGACTGGCTGAGCTTTGGAGGTCCCTCCCAGCCCCTGCCATTCTGTGATGCTGTGATCCTCTGTGTAACCCAAAGAGTGGGAAAGCAACAAAGCTGAGTCTGGGGAGCAGGCTGCAAGCAGGGGATAGAAAATCTATCATGAATTAATCACAATGGGACATCTTTCCTCAGACTTCCATAAAACTCCAGTGTGATAATTTAGTGGTGAGAAGATCCTCTAATGAGCTTCAAGGAAACTGCAGTCATCTTAATGGGCTTTTTAATGAAGAATCATTTAGGGTTTTATTAACACTGAGGAAAAAACACATGGTGCTTGGTAGCTGCTCAGAGCTGGATGAACATGAGCTACTGCTTCAAATGTTCAAACACAAAACATTCTGATGTGTCCCTGCTTGGTGCTTGAAGGAATATCACAATTTTTGGTCTTTGGGAAGTGTATCCAAAAAAAGAAGGTTTTATTTTGGTTCCCAAACAGACTTCCCAGCACACCTCAAGCTCTGTGGCAAGTGCTGCTGGCACCAGAGGGTTCCCAGATGCTCTCACAGCTAAAAGACAGCTTGAAGATGCAGTGGAGGCTACCAATGGATTTCAGCTTTGTGCTGGGTTTGTTCTAGGTTGAGGCAGAGCTCACTGGCAGGAGTGTTTGCCAGGTCAAGCTGATTTGCCATTCTGCTCCTGTTTGTTATTTGCCATTTTAATCCTCTTTAAGTCATGGCACAAACTGTGCCATTGGCTTCAAAGGGCTGTGGCCCAGGCTCACAGTCAGCAGAGACTGTTGAGTCCCTGCAATGTTTGTCACTCAATTCAGCTCTGGGTTCTGGAACCTTGTGTCTGATGTGAGCTGCCTGTTGACAAGGTCAAGGGAGGGGATTCTGCTCCTTTGCTCTGCTCTCCTCAGACCCCAGCTGCAGTCCTGTGTGCAGGTCTGGAGCCCCCAGCACAGGAAGGACATGGAAGTGTTGGAGCCAGTCCAGAGGAGGCCACCAAGATGCTGAGAGGGCTGCAGCAGCTCTGCTGTGAGGACAGGCTGAGAGAGTTGGGACTCTGCAGCCTGGAGAAGGCTTCCAGGAGAGCTTGGAGTGGCCTTGCAGGATCTGAAGGGTCTCCAGGAAGGCTGGGGAGGGACTATTGACAAGGGCTTGCAATGACAGGACAAGGGGAATGGGTTTGAAGTGGCAGAGGGGAGATTGAAAGTGGATGTCAAGAGGAAGTTGTTTGCAGTGAGGGTGGTGAGACACTGGCACAGGTTGCCCAGGGAGGCTGTGGCTGCTCCCTCCCTGGGGGTGTTCAAGGCCAGGTTGGATGAGTCCCTGAGTGACCTGTGCTAGTGGGAGGTGTCCCTGCCTATGGCAGAGGGTTGGAACTGGATGATCCTTGAGGTCCCTTCCAACCTTCCCATTCTATGATTCTATGAAATCCACCTATAGAGAAAATTCCTTCATATTTGGCCTGTTCCTTTCAGCTTTAATCCCCAGAATCAGCTACCAAATCAGGAGTTTGGGTGATTATCTGCTCTCAGCCATGGAGGAAGGTGTCTGCTTTGAAGGCAAATGCTCTTTATTCATCCAGCTCCTCCTGCAGCTCAGGCAAGGCTGCTGATCTCCACACAGAATTAGCAGGGGAAGGGCAGTGCTGTGATTTGTTGCCTTGATGTGACAGGCAATTTCCAGATCTGTATCAGAAAGTTAGAGTGAAACTTTTAGAAGTGGCTGCATTTGGGTTTAGCTTTGGGGGGAGGAGAAGAGAGTTCATTTAACTCTGGTTTCAGAGGCAAGATGAGAGTCATGGCAGCTTTTAATGACCCAGTTCTATTCCTGCAGCATCAGCTGAAGTTAGCTGGGACCAGAGATCAGTCAAGGAATTGTTTCAGTTGGAAAAGGCCTCTAAGATCATTGAGTCCAACCAGCACCAACCCCACCATGTGTGCCATGGGCACACATTGCTTGAACACCTCCAGGAACCACAACTTCACCACCTCCCTGGGCAACCTATTCCAGTGCCCAACCTGCTTCATTTATAGATTCACAGAATGGGTTGGGTTGGAAGAGACCTTCAAGATCATCCAGTTCCAACCCCCTGACATAGGCAGGGACACCTCACACCAGCCCCAGGTTGCTCAGGGGCTCATCCAGGCTGGCTTTGAACACCTCCAGGGAGGTTGTGGAGCACAGAAGCACAGAATGTGATCAAAGATCACATTCTGTGCTTCTGTGCTCCACAACCTCCCTGGCCAACCTGTGCCAGTGTCTCCTCACCCTCCCTCTCTGTGCTCCACAACCTCCCTGGCCAACCTGTGTCAGTGTCTCCTCACCCTGACTCTCAAGAATTTCTTCCTAAGCTCAATCTCCCCTGCTCAAACTTCAATCCATTCCCTCTCATCCTATCACTGCAAGCCCTTGCCAAAAGTCCCTCCCTGGGACTTGCAAGGCATGAAGCCAACCCAGCTCCTCCCCAAGGAACTCAGCTAACAGAGCCAAAGAATCACTGAGGAAATGAAGCAAAGGGAGGATGTGTTGCCATTGCTTTCTGATTTGTGTCCTCCTGACCTGAGAGTGCACATTCATCACTCAGATCAGCTGAACAAAGCTGGGCTGCTGTCACAGGAGTTAGGTGGGCACATCTTGAGTGCTGTGTTCAGTTTTGGGCTCCCCAGTTTCAGAGGGACAGGGATCTGCTGAAGACAGTCCAAGGGAGGGCTGTGAGGATGCTGAGGGGACTGAGCACTGCCTGGGGAGGAGAGGCTGAGGGACCTGGGGCTGCTTAGTCTGGAGAAGAGAAGACTGAGAGGGGATTTAATCAATGTTTATAACTACCTAAGGGCTGGGGTTCAGGAGCGGGGGGACAGGCTCTGCTCACTGCTGCCTGGGATAGGACAAGCAGCAATGGATGGAAGCTGCAGCACAGGAGGTTCCAGCTCAACACAAGGGCAACTTCTTTGCTGTAAGGGTCCCAGAGCCCTGGCACAGGCTGTCCAGAGAGGTTGTGGAGTCTCCTTCTGTGGAGCCTTTGCAGGCCTGTCTGGATGTGTTCCTGTGTGCCCTGAGCTAGATTGGTCCTGCTCTGGCAGGCGATTGGACTGGATGAGCTCTTTGGGTCCCTTCCAACCCCTGACATCCTGTGAGCTGTGATCTGTGCAGTGGACAAACTGCTGTGATGAACTTGTGCATGGGCTGGTTTACAGCAGCTGCTTCTTCAGGGAAAGCTTTCTCCAGATGTCTTAGGGAGAACAGCAGCAGCAGAGACAACCTGATGGCCATTCAGCAACCCAGGCAGGAGGCAGCCAGACCATCTGGGCATGTGCTGTGTGTGGTTTTTTCTCTTCCTCCCTCCCTCTCTCTCTCTCTCTTCACGAGCTGAGATAATTATGTCTGTGCACCGTGGTCCTGAGGTGAACATCCCTGATACCAGCTCTGCCCCTTGTCATGAGGCAGCTGCAGGATTGCTGTCAGATTGTTTTACAATTAGGTGTTGATTGTCAGCCTCCTGATTGAGCAAGGCAGGACTGACGTGAGAAAAGCATTTGGGAAGGAGAGTGCAGAAAGGAGGCCAAGAGGCTGAGACTGGGGAAACTGAAGAGATGAAAGGAGGGATGAAAGATGCTGGTTTTGACAGCAGCTGATGGGTCACAGCAGAAGGGGAGGGTTCCTTAGCCTTTGAGAGGCAGCAGCAGCTCATGTGCTGTGCACACAAGTGATGCTGCTGCCCTGCCTGCAGAGCACAGCAAATGCAAGGCTTGGTACTTGTTACCATAGGATCTTCATAGAGTCAGAGAATGGGAAGGTTGGAAGGGACCTCAAAGCTCAGCCAGTTCCAACCCCCTGCCATAGGCAGGGACACCTCCCACTAGCACAGGTCACTCAAGGCCTCATCCAGCCTGGCCTTGAACACCTCCAGGGAGGTTGTGGAGCACAGAAGCACAGAATGTGATCAAAGATCCTATTCTGTGCTTCTGTGCTCCACAACCTCCCTGGGCAACCTGTGCCAGTGTCTCACCACCCTCACTGCAAACAACTTCCTCCTAACATCCACTTTCAATCTCCCCTCTGACACTTCAAACCCATTCCCCTTGTCCTGGCATTCCCAGACCTTGTCAATAGTCCCTCCCCAGCCTTCCTGGAGCCCCCTTCAGATCCTGCAAGGCCACTCCAAGCTCTCCTGGAAGCCTTCTCCTCTCCAGGCTGCAGAGCCCCAACTCTCTCAGCCT
Source organism: Ramphastos sulfuratus (assembly GCA_013399055.1). Taxonomy (NCBI): domain Eukaryota; kingdom Metazoa; phylum Chordata; class Aves; order Piciformes; family Ramphastidae; genus Ramphastos; species Ramphastos sulfuratus. The sequence continues at coordinate 29,855 of WBNM01002992.1, forward strand.
GTCCTCACAGCAGAGCTGCTGCAGCCCTCTCAGCATCTTGGTGGCCTCCTCTGCACTGGCTCCAACACTTCCATGTCCTTCCTGTGCTGGGGGCTCCAGAACTGCACACAGGACTGCAGGTGGGGTCTGAGGAGAGCAGAGCAAAGGGGCACAATCCCCTCCCTTGCCCTGCTGCCCACACTGCTCTTGCTGCAGCCCAGCACACAGTTGCTGTCTGGGCTGCATGAACACTGCAGCCTCAGGTTGAGATTTTCCTCACCCCAGACCCCCAGGGCCTGTTCCTCAGGGCTGCTCTCAGCCATTCCCCACCCAACCTTGGATTTGTCTTGGCTGAAAAAGACCTCTGAGATCATCCAGTCCAGGTGTTCTTTAGAGATCCCTTCCAACCAAAGCTGTTCTATGATTCTATGTTTAGACATTTCTTGAACACCTCCAGGGGTGGTGACTCCACCACCTCCCCAGGCAGCCTGTTCCAATGCCTGACCCCTCTTGCTCCCTCCCTGGAGGTGTTCAAGGCCAGGTTGGATGAGTCCTTGAGTGACCTGTGCTAGTGGGAGGTGTCCCTGCCTATGGCAGGGGGTTGGAACTGGATGATCCTTGAGGTCCCTTCCAACCTTACCATTCTATGATTCTATGATTCTCTTGCAGGAAAGAAATTGTTCCTAATCCCCAACCTGAACCTCCCCTAGTCAGAGAGGGTGCAAGATGCTACAGGAAGGCAAATTTCTTTGTGCCTGCAGCAGCTGCCCACACATTCTGGTTAAAATAAGTCCAGTCAGTTGGGGATAGGACCAGCATCCATTTAGCCTGGTGTCTTTTCTCCAGCAGTGATAGAAAAAGGGGAATTACAGCCCTTGTGCAAGCAAGTATAGATCCTAGCAAGAAATGAAACCCTCCAGGTGAAATTGTGTCCTCTGAGAAGTGAGAAGTAATTTTTCTGCTGACCGCCTCTGACCACAGCTCCAGCAGCCCCCATCAGACACTGGCCAGAGGTAGCTGCTGCCAAGGCAATGGAAAAAAACCAAACCACCACCTGATCCAGCAGCTCTGATAGCAGTGGCTTTGTTTAAGCAACTTTATAATGAATCCCAGTCCTTCTCCCAATAGATGCCTGTGCTGCAGTGGCAATGGAATAAAACAATTCAGCTTTTACAAACTCATAAACACATAGAAGGCAACGTAAACCAATTTCTGATCTAGTTGAGGTGCACTGAGATTTCACAGAGTGGCATGAAGCCTGAGTGGATTCTGAAATTGCTCTCAAGCCTAGGAATTCATCTCTCCCTTCTCTCCTCTGGCAGCAGAGATGCTGCTCTTAACCCTTTGAGGGCTGTCCCTGCATTCACACCTCCTGGCGGTGTCTCTCCGCGCGCTGTGGGGATGGACGCAGGCAACCATCCACACACAACAACTCCTGGGGCATTCAGGATGAGAGCTGAGGGCACCCAGATTCCCTCCCTGTGTGGTTAGCCAGACCAGCCACATGGCATAGAGAAATGGTGTTCAGTTGTATTTGTATCACTCCCTCTTGCTGGAGGTCAGGCTGCAAGTGGGGAGAGAGTGCAGCCACGACCCAGTCACAGCACAGTGCCTTGTGCTGGGTGTTGGATCAGAGGATGTCAGGGGTTGGAAGGGACCCAAAATGCTCATCCAGTCCAAGCCCCCTGCCAGAGCAGGACCAGACAATCCAGCTCAGGGCACACACAACACATCCAGACAGGCCTGGAAAGGCTCCACAGAAGGAGACTCCACAACCTCTCTGGGCAGCCTGTGCCAGGGCTCTGGGACCCTTCCAGGCAAGAAGTTTCCCCTTGTGTTGAGCTGGAACCTCCTGTGCTGCAGCTTCCATCCATTGCTGCTTGTCCTATCCCAGGCAGCAGTGAGCAGAGCCTGTCCCCCCCCTCCGGACCCCCAGCCCTCAGATAGTTATAAACATTGGTTAAATCCCCTCTCAGTCTTCTCTTCTCCAGACTAAGCAGCCCCAGGTCCCTCAGCCTCTCTTCCTCAGGCAGTACTCAGTCCCCTCAGCACCCTCATAGCCCTCCCTTAGACTCTCTCCAGCAGATCCCTGTCCCTCTTAAGCTGTTGGAAAGAAGAAAAGGATTTCTACCCTCCCCTCTGGAGCTCCAACCCCTGGCTTGTGCCTAGGGCTTGGCTCTGGGGCTCAGGAGGGGACATTTCTTCCCCAGTTGAATTAACTGTGTGCATCTTCTGAAGGCAAAAGGGAGGCCCTCAGAGAGGTTATTGCTGTAACCCTTCTGCACCTCCCAGAAAGGGAGGAAAATCTGCCCAAGCAAGTCAGGGAGGCAGGATGCAGCAGTGTGGGGATGGGGTTGGCATGGCAACAGCATGGCACTGCTGAGCTGCCCAGTCCCTCCTGCTCCCCAGGACTGCCCTGTGTGGAGGACTGGTGCTGAGGGGTCACAGGCTTCACACAGCTGTCAGAGATAATAGGGAGTGGGAAAAGAAAGGCTGAATGCTCAGCTGCTGCAAGGAGCAGCAGGAGTGGTGGCAAATTGAAGCTGAGGATGCTTGGGTTTGACTTTGGTGATGGTGCCTCCAGTTACCTGCTTGAAATGGGCAAAATGAAGGCCACAAAGATGCTCAGAGGGCTGCAGCAGCTCTGAGGACAAGCTGAGAGAGTTGGGGCTCTGCTGAGAGAGTTGGGGCTTCCAGGAGATCTTGGAGTGGCCTTCCAGTAGCTGAAGTGGGCTGGGGAGGGCCTATTGACAAGGCCTGGTAATGACAGGAGGAGGAGCAATGGGTTTGAAGTGGCAGAGGGGAGATTGAAACTGGGTGTTAGGAAAAAGTTGTTTGCAGTGAGGGTGGTGAGACACTGGCACAGGTTGCCCAGGGAGGTTGTGGAGCCTGGGGGCCTTGGTCAGCCTGTGCAGTGCTGCATGTCCCCACACACTGCAGTGCTGCTGGGGACCCAAGGCATGTTCTCATCAGTCTGTCTTCACAGCAAACAAATGCCCATGCACTCTGTAATTAACCCAGTTAACAGAGACATTGATGCATGAGAACTCCATGGAACCAGCTTATTATCTGCACTGCTAATTAGCCATGGGAAAAGAGACAGGGGGGTTATGAATATCTGCTTAAGAAGAGGGGAAGAGGAAATGAAGCCCTGTTGAAACTGATTCCCCCCTCTCCTCCCACTTCTCCTTTCCCTTTTTAAAGAAATAGAGAAGCAGGAACAAACTGAGGCTACCCATGTGAGGGAGGAGATGCTGGAGTCTGGCTCAGGCACAGCAGGGACACTGCTGCTGGCCACATCTGCCCTCTGCAGTGGCAAACAAGTAGAGAAGTTTGCTAGGCTGGGCCAGACCTTCTCCTAGGAGAGTTCTTCCTACTGAGCACTAGGAAGTGTTCCTCCTGGACACAGGTCCAGCAGCAGCTTGGCCTTCCTCTGCTCTGCCCTGTCTGCTCCACTAACCTTCTCCTGGTGGAAAGGAGCAGCTCTCCATGCCTGTCTCTTCCTTACACAGTTCATTCCCCTTCCTGCCGTGGTGGAGACAAGCAGGGAACAGAGGAACTCTCTCTGCAACAGAGGGTGATGAACCCAGGCTGATTTAGTTGGGTTGTGGCTGCTGCTGCTGCCTGGGAAGGCTGTGGCAGACCCACAGATGGGCCATGGGTAGAGAGGGGCAGTGTGGTTTTGGGAGAGCAGGGTGAAGAGCTGTGGGGAGCTGTGCTGAGCCATCAGTTCCTGCACATCTGTGGGTCACTGCAGCCCTGCCTGGCCACACTGCTCAGTGCTGCTCTGGAGCATGTTGCCTGTCCTGCCTGGAGCAGTCCTGGGCAGGGACCAGGGGAGGCAGCAGCAGCAACACAGCAGCCAGAAGGTGCTCACAAGCAGAGCTCCTTGCACTCACAGGAAGCTCATTCTGGAGGCTGCTGCTTCATTTAGCATTCGGAGAGGGGTCCAATTTGTTGATTGTGCTGATGGGATGTGAAAGGCAGGATAGAGTTTTACTGCAGAGCAGTTGACCTTGCTCCAGAGCTGGGGCTGGTACACAGCTGCTATCCAACATTTCCAAACACTGCAGCCATTATGTGAAGCTGTCTGCTAAGAGAAGCAATTAGACTGCAGAACATTACCATCAGCCTTTGGGGGGGAAAATAAAAGCATAGACAGGTTGGAGGATGGGGGCAGGTGCCTCTGTCTCAGAGCTCTGGGTGCATTGTGCTGTCTCAGGGTCCAGGCAATGACCCTTCCCCACTTCAGGTCAGCTGAAGTCAGGCTGACAATGTGGTTCTACAGCTTGCTCAGTGTGGTGGGAGCTTGCAGTGGCAATCTCATGGTGAGACCTGTTGGTCAGGGGTTAAAGCCTGGAACAAACCCTAGAGATTCTTCCAAGCTCTCCTCACTAAAACCCTTGATCCCCTGTAGCTCCCTGCTGGGGTTTGTTAAGGGCACAGCAGTGTGGTTTAACCAATGGCTGTGGTCATTGCCTCCTCTAGGTTGGCTCATCAGTGGAGCAGCCTGCCCAGGGAGGTGGTGGAGTGCCCATCCCTGGAGGTGTTCAAGAACCACATGGCCTTGGCACCTAGGGACATGCTTTAGTGGCCATGGTGGTGTTGGGTTGCTGGTTGGACTGGATGATCCTAGAGGCCAATCCTATGATTCTCTGACCATGTGTTCAATCTCCTCACCTCCCTGTGAGGATATACAAAGGGCTGCTTGGCTGCAAGCTGGAGATGCACAGGAGCAAAGTTTTCTTAGGACTTTCTACTGTGAAGGCACTTAGCAGCCTGTGCAGGAGTGGTGCATGCTCAGCACAGCCTAGGAGCTCTGCTGTGGCACAAGCCATGTTTCTGCTGGAGGGCTGCTTAATGACAGCATCTGGAGCACCTCTGCTATGAGGACAGGCTGAGAGAGTTGGGGCTCTGCAGCCTGGAGAAGAGAAGGCTTCCAGGAGACCTTGGAGTGGCCTTCCAGTAGCTGAAAGGGGCTACAGGAAGGCTGGGGAGGGACTATTGACAAGGTCTTGGAATGAGAGGAGGAGGAGGAATGGGTTGAACTGGCAGAGGGGAGATTGAAACTGGATGTTAGGAAAAAGTTCTTTGCAGTGAGGGTGGTGAGACACTGGCACAAGTTTCCCAGGGAGGTTGTGGAGCACAGAAGCCATCCATCCCAATGCCAATCACTCTTCCTGTCAAGAACTTCCTCCTAACATCCAGCCTGACCCTGCCCTGGCACAGCTTGAGGCTGTGTCCTCTTGTTCTGTCCCTGGGTGCCTGGCAGCAGAGCCCAACCCCAGCTGGCTACAACCTCCCTTCAGGTAGCTGCAGAGAGCAATGAGGTCTGCCCTGAGCCTCCTCTTGTGCAGGCTGCACACCCCCAGCTCCCTCAGCCTCTCCTCACAGGGCTGTGCTCCAGGCCCCTCCCCAGCCTTGCTGCCCTTCTCTGGGCACCTTCCAGCACCTCAACATCTCTCTTGAATTGAGGGGCCCAGAACTGGACACAGCACTCAAGGTGTGTCCTGAGCAGTGCTGAGCACAGGGGCAGAAGAACCTCCCTGCTCCTGCTGGCCACACTGCTCCTGAGCCAGCCCAGGATGCCATTGGCTCTGCTGCCCACCTGGGCACACTGCTGGCTCCTCTTCAGCTCCTCTCTCCCAGCACCCCCAGGTCCCTCTCTGCCTGGCTGCTCTCAGCCACTCTGTCCCCAGCCTGCAGCACTGCTTGGGGTTGTTGTGGCCAAAGTGCAGAACCTGGCACTGGATTTGTTAAAACTCCTGGCATTGGACTGTGCCCATCCGTGAAGCCTATCCAGGTGCCTCTGCCAAGCCCTTCTGCCCTCCAACAGATCTCAAGGGCTGCTGCAGTACAGGATAGGCAAGGCAAGGGAGGGAGGGAGGCCAGGGGAGGTTTTTGTGATTACTGGTGAGCCACAATTACGCTGAGAGGCTGCCTCACTGATTACACTTGTTCTGCTCGTACAGCGCAGGGCTGCTGCCTTGTTTAACAATGCAGAGTGCATTGTTCTCTCTCCAGCCCTTAACACCACCAAATTGATATTGCTTTTCCATGGGCAGAGAGATAAGACATGTGTTTAGCAGACTGTCAGGGCCACGATACCATCACCACATGGGGAAATTAAAAACCTCTGACATGGCAACAAAGCTCTTCTGGCATCCTCGGAGCCGCGCTGGGCAGCGCAGGAGCTGCCAGCAGGAATAGCAAAGAGGAGAGCAAACTGAAAGGGGATGAGGCAGTGAGGGGCACCCTGAGGCTGTGGGAAAGGGAGGGACTCCTCCTGTGAAGGCTGGGCTACAGGAACATCTGGAGCTCACAGGTATTAATGGAGTCATAGAATGGGATGNTCAGCTTTCCTCTGCCCCCTTTCAGGTACTGAAAGCCTGCTCCAAGGTCTCCCCAGAGTATTATGGAGGTTGAAAAGATTGTCCCTGTCATTTTCAGTTGATCCTTTAAAGCAATCAATGTTTTCTCTGCCTTTCCTTCCTATGCCAGCTCTCCAAACACACTCCCTCCTTAGCTGGCACACAGCAAAGTGGTTGCATGGCAGAGGGTGGGAAGCTGTCATGTGCTACTGGCAGGAATGAGAGGAGATTAAGAGGGAAAGAGAGAACTGGAAGGAGAAGGGTGAGCATGAGATCACCTCTGACAGGCAGGCACAGTGGCAATGTTTTCCCTGAGATGCATTTTCATCCTTCCCTGCAAAGTGCTGATTTGTCACAACAGAACTATGGAAGATTTGGAAGCATTCCTGATGAATTTTCCAGGTTGGAAAAAAACACAGTTTCAAAATTCTGAAGGCACCCAGTTCTCCTAGAATCAAGGCACAAAGCCAGGGACAGGCTTAGTTGAAGCTTACCCTTTCATTTGAAGTTCTAAACTTGAGTGCTTTGAAATAACCCAGAGCTGAAAATCAAAATGGAACAATCTGGAGTCATTGGAGTCAAGTGTGGAGTGACCCAAGCTAAGCTGTGCTTCTGCTGGTCAGCTTGGTGAGAAGTGGCAATACAGTGAATTGTACCTCAATTGCAGATGGATTTCTGCCTGCTAAAAAAAAAAAAAAATTAGTTTTCCACTCCATTCTTTTTCCCCCCTCTGTGTATGGTGTGATGTGAGCACACCTTGGGGGGGCTGTGAGAAAGCTGGGGAGGGACTTTGTACAGGGCTTACAGGGAGAGGATGAGAGGGAATGGGCTGAAGCTTGAGGAGGGGAGAGTGAGACTGGAGATTAGGTAGAAAATATTTACAGTGAGGGTGGGGAGATGCTGGCACAGGTTGCCCAAGGAGGCTGTGGATGCTCCCTCCCTGCAGGTGTTCAAGGCCAGACCTTGAGCAGCCTGGGCTAGTGGGAGGGGTCCCTGTCCATGGCTAGTTGGAACTAGATGATGTTCAAGGTCCCTTCCAACCCATTCTATGAATCTGTGAGTATCTGATTCCTTCTATTAACTTGGACACAAGTACAGTCTCAGGGGAGCTTTGAGCAGCCTGGTTTAGTGCCAGGTGCCCCTGGCAGGGGTGGGTTGGAACTGGATGATGCTTAAGGTCCCTTCCAACCCAACCCATTCTATAAATCTTTGAATATCTGATTCCTTCTATTAACTTGGACACAAGTACAGACTCAAGGGAGCTTTGAGCAGCCTGGTTTAGTGCCAGGTGCCCACAGCAGGGGTGGGTTGGAACTGGATGATGCTTAAGGTCCCTTCCAACCCAACCCATTCTATGCTTCTGTTTCTGCAGGCCTTGGCTGTGCAGGACTCTGCAGTCTCTGTGTCCAGTGCACATCTCTAGGAGCCTTTCACCACAGCAGCCATGCCAGGCTGGGCACCATCTCTGCTTTGTGGCATGGGGCTGTGCCTTGCTGCCTGGTGCTGAGGAAAGTCCTGGTTTGCAGTGCTGCAGTGCTGCTCGTTGGCTGGAACAGAAGGAACACATCACACCCCTGGGTTTGTCAGAGACAGATGGCTTCAGGAGGCCAATCAGCTCGAGAGGAGAGGAATGATTGCAGTTTTAATTAAACTGACTGCTCTGCCTTTGTGGGCCTGGGGGAGAGAAAGTGCTCAGAATCAAAACCTAATATTTTTTAGAACCCTTGGGGTAGTTTGTTTTGTTGTGCTGTGTTTTTTTTTTCTACCCTGCTCTTTCTCTTCCCTTCCCCTCTCCTTTCCAACCTCATTTCTTTCTTCTGTAGGACTCACTTGTGCTTCTGAGCAAGGCATTCATCAAAGGCATGTGAAAGCTGCATGCAGCAGGGGCAGGAAGCTCCTGATGGGTGGCAAAGAGCTGCTGTGAGGCTGATGCTGCACAAGGGAAGAGCAGAAGGTGTGGGAGGTAGTGGCAGCCATGGGCTGAAGAGGCAGCCACAGAAGATGTGGAGCTGCCACCAGGTCTGAGTGAAGCTGTGCCATAGGAGCCATGAAAAGAAGGACTTAAAGAGTCATAGAATGGTTTAGGTTGGAAGGGACCTCAAACATCATCCAGTTCCAACCCTCTGCCATAGGCAGGGACACCTCCCACTAGNTGTTCCTCAGGGCTGCTCTCAGCCATTCCCCACCCAGCCTGGAGCTGTGCTTGGGATTGTGCCTACCCAGGTGCAGGACCTTACACTTGGCCTTGTTGAATGTCATGAGGTTGGCCTGGGCACAGCTCTGCAGCCTGTCCAGGTCCCTCTCAGGTGACTTCCTGAAGCCAGAAAAGGAACAGAAGAGAATGAAAAGATTGGCAAAGCCTGAAAGAAACTAACATGAGCTTTGTCCAAATATTTCCATGCTAAGACAAACACAATTTGTGGCTCGAGGTGGCTGCCTACTCTCCTTGAAGGCTTCTCTGTCCCCTCACCATCCTGCTAATGAAGCTGGTAATAAGCAGAGCAAATCCTGTTGGATAAGTAATTAATCAGGGGGCTGGAGCAGCAGAACAGCTTCATTTTGGCAAAGCTGGAGAGCTCTTGGCTGAGAAGTCCCAAGGCACAGGGGGGTGGGAGGGCCTGGGGAGGGGAATGGTGAGGAAGGGAACTACAGCCATGTTTGGAGGGTTGGTAGTGGGCAGTAAGAAGATGATCCAGAGAGAAAAGGGATGGTCAGGTGAGGCCACTGGGAAAACAAAGCAGGGGTGATTGGGGTAACCAGCAATGGCTTCACCAAGGGCAAATCTTGCCTGACAAATCTGGTGGCTTTTTATGGTGAAATCACAGTGACAGTGGAAGGTCATTCCCAGACCTTGTCAATAGTCCCTCCCCAGCCTTCCTGGAGCCCCTTCAGATCCTGCAAGGCCCCTCCAAGCTCTCCTGGAAGCCTTCTCCTCTTCAGGCTGCCCAGCCCCAACTCTCTCAGCCTGTCCTCACAGCAGAGCTGCTGCAGCCCTCTCAGCATCTTGGTGACCTCCTCTGGACCCACTCCAACACTTCTCTGTCCTTCCTGTGCTGGGGCTCCAGAACTGTACACAGTAACACTAACAACTCTCTGGAGCATTCCCATTTTCATAGATTTAGTGGCTTAATGCTTTGTTAGAATGATAAAAGGGAGTTAATTATCCCTTAGGAGAGTCTGCCTCCCCACCTGCTTTCCTCACCCCCCAGCCCCTCCCCGGCTCCCCACGGCTATATATTTATCTTTTATTCCTTCATTTGATTTGGAGCTGAATAAATTGGAAAAGCTGGAGTGATTCATGTACTGTGGATTGCATATTGATCTGGCACACTCTGCTCCTCACAGCCCCCATTAGTCATGCCCGATCAATGGTTCCTTCTGCCTGGGCATCTGTGTTTGTGGAGCTCAGAGAAGAAGCCCAGCCTGGGGGGAAGGGTTTTGTACATAGCAGCCCCTGCCCAGCCCCTGCCATTTTCACAGCATCACAGAACTTTAGAGGTTGGAAAGGATCTCCACAGATAGAATTATAGAATAGTAACGTTGGAAGGGACCTCAAAGATCATCCAGTTCCAACCCCCTGCCATAGGCAGGGACACCTCCCACTAGTAGCCCCCACTCTCTCAGCCTATCCTCACAGCAGAGCTGCTGCAGCCCTCTCAGCATCTTGGTGGCCTCCTCTGGTCTGGCTCCAACACTTCCATGTCCTTTCTGATCACATTCTGTGCTTCTGTGCTCCACAACCTCCCTGAAGGTGTTCAAGGCCAGGCTGGATGAGCCCTTGAGCAACTTGGGGCTGCTGGAAGGTGTCCCTGTCCCTGCCTAGTTGGCACTGGATGAGCTTTTCAAGGTCCCTTCCAACCCAACCCATTCTGTGGATCTGTGACTATCTGATTCCTTCTGGTAGCTTGAACACAGAGCAGTGCCACAGCCCAAGTCTGCCTCCCTTTCCCTCTGCCCCTTCTACTTCTCTCATTCTGAATCACTTCATCCTCACCTGACCCAGCTCTGCAGACTTTTGGCTGTCTGCTTCTCAGGGAAGGTGCTCAGGGTTGTAAACACAGCAATGTTGCACAAAGCCTCAGCAGCCTTTTTTTTTTCCTTTCCTCCTCCATCCTTTTGCATGTGATTCACAATTTTGCCTTTCAGAAAGCCTCATGCCAGTGGAATGTGTCTCCCCTGTGAAACTTTGCCAAGCTGAGGAGTTTCCCCTGCTGAAAATAGCTGAAGCTGCAAGTGTGAGAGGTTTTGGTCCAATTCTGCCTTGGTGAGATTCACCATTTGGAACTGGTGCAGGTTTTTCCCTCGTGGCCAAGTGCTCTTTCACACTGGGTTTGAAAACTAACTCACTTTTTCCCTGCCAAAAAGGGAGGAGACCTTTCATGAGCGCAGGGCGAGAGCCAATCCAGCAATGATCCATGCAAACACAAAACTATAGGCTGCCACCTTTCATAAATCCAGGCATTAAAAGATCAGTTCACACCAAAAAAAGAAAAAAAGGGGGAAAAAAAAAGGCACAAATGCTTTGAAACCTACAGAATTTGCATGCCCCCTCCCTGGAGGTACTCAAGGCAAGGTTGGATGAGGTCTTGAGCAACCCGGGGCTGGTAGGAAGTGTCCCTGCCCATGGCAGAGGTTGGGGACTGGATGAACTTAAGGTCCCTGCCAACCCAAAGCCCTCTGTGACTCCATGAAAGCTCCTAGGAGAGGTGACACAGTCTCTGATTGACCCAAACCATTTGATGAAGCTGTGAATCCTCAGAGCCATGGAGGAAGCTAAAAGCAGGGCCAGTGGCAGACCCCCTGGACTGACAGACCATGCACTGCACTCTGCATTTGGCTCCAATTGGAGGCATAGAGTGGTTTAAGTTGGAAGGNTTCTCCAAACCCAACCCCAGGTGGTTGTAATTCATTATCTGTTTGGGTACCCCCCAATCCCCCCCAGGGAAGCATTTTCTCCTTGTCTCTAGGAGAAACACAGTCAGGTCTGTTTATAAACCTACTTATTGGTATAAATGAACAATTAAAACCCTCTAGAGCTTCAATTTCCATTTATAAAAGTCTCCTGTCAGGATCATTTGATAATGCAAATCCTCATCTGCTGCCTTAAATAGCCCCTTCAGTGTTGGGGTTGGGGGTTTGATTTCTAGCAATGGGATCTGCTCTCCACGTGACAGACCTGACAGTGAAATTTCCACAAATCATATCAAATGAACTTTAAATTGCCATTTGTATCATCCCTTTTTAATTTCCACAGTGTCATGCTACTGCATTTGGGGCTGGGGGGGGGGGGGGATATGCAAATTGGCTGTTCACCTCCTAAATTTGATGGCAGCCCAACGTGCCTGGAATATTTTCCACTGCTATTTCTGTTTGTTTCATCCTTGCACTGTACAGGGGAGATTTGGATGCTCAGATTTTCTATATTTGTTTTAGAATTGTTTGGGGTTTCTCTTTTTTTTTTTTTTAATTTCATTTTTAATTTTTATTTATTCATTTTAATTTTAATTTTATTTTATGTTATTTATCTTTATTATATTTTATGTTACTCGGTTTTCATTATTTTATTTTAGTCATTTTCATTATATTTTATTTTGTTATTTTTTTTTTATCTTATTTTAGTCATTTT
>WBNM01002992.1:42308-55094 GCA_013399055.1 Ramphastos sulfuratus
TTCTTTTTCATAATTCTATGTTATTAATTTTTTATTATTATATTTTATTCCTTTTTATTATTATATTTTATTTTATTCAGTTTTCATTATTTTCTTTTATTTAATTCATTTTTATTATTTTATTTTATTCATTGTTCATTATTTTCTTTTATTCACTTTTGATTATTGTATTTTATTTCATTCCTTTTTCGTTTTATTTATTTCATTGATGCAGTGGTGTAGAGTTGTGCAAAAAAAACCCCAAAACCCAAACCAAAGTACAAATGGTATTGGATGCTGACTGTGAGTGCACAGCTTGCAGGGGTTCTGGTTCCAAGGGCTGCAGCACCTCTGCTGTGAGGAGAGGTGGAGGGAGTTGGGCATGGTTCAGCCTGGAGCAGAGAAGGCTCCAGGGGGACCTTAGAGCTGCCTTCCAAGACCTGAAGGGATCCTGCAGGAGCTGCCTTCCAAGAGCTGAAGGGATCCTGCAGGAGCTGCCTTCCAAGAGCTGAAGGGATCCTGCAGGAGCTGCCTTCCAAGAGCTGAAGGGATCCTGCAGGAGCTGCCTTCCAAGAGCTGAAGGGATCCTGCAGGAGCTGCCTTCCAAGAGCTGAAGGGATCCTGCAGGAGCTGCCTTCCAAGAGCTGAAGGGATCCTGCAGGAGCTGCCTTCCAAGAGCTGAAGGGATCCTGCAGGAGCTGCCTTCCAAGACCTGAAGGCATCCTGCAGGAGCTGCCTTCCGAGATCTAAAGGGATCCTGCACGAGCTGCCTTCCAAGACCTGAAGGCATCCTGCAGGAGCTGCCTTCCGAGATCTAAAGGGATCCTGCAGGAGCTGCCTTCCGAGATCTAAAGGGATCCTGCAGGAGCTGCCTTCCGAGATCTAAAGGGATCCTGCAGGAGCTGCCTTCCAAGAGCTGAAGGGATCCTGCAGGAAGGTTGTTGAGAGACTTTTCCTGAGGGTGCCCAGAGACAGGCCAAGGGGAATGGTTTGAAGCTGAGGCAGAGCAGAGTTAGACTGGAGCTGAGGAAGAAGTGGTGGTGAGACTCTGGAATAGGTTGCACAGGGAGGTGATGGAGTCACTGTCCCTGGAGGGGGTCAAGAAACCTGTGGCCATGGCACTTTGGGACATGGTTTAGTGGCTGTGGAGGTGTTGGGTTGATGGTTGCACTCAATGACCTCAGAGGGTCTTTTCCAGCCCAAACAATTCTGGGATCCTATGATCAGTGATTGGGACTCTGCAGCCCCTTGCACAGGCAGCAGGGAGAGGAGAAGAGAAATCCACTTCTATCCACACCAACTGCCTGCAAGACATCTCTAATGAAAAAAAAACCCCTTTTGATCACTTCATCAGCTCATCACTTCATCAGAGAAAATTAATTTAACCAAGCAGAGAAGCATCTCATAAAGCTGTCCAAATGAGGGAGCCTCTTTCTCTCTCACAGGTCCTCCAGTGCAGTAGGGTGCCTGGGGAACTGCCAGCAAACTTTCTGGTGCTTCTCCGTTAATTACCATAAGCTTGTTAGCCACACAGTAATCATAAATGCCTCTGTTTGGTACTGGCCAGTGATTACAGCAGCAGCAGCAGGGGAGGTGGAGACAAAAGGAGTGGAGAGACATCGATCTCCGTGGCAGGAATAGGGCAGATCATCAAAGGCAGCCTGCTGCTGGGGTGTGCCTGGGCAGGGAGGGCTTTGCACAGCTAATGACTGGAGCAAACATTGATCTGTTCAGACACAGGCTTGAGAGACTTTTCCAGGGTGCTCTGCCTGAGGAAATCAATGCTGGCACTTGCAGAGAGCAAGGAAAAGAAGGGGAAAGCCTCTGTGGGTGTGAGTGTTCCTGCTTCGATGGCACAGAACAGGGCCACTGGAGTCGGTCAGGAAGGGGCTTGGCTCCTGCTGGAGCACAGCCCAGAGCCTAATGCTCTGACCCAGGTTTGTCTCCTCTCTGACCTGAGCCAGTGAAATGTGTCAAAGGCAGAGATGTGGCTGTTGCAGGCAGGGAACACAGGAGATGCATTCCAGTGTGATCTGCTCTAGGTGATCCTGCTCTAGGTGATCCTGCTCTGGGTGATCCTGCTCTGGGTGGTCCTGCTCTGTGTGGTCCTGCTCTGTGTGGTCCTGCTCTAGGTGATCCTGCTNCTAGGTGATCCTGCTCTAGGTCATCCTGCTCTGGGTGATCCTGCTCTGGGTGATCCTGCTCTGGGTGATCCTGCTCTGGGTGGTCCTGCTCTGTGTGGTCCTGCTCTAGGTGATCCTGCTCTGGCAGGGGAGCTGGACCAGATGAGCTTTTGAGGTCCCTTCCAAACCCTGACATTCAGTGAGTCTATGAGATGAGAGCACTGGCAGGCTTCAGGGGGTGCTGAGCACTCTGGGGAGCCCAGCCCTGCCCTGGGCAGGGAGGCACTTGTGTGTCACAACCAGCACAGCTGAGCAGAGCTGAGCAATGCCTGACACATGGCCACAAGCAGCTCCTTGACACTGCAGTTCTGGCTGCCCCAGGCCCACAGCCCCTTTACAGCTGGACAGGGAAGTCCCTTTTGGGTCGTTTCTCTAGGCTGACTCCGAGCCCCATGCCAATGTGCTCCCACCCGGGACAGGATCATCCTGTTAATTGCAATCTTCTTGTTATGCAAAGCAATCAGCAGTCTAATGTCCCAGGGGCCGCAGACATCACTCAGCAGCCAGAATGTGCGCAAAGGCAGAGCTGAGACCAGTAGCCGTGCAGGGTGCCGGGGGTCCGGGGGAGGCAGGCAGCTCTCTCCTGCTCCTGTTAGGGTAGAGACCTGCAGCCAGGCAGGGTGCTGGGGTCCGGGGGAGGCAGGCAGCTCTCTCCTGCTCTTGTTAGGGTAGAGACCTGCAGCCAGGCAGGGTGCTGGGGTCCGGAGGAGGCAGGCAGCTCTCTCCTGCTCCTGTTAGGGTAGAGACCTGCAGCCAGGCAGGGTGCTGGGGTCCGGAGGAGGCAGGCAGCTCTCTCCTGCTCCTGTTAGGGTAGAGACTGTGACAGCAAAAGGGATTCATGACTGAAGGGGAACAAAATCCCCTGCTAAAACCTCTCTGTGACCCTGTCATGTTGTGCTGCAGGTCTCAGGCTCCTCCTCTGCCATGGGTGTCTGCTAAGACCATAAACCACTCATTCTCATCACTGCCCTGGGACATTGCCCTGGCCCTGCAGTCCCCATCCTTGAAAGTTTTCAGGTCCAAACAGGATCAAGTGAGCTGCTCTGATCTCACAGGTAGCCCTGCTTGGAGCAGGAGGTTGGGCTGGAGACCCCCCTGGGGGATCATAGATTCATAGAATGTGTTGGGTTGGAAGGGACCTTAAAGACCATCCAGTTCCACCCCCCCCACACACCCCTTCCTTCCCACCTGCACTCTCCTATGCTCACAGGTACCAAGCCCTCAGCCAAAGATCCTTGATGGGCACCACACTATGGCTGCTGAGGCCTCTGCAGGTGGAGAGCTGCAGAAAGAAACTCCAATTTTGGGTCACTGGTTGCTTTCTGCTGTTGTTTATTTCAGAAGTGCTGGAGGGTTTCCTGGAGTGGAAACATTCTGGTGGGATGAATTACACTTGTCTGTGGTGTTTTCCCACCCCAGCACTTGTTTCTAATGGGGGTGGTGTTCCCTGGGGAATTATTTGGCTGTTGTAAGCAGCTTTTGATGCAGTAGAGCACACAGTTGTGGGAGAGGGAAGCTGGAGGCAAAAGAGCCACCTGTGAGTGCAGGGAGCCCATGCTCTGCCCTGCACTGCTGATCTCACCCATTCCCAGGGCTTCTGAAGTGATATTAAGTAAGCAAAGTGCTCTGCTTAATCACAGACTCTGTGTGCCCCTGAGAGAGATGGAGCCAGCTCCTCTCAGCTCCGCTCTCACACCCAGGGTAAGAGAAATGAGCTCTGAGCCTCTTTCAGGGAACCACAGCACAGCAAATGTTTGTCCAGAGGAGGGTCCCCAGAGACACTGAAGGATGCTGCCTGCTTTAATGTGACAAAAGAACCACAGAGAACAGAAGGTTCCCTTGAGGCATCACTCAGGATCTGCAGCCTTGGACAAACTCAGTCTCAGCTGATGGAGAAAGCTGCTAATGGACCCAGTGTGAGAGAGCTTTGCTCAGTCACAGAGCCACAGAAACATCCCAGCTGGAAAAGCCTCTCAGGATCACCAGGTCCAACCCAGAACCCTACTCTACAAGGTGCACCCTAAACCATAGCCCCAAGCACCACATCCAAACCACTTCTAAACACATCCAGGGTTGGTGACTCCACCACCTCCCTGGGCAGCTCATTCCAGTCCTTGACCACTCTTGCTGGGAAAATACTTTTCCTAATGTCCAGGCTCAACCTACCCAGTGGCAGCTTGAGGCCATTCCCTCTTCTTCTATCACTAATTACCCCTGAGAAAAGACCAGCACCAACCTCTCCACAACATCCTTTGAGGTAGCTGTAGACAGCAATGAGGTCTCCCCTCAGTCTCCTTTTCTCCAAACTATCCATCCCCAGCTCCCTCAGTCACTCCTCACCAGATTTATTCTCCAGGCCCTTCCCCAACTTTGTTGCCCTCCTCTGCACTCACTCCAACACTGCCTGGTAGAACCCACACAGCAGCTTGGCTGAAGAAGATCAGGGCAGGGCTTTATCTGAGCAGCTGTCAAACCCACCACAAGAGACAGGTTGTTTTTTTTTTTAAGCAGAAAAATATCCCTTTAACACAAAATATCTTCTTCCAGCCCCCTGTCCCTAAATGAGTCTGCTGGGCACTGAGCCCTCTGTGGTACCTGCTGTCACCTGTCCTGAGAAACTGCCAGTCTGGGTTGCAACAACTCAGATAATTTGCAGGGAGGTTCCCTGTGCTCATGCAGCAGACAGAATGGTGCTCAGAAGAGTCCTTTGAGCTTCCACCAGCAGCTCTGGATAAAGATGATCAGATGCTGAGAGGGCTGCAGCAGCTCTGCTGTGAGGACAGGCTGAGAGAGTTGGGGCTCTGCAGCCTGGAGAAGAGAAGGCTTCCAGGAGACCTTGGAGTGGCCTTGCAGGATCTGAAGGGGCTACAGAAAGGCTGGGGANACAGTGTGAAGTGTCCCAGCAGAATTGCTGCCCAAATGGAGGAGCCTGCTTAGCAAGAGCTTGATTCCAGTGCTCTCTTTAGCTCACAGCTCTGTGAAACTGGTGGCATCCCAGCATGTGGGAGAGAGACAGTTGCACTGCTTCCTTGGCCTTCCTCTCCCCTCCCTGGCTGACACATCCTAACACTTCCACATCTCTTTCTTCATCCCCCCCCCACTTTGCTCTGAGCCTCCCTTGCCTTTTCTCTCTGAGCTGCAGTGGCAGTAGCTGGCTTGTGGGAGCTTTCAATTTCCTATTCAGTTCATCATGGAGCAGTAATTTTCTGCACTTCCATAATTAGGGGAATTTAAAGCAAACTACCCTGATGATTACAGCCGGATTCAATTTCTGTTGCTTTGATCACCAAAGGATGGAGACGCTGCTGGAATATTTGGTGATGTGCTCTGCCTAAAGAACAACCTCACAGCAGCTGCTGTCAGCCTCCTTTCCCTTTCCACCTCACTCCTTTCAGTCCCCATCACCCCTTCCTATCAGCTCAGAGGCTTTCTGCTGCTCCTTTGGCTCAGGTGGGTGGAAATCTTAGAATCATAGAATGGGAAGGTTGGAAGGGACCTCAAAGATCAGCCAGTTCCAACCCCCTGCTATAGGCAGAGACACCTCCCACTAGTACAGGTCACTCAGGGGCTCATCCAGCCTGGCCTTGAACACCTCCAGGGAGGTTGTGGAGCACAGAAGCACCGAATGTGATCTTTGATCACATTCGGTGCTTCTGTNCCCCTCTGACACTTCAAACCCATTCCCCTTGTCCTGCCATTCCCAGCCCTTGTCAATAGTCCCTCCCCAGCCTTCCTGGAGCCCCCTTCAGATCCTGCAAGGCCACTCCAAGCTCTCCTGGAAGCCTTTTCCTCTCCAGTCTGCAGCGCCCCAACTCTCTCAGCCTGTCCTCAGAGCAGAGCTGCTGCAACCCTCTCAGCATCTTTGTGGCCTCCTCTGAACTAGCTCCAACACTTCCATGTCCTTCCCAATGCCCCTTCCCAAAAGCTCTGCTAAAATCAGGATGTCTTCCCAGCTAAGCAGGCAGCCTGATCTGATTGTGACAGCAGGGAATAAGGGAAGTATCATCAGGGAATATAATTTCCAGGCATGTGCCTTGGTTTCCTCATGACAGGGCATTCATTTGCTGTTCTGCTTCATAAAGGCTGCTGTATGCAGTGTTCCAAGGGCAAAATGCAAGTCTGATTTCTTGGTTCTGGCAGGCAGGCTGGGAACCCCCATGGCATCAAGGTGTCTTTGCAGTGGTAGTTGTTTCTCTCTGTTTTCATCACCCAGGAACTTTGGCTATCACCTTTGTGCTTTAGTTATCTCCCTGATCCACTATTTTCTGCTCCAGGGCTGAGGATTTGTCCAGGAGGGATCACTGCAGCATTTGTTTCTAGTTCCAGAGAGGGTGAAGTGACAGAGCATGGCTGAAGTGACTGAGGACCCTCTGTGTGTTTGCTGAGCCTCCAGGAGTGTCTAGTGAGGGCTGCAGGGAGCAGGCAGGATTCACAGATCCTCAAAACTCATCCTGTCCAACCCCCCTGCAGGCAGCAGGGACACCCCAGCTGGAGCAGGCTGCACAGGGACACAGCAAGGCTGAGCTTGGATGTCACCAGGGATGGGGCCTCAAGCACAGCCCTGGGCAGCCTGTGCCAGTGTCTCACCACCCTCGTTGTGCACAGCTTCCTCCTGATGTCCAACCTCAATCTCCCCTGCTCCAGTTTCAAGCCATTGTCCCTCACCCTATCACTCCAAGCCCTTCTGCAGAGTCCCTCCCCAGCCTGCCTGCAGCTCCCCTTTCAGATACTGAAATGCAGCTCTAAGGTCTCCCTGGAGCCTTCTCCAGGCTGAGCAGGATGTAGGATCTAAGATAGGAGAAATAGGAAGATGCATTTCATGACTGAAGAAGAGGACAGAGAAGAGGGAGGCTGCTGGAGTGCAGCCCTGTGGAGAGGGAGCTGGGAGTGCTGGGGGAGAGCATCCATGGGCAGCAATGNGGCAGGGGGCTTGGACTGGGTCTCTTCCAACCCCTGACATCCTGTGAGCTGTGAGCAGAGGACAGGGGCTGGGATGCCTACAAGCTCACCATGATCCAGGCTGGTTGTAGGTTCATAGAAGAAGGACAGGGGCTGGGATGATCACCAGAGCAGTCAGACCACAGCAGCTTCTCTCCAGTTCAAAGGCACTGACTGTGCTGGGAGCTGCACCACCCCTGCCAGAGGCCTTCCAGCACTGGAGAAGGTCAGATCCTACCTTCCACAGGTAGCTGCTCTCAGTGAGACATCCCACACGAGGAGCTTCTGCCTGCCTGTTCCCAAACATGAGCGTGATGTGCTGTCAGCTCCACTGTATTAATAGACTATTAATGCCTCCAAGTTTCCTGAGTCATGTCTATGGGTTTTCCATAGGTTAATTAGGCCATATTTCAGGATAATTACAGCTGTATATTTCTACACTAATTAAGTGGCTTTAAAACATACCCACAATGTGGCTCAGTGAATCATAATTAAACTTCCTCTGCTTCCTGCTATACACTATGGAACTGATACCCATAAAAGACCCAAGCCCTGCTCCTTGCCAGCAGCAAATTAGAGCTCACAAAGGAAAAAATAATCTTATGGAATGTCTTATTTTTATATATATATATATAAATATATATACACACACACACATATATATATATATGCATATATATACACACATATATATATATACACACACACACATATATATATAGAAAATTCTGTACAAATTCTAAATTAATATTATATGAGTCATCAAAATGCTTCAGCTTTCCTCCCCTTCCTTTATATTGATCCTCCCACCTGAACTGTCACCTGGTGGGGACAGCAGGGAACCAGGGCAGGGGCAGAGTGACTCACTTGTGCAAGGTTTGCTGCCAGCAATGTGCTTTGCTTTTCCCTGCCTTCCATAAAGGGAAGGTTTAAGGTCTGTGGGAGCACTGAGAGTGAAATCTGCACTGATTTCTTTCACTTCTGTGAGAGTCTGTGAGCTGAACATGAGGCTGAGAGCTGGGCTTGTGCAGCTTTGGGAAGGGGAGGTTGAGGGGAGAGATTATCACCATGGACCAGTGCTTAAAGGGAGGCTGCCAGGAGGATGGAGACTCCCTTTTGACAAGGAGTCCCATGGAGGTGACGGGCACAAGTTACTGTTCCCACTGGGCTCCAGGAGAAAATGTTTCCCTGTGAGCACAGTTAGAGATTGGAATCATCTCCCAAGGGCAGCAGTGGAGTGCCCTGCACTGGGCAGTTTGAAGACTCAGCCTGGCAGGGTGCTGAGTCAGCTCATTGCAGCTCCACTCTCACCTAGGAAGGTTGAAGCAGATGATCCTTGGGGTCCCTTCCAATCCTTCATTGTTATCTTTCATGGTCTCATTGCAAAGCCACCAGGGTGATTCAGAGATGGACTGAATGGCTTGGGTTGGAAGGGAACTTAAAGATCATCCAGTCCCAACCTCTCTGCCATGGGCAGGGACACCTCACACCAGCCACAGGTTGCTCAAGGGCATCATCCAGCCTGGCCTTGAACATCTCCAGGGAGGTTGTGGAGCACAGAAGCACAGAATGTGATCAAAGATCACATTCTGTGCTTCTGTGCTCCACAACCTCCCTGGGGAACCTGTGCCAGTGTCTCCTCACCCTCCCTCTCTGTGCTCCACAACCTCCCTGGCCAACCTGTGCACCATCACTGTCAAGAATTTCTTCCTAATCTCCAGTCTCGTTTCTAGATTAATTTATTTTCCTCCCTCCTTTCCCCCTTCTCCTCTCTGGATTTTGCTGAATGTTGCTCAGCAATTTAAAAGGGGTTGGAAAACTGGGATCTAGTTGTAGGGAAGTGTCTTGGGCAGCAGATTTCAGGCAGTATCTCTGGTTTTTTGTTCACCTGATTTACTCCAGTTGTATCTACAAGCCTTTGATGTGAGCTTGCAGCCAACATTCTAGTGGACAAATTAATAATTTGATGGGGCAGTGATGGGTGCTTTAGAAATGCAATTAGACAGATAAAGAGATAGATCAGCCTGATTGAGAGAAGTGAATTCTAAGCAATGTTATATAGCACATTAATGGAAATCCAAAGTGATATTCACCCTGGAAACTCATTGCAGGGATTGGGTTCAGCTGCTCAGGAGACAGCCACAACCCTCTGTGAGCAGCGTAGCAAATCCAACCCAGCTCTCATCTCCAGCCCTCAGTTTCTGCAACTGATTCCTGCTGCAAAGCAAAGCAAAACAAATTACTGTGTCCACTTCTGGGCCTCCCAGTTCAAGAGGGACATAGAAGTGCTGGAGAGAGTCCAACACAGAGCCACAGAGATGCCGAAGGCAATGGAACAGCTCTGGTAGGAGCAGAGCCTGAGGGAGCTGGGGCTGGGAGCTTGGAGCAGAGGAGCTGAGAGGTGACCTCAGCAATGGTTCTAAAGATGTGCAGGTGAGTGGCAGGAGGCTGCAGCCAGGCTCTGCTGGGTGATGCCAGTGCCAGCACAAGGGGCACTGGCTGCAAGCTGAGGCAGAGGAAGTGCCATGGAAACATGAGGAGGATTTTTTTGCCTGGCACAGGCTGCCCAGGGGGGTTGTGGAGTCTCCCTCTCTGGAGATATTCAGACCCTGCCTGGATGTGTTTCTGTGTGATCTGCTCTGGGTGACCCTGCTCTGGCAGGGGGCTTGGACTGGAGGAGCTTTGGGGGTCCCTTCTACCCCCTGCCATTCTGTGATGCTGTGAGTCTGTAATAAATAGGTTTGGGGAGAGACATCTTCATGCAGGGAGCTCACAGCCAGGAGTGGAAGCCAAACTTGTAGGTTCTGTTGAATTATTCAGCCAGTTCTGCCTCTAACACTGACATGTGCATCAGGAGCTCAGTGCCCTGAGGCACCACATTCATGCTGTGGGTAGGAATCCTGGAGTACTGCAGGGTTCTAATCAAGGTGTTGCCTAAATGCCTCTCACTGGTGCAAATCAGATGTCTGTAGGTCTCCAATGGCCTCCTGTTTGGGCATAAACCATTAACTTTTGGGTGTGGCTCGTGGCAAAAGTTCTTCCTGAGCAAGGGAGGTAAAAGTGCTGGGCTCATTATTTACCTGGAATGAATGGGAGAGGGGAAAATGGAAATCAGCTCAGGTGAGGAAAAGCTTTTTAGTCATGAGAGGAGTGAGGCATGGGAACAAGAGAGCCATCAAATCTCTCCCTCAGAGGCTTCTAAAGGTGAACTTCACCAGCATCTGGCAAGGATGCTTTGGGCACTGCTGATTCTGCTTCAGTGGAAGGGGAAGGGATGCACTGTTCTGAGCTCCCTCCCAGCTGCAGCACAGAAAGGAAGGAAAATAAATCATGAGGCAACAGAGGGAGACCTCAGTTGTGGTGAAGATGTTTCAGAAACAGCACCAGTGTGGGAGCCATCAGCCTTGGCAGCAGGCAGGCACCCCAGGATGGATGGAACCTGCTGTCAGTCAAGCCACAGACACCTTGCCCTGCAACAGCCATCAGTGCTGGAGGCAGCTCTCTGCTCAAAAGGCCTGGAAGCAGCAGGGAGAGAAGAGGAGGGGAGTCAGAGCTTTGAAGCCTTCCACCTCTCTTCTGCCCTGTCCCCAGGAGTCATAGAGCACAGAATCAGTCAGGGTTGGAAGGGACCACAAGGATCAGGCAGTGCCACTCCCCTGCCATGCCCAGGGACACCTCACACTAGATCAGGCTGCCCACAGCCTCATCCAGCCTGGCCTTAAACACCTCCAGGGATGAGGCTTCCACCACCTCCCTGGGCAACCCCTGCCAGGCTCTCACCACCCTCATGCTGAACAACTTCTTCCTAAAATCCAGGCTGACTCTTCCCATTTCCAGCTTTGCTCCATTCCCCCCAGTNGGATGGATCTCTGCCCTCCAGCTGCCAGCCACACCACACAGCTTGGTGTCATCAGCAAACTAGCTGAGGCTGCACTCAATGCCTCTGCCCATGGCACTGACAAAGATGTCAAACAAGAAGCCCAGGCTGCAGGTGCAGCAGCAGTGCAGGGAAATGTTTCTCCCCTCAGCCAAACAGAAACCTGTCCCAGGCCTTGCCCCACAACCTCCAGGACTTACAATAGCTGCCTTAAAAAAAAGCAGCACTGAATCTGGGTCATCATTAGACATGCAAGGGAGGATTTTTAAAGCAGCTTGAAAGATCTGAGTGTCCTGCTGCAGTTCAGCAGGGTGTCAGCCTTCCCCTTTGCCTGCCCACCCAGCCAGCTGGTTCCTGGGCACCACCACATGTCACCCACCCAGCTTGGACCTTGCACTCCTCAGGGGGCTGTTTTCCTGGCTCTGGAGGGAGCAGGGGGCTGTGTCTTGATGCAGCCTGCTGAGTGCCCTGCAAGACTCAGGCTGGCAGGCTCTGCAAAATGCCAGCCATTATCAGCAGTCTCTCCTCTCTGCTGCCCTTTACGTGGCAGGCACTGCAGTCTGCAGCCAGCTCCTGCCTCTGGGAGAACATTCCTGTGCATCTGTGGCTGAGCTGGAGGGCAGGTCAGGGGAAGAGGAAATAAACATTTCATGGAATTATAGAATGCATTGGGTTGGAAGGGACCCTCAAAGGTCATCTTGTGCACTCCCCACCCCGCAGTGAGCAGTGATGTCTTTAACTGGATCAGGTCACTCAGGGCAGCTCATCAAGCTTGACTTTGAGTGTCTCCAGGGATGAGACCTCCACCACATCTCTGCACAACCTCTGCCAGTATTGCACTACCCTCATTGTGAAGAACTTCCTCCAGATGTCTGAATGTCCAAGATGCTGAGCTGCAGATGCTCCTCAGGGAAACAGCAGCAGGCACCTGGCCAAGAACAGGATGGCATAAGCCACATGGCTTTGCCCTGGCTTTTGGTCCTGCACTGCCCCTTCAGGTGCACCTCCCAGACTGGAGTTGTAGCCTTCCATAGCATCATTGAGCAGCCCAGAGATCATCTAGCCCAAAGCAGGTTCTTCTCCCCTGTCTTCTAACTTTCCTGTCTTTTAATTTGCAGCTGCCCAGAGGCATGAAGTGGGATGATGCTTTTCAGGGGCTGGCAGGAGTGTGAGGAAGAGGCAAGGCTGAAGGCAGCTTCAGCAGGGCTGGGCAGCACCAGGCAGTGCTTCTAGCAGGAGTTACAGCTTGCTGCAATAAATCCATCCCTGAGTGCAAACACAGGAGGGTTTGCTCTCTGAATACAAACAGACCTTGTTGCTGTGTGGATAGCCTGAGTTAAATCAGTCACTTGGGTTTTTTTTTTTTCCCTGCACTGAACAGCAGTGGCATATCTGTGGTGACTTCCAGCTGAACTCTGGGTTAGGGACATTAACTAGGCCTTAGGGACTTGACTTTGAGGACTGAAGGAATGCTGCCACAGGGCAGAAGAGAGCAGGGTTGAGGAGGAGTCTCATTCTGGGGGACTCACAGGAGAGAAGAGGTCTGAAATGGGGCATGAGTCCCCAGGCAAGTGCCAGCCACTTGCTTTTGTAGTGCCAGTTGTGCTGCTAAGAGTATAAAGCACAGAGCAGAGGATTTGTGCCAGAAGGATGCTACCACCTTGGGCAGTTTTAGTAAGCTGATAGAAGGAGGTTGGAGTGAGGTGGGGGTTGGAGTGAGGTGGGGGTTTGGAGTGAGATGGAGGTTGGAGTGAGGTGGGGGTTGGAGTGAGGTGGGGGTTGGAGTGAGGTGGGGGTTGGAGTGAAGTG
>WBNM01002992.1:59515-69845 GCA_013399055.1 Ramphastos sulfuratus
CTGCAAGGCCAACAGAAGGTCACCTGGGAGCCTTCTCCTCTCCAGCCTGCACAGCCCCAACTGCCTCAGTCTCTCCTCACAGCAGAGCAGCTCCAGCCCTCTGCTCATCCTCGTGGCCCTTCTCTGGACACTTTCCAGCACCTTCACATCCCTCTTGTACCAGAGGCTCCAGCACTGGATGCAGTACCCCAGGTGGGGTCTCAGCAGTGGGGAGCAGAGGGGCAGGATCACTTCCCTCCCCCTGCTGCCCACACTGCTCCTGCTGCAGCCCAGGCTCTGGTTGCTCTCTGGGCTGCCAGAGCTCACTGACAGCTCACATTGAGCTTTTCCTCCACCAGCACCCCCAAGTCCCTCTCTTCAGGGCTGCTCTCCAGCCAGACACTGCTCAGCCTGGATTGGTGCTTGGGATTGCCTCGATCCAGCTGCAGGACCTTGCACTTGGTCCTCCCAGACTGCTGGTAGAGGATCCTGAAAAGTGGCTGAGAGGATGCGAAGTGGTGCAGAGCTGCCTGCTTTTCCTGCTGTCCAGCCTCAATCCGGAGCAGGGCTGTGCTGCAGGAGCTGGCCAAAGTGCTGCTCGCTCCATCGCCTTCTCAGGAGCAGTAGCAACTCCCTCTTGTGATGGTGACGACCACATGCATGCACTTACTGCTGGTGCCCAGGAGATGGATGGGTTTTACTTCCCGCAGGCTGGTTTTATGGCGGTTAGCTCCCAGCATTTCTTGCTCTGGCTGCATTTCCAGCATTTTCTGTACTGCAGGCATCATCAGAGGATGAGGAGTTGCCTTCTTTCCCTGCAGTATCTTAGAATCATAGAATGGGAAGATTGGAAGGGACCTCAAGGATCAGCCAGGTCCAACCCCCTGCCATAGGCAGGGACACCTCCCACTAGCACAGGTCACTCAAGGCCTCATCCAACCTGGCCTTGAACACCTCCAGGGAGGTTGTGGAGCACAGAATCACCCAACATGATCAAAGATCACATTTTGTGCTTTTGTGCTCCACAACCTCCCTGGGCAACCTGTGCCAGTGTCTCACCACCCTCACTGCAAACAACTTCCTCCTAACATCCACTTTCAATCTCCCCTCTGCCACTTCAAACCCATTCCCCTTGTCCTGCCATTCCCAGCCCTTGTCAATAGTCCCTCCCCAGCCTNGATGAATCTCTGACAAAGGTTAAAAGATGGAGCAGAGGCAAAGAGTGACACAGTGCAGAGTCAGTGACCATAAACTCCAAGCAGAAAGGAGGGCGTTGCGGAGCTGATGGGAAGGCAGAGGAAAGCACTGCCTGTGATCAACGTTCAGGGGGTCAGGCTGCAATGGCAATGTGCTTTGCACAGCTGGCAGCCCTGGTGCCAGCACAGACACAGGCTGGACAACAGCTTGCAATGAGATTAATGCTCTTAAAAACACTTGGTAGGGAGAAGCAGCCAAGGCTCCTCCTCTGGGCACCTTCGAGCCCTGTCTGGATGCATTCCTGTGCGACCTGTGCCAGATTCTCTGCTCCTGCTCTGGCAGGAGGGACCTCTCCAGAGGTCCTTCCAACCCCTAACATTCTGTGATCAGCTTAAGACAGGCAGAAACATGCTGAAAAGGAAGGAAGGAACTCAGAAGGTGGGAGAGAGGGTGGGAGAGAGGGAGGGAGGAAAGGATGGAAGGAAGGATGGAAGGAAGGATGGAAGGAAGGATGGAAGGAAGGATGGAAGGAAGGATGGAAGGAAGGATGGAAGGAAGGATGGAAGGAAGGATGGAAGGAAGGATGGAAGGAAGGATGGAAGGAAGGATGGAAGGAAGGATGGAAGGAAGGATGGAAGGAAGGATGGAAGGAAGGATGGAAGGAAGGATGGAAGGAAGGATGGAAGGAAGGATGGAAGGAAGGATGGAAGGAAGGATGGAAGGAAGGATGGAAGGAAGGATGGAAGGAAGGATGGAAGGAAGGATGGAAGGAAGGATGGAAGGAAGGATGGAAGGAAGGATGGAAGGAAGGATGGAAGGAAGGATGGAAGGAAGGATGGAAGGAAGGATGGAAGGAAGGATGGAAGGAAGGATGGAAGGAAGGATGGAAGGAAGGATGGAAGGAAGGATGGAAGGAAGGATGGAAGGAAGGATGGAAGGAAGGATGGAAGGAAGGATGGAAGGAAGGATGGAAGGAAGGATGGAAGGAAGGATGGAAGGAAGGAAGGGGGGGAGGGAGGAAGGAAGGAAGGAATGCTGATTACTCTGTTCTGATGAGGAAAGAGCCTTGCAGGTCCCTGTGGTCTCAAAGCCCCCAGCCTGGGCCCAGGCACCCAGAAATCTTGGCTCCCCCTAATCATATACATAAACCATCTCTAACCTCCCTTACAGGCTGTCCTCTGGCTGACTTCTGGGATTGCTATGGCAGCACAATTGATAACTCCTATCTAAGAAGGCAATTCAGTGTTGCCCAGGACAATCAACCACATCCATCATGCCTGTAGCCCATAGGTGCTGCAGTGTGTGACCACCAGGTCTGCCTCAGCTGTGTTTCACAGAAGTCCTTGTAGCTTCATGCTGTTTGCTGGACCATCTCAGGAAGACAAAGCTGCAGTCCAGCCTGTGGAAGGCAAGTGCAAGATGTGCAACATTCTTGCTTTACCACAGATGCTTTGCTTCACAGCATCACAGAATGCCAGGGGCTGGAAGGGACCTCCAAAGCTCATCTGGTCCAACCCCTGCTAGAGCAGGAGCTCCTAGAGCAGATCAAACAGGAACACATCCAGGCTGGGTTTGAATATCTCCAGAGAGGGAGACTCCATAGCCCCCTGGGCAGCCTGTGCCAGGGCTCTGGCACCCTCACAGGNTCTACCCAAGTCTGGCTGAATGGACCTGAGCTAGGTCTCAGCAGAGGGTGTCTGTGACAGTGGCTGCTGCCTGGGGGCTGCTCAGTGGTGCAGTGTTCTTTGAGGGGATGCTTTGGGCTCTGCATGTGGTGATAGGAGCTCCTTCAGCCCCACCTCTTCATTCTGCTGGCAGCCTGAGACAAGGTCTTTGCTGGATTTCTTCAGGGACTCTCTTTTCAATGCCTCAGGTGGGCCCAGTGGCCAATGAAGTTGTAGAAAGAGAAGGAATCTTGGGATGCAGAGGATGGAAGGGTAGGCCATGTGGTCTGTGACACAAACCAGCCTGTTATCTCTCTCTCCAGACTGAGGGCAGAGCTGGGAGTAATTCATCCTGCAGCTA
The DNA here is from genome assembly GCA_013399055.1 of Ramphastos sulfuratus. Taxonomy (NCBI): domain Eukaryota; kingdom Metazoa; phylum Chordata; class Aves; order Piciformes; family Ramphastidae; genus Ramphastos; species Ramphastos sulfuratus. The sequence goes on from WBNM01002992.1 coordinate 62,717, forward strand.
TCTCCCTGCACAGCCTTCAGATCCAGACCTGACAACTCTGTCTGCAGATGCAGGGCCAGAGAGTTTGTGTCTAGAGCTGCTCATTTTCCTTGGCTCTTCCCACGGGCACTGAATGGGGCACAGTGAGTTCAGGAGACAAAGATGTGAGCTTCTTGGACTCCAGACAGAGCAAGAGAGGGGACAGACCCTGCACACTGGCTCCATGCAGGGCAGCTGCAGTTCACAGTGGTTCAGCAGTGCACATCACAGCTCTGCTGAGTGGGGAGAAAAGAAAGGGAATGAGGAGAGACACATGGCAAAGCTGAGAGCATGGAAAACCTCCTGGCTGCAAGAAATTCAAGTAACAAGAGCATGTGTGAGATCCCCTGACTGGTTTAGGCATTTCTAGAACCTCACCTTTCTATTTTTTTTGGACATAGTTGTGTGTCTGAGAAGTAACACTAAGAGGAAACCCTTCTTGTCTGCCCTCCAACAGCTCAGGCAGAAAGACAATGGATGAGATCCAGCTGCTTGTGTTACAGCACTTGGAAAATGCTGACACTTTTACAAAGAGTCTTTGATTGGTCTTAGTGTGATCTACACAGGATTAACAGGACCCCCAAACCTGTCCTCTGACGACTAAAGCAAAGGCATATTTGTTCTTGCCTCATAGTTTGGATTTGATTATGACTCTCCTTCCCTTTGGTGCAGCAGGGAGGGGACCAGCCTCACTTTGCACCTCCTAGCCCTCTCCTTGGCACCATGGGCATGCTGCCCTGCTCTCCTGCTGAGGCAGTCTCTGTGCTGCTCAGCTCTGCTCTCCCTCCTCTTCCCAGCCTTGTTTTTGGCTGCTCCTCACAGCTCTCTGAGCTGCCTCTTTCTGCAGGCTCTGATTGCAGCAGCAGAGGTAGCAATTGTGAGTGTGATTTTCAGATGAGGTTCCATGGGCAGTTTAGAACAAACCCTCAGCATCAGCCTGAGCAGCACTCACAGAGTGCCTGCTCATCACATCCTGCACTCTGCCTTCCTGGCAGCACTCACATCGTTAGCTGCTCTGCCCAGCACTGCTGCTTCCTGCAAACCAACCTCCTCCTCAGTGCCTCTCCAGGGTAACACAACTCAGCATCTCTCACCAGCGATGCAGGTGAAGGCTTCTCCTGCCCATCCAGGGTGCTCATCCTCCATCCCACATGGGTACCACACATGGAGATGCTGCCTGCCAGCTCCTTCTCCTCTCCACTCTCAGAGGCAAGCATCCAGTCGTGCCTGTGGAAGCCACACTTGCTTTGTGAGGCAGCAGGCAGCTAAGGCAAGCCCAACTGTGTGCCAAGCCTGGTGCCAGGCAGGATGCCTCCACCTGAGGATGTGAACTCTGCTGCCTCCAGCAGCACCTTTGCCAGCACAGGAAGGGAGCTCCTGCCTCAAACACCTTGTTCTGTGCAGCTCCAGTGCCTGAGACACTGGGGCACAGAGACTGCTGGGTGTGCAAAGGGGAACCCACCAGCTGGCAAGGGGCTTGGGTCAGCTGGTGAGCAGGATTAGAGGCATTTGATTTTTCAGACTGCATCAGAAGCTCAGATGATCTAATATTGCTCCAGATGTGAAATGCCTCAAGCCACAGGGAGGAGATTTTATTTTTTGGGGAGGAGGGGAGAGGGGAAGGACAGTCCCTGCCAACTGCCTTCCTGGAAAGGCATTCTCTTGCCTTGTGAGGGGTGGGGGTCTGGGAGGAGAGGAAAGAAATGACAGCATTTAGCTGGCTCAGCACTCTGCACTGGCAAGCCACACAGGGGGCCATACCCAAACCCCTCCATGCAGTCATCTGGGCTGTGAGATTTTTTCTTTTAAATGCCTTTATTACAGGGATTATTGCAGTAAGTAGGTTAAACCATCACTGACAATGCCAGATATGCTGAGGAGAAAAGAAACAGTGCCTTGGAGGTTGGTGGTTTCAGGGAGATGCCCACCTGCCCTGCCAGCCCCATTCTGACTAATTCAGACCTCAGGCAGATGCCTCTTGGCTATGATCTGCAATGCACAGAAAAAAAGCCTGATAAATAAGCACTGCTCTTCCAGGTGTGCCACCTCTGCCTCTCACTCCATCACCCACTCCCCAAGGTAGACTCTGAGGCCTCCAGTGAGAGATTAGGCTGGAGAAACATCCCTGGTTGTAGGAGCTTCCCTCTCTTAGGTGCTAAACCCTATCAGCCCCACTTCCAAATTAACTTCAGCCCTCCTGGCTGGGACATCAGGGGAGAAGTGAGGAAAGCATGGAGCAGACCAACCCCCATGGTGTGCTGCAGCCCTGCAGCAGGCTGCCCAGAGAGGTTGGGGAGGCTCCTAGGGACACTTTCAAAACCCATCTGGATGCTTTCCTGTGTGACCTGCTCTAGGTGGCCCTGCTCTGACAGGGGGGTTGGGCGGGATGCTCCTTCAAGGTCCCTACCTACCCCTACCATTCTGTGATAACCTCTTCATGTGTGACTGTGGCCCAGGGAGAGCAAAGCAGCTCCTTCCTGCCTGCTTTCTTCATGTGTGATTGTGGCACAGAGAGCAAAGCAGCTCCTTCCTGCCTGCTTTCTTCATGTGTGACTGTGGCACAGAGAGAGCAAAGCAGCTCCTTCCTGCCTGCTTTCTTCATGTGTGACTGTGGCACAGAGAGAGCAAAGCAGCTCCTTCCTGCCTGCTTTCTTCATGTGTGACTGTGGCACAGAGAGAGCAAAGCAGCTCCTTCCTGCCTGCTTTCTTCATGTGTGACTGTGGCACAGAGAGAGCAAAGCAGCTCCTTCCTGCCTGCTTTCTTCATGTGTGATTGTGGCACAGAGAGAGCAAAGCAGCTTCTTCCTGCCTGCTTTCTTCATGTGTGATTGTGGCACAGAGAGAGCAAAGCAGCTCCTTCCTGCTGCTTTCTTCATGTGTGACTGTGGCACAGAGAGAGCAAAGCAGCTTCTTCCTGCCTGCTTTCTTCATGTGTGATTGTGGCACAGAGAGAGCAAAGCAGCTCCTTCCTGCTGCTTTCTTCATGTGTGACTGTGGCACAGAGAGAGCAAAGCAGCTTCTTCCTGCCTGCTTTCTTCATGTGTGATTGTGGCACAGAGAGAGCAAAGCAGCTCCTTCCTGCTGCTTTCTTCATGTGTGACTGTGGCACAGGGAGAGCAAAGCAGCTTCTTCCTGCCTGGATTCTCTGAATGGGAAATTTCAGAGCCAGAGGTTATTTTCCAGGGAGAATTTCCAGAGCATTCCCTGGAGCTGGTCTGTGGCAGTTCCCACACTTAGCAGCTGTTTCCACATGAAATTGTTTCATGTGATTAGGCAGGTAACAGCACCTTTAAGCCCTGTGTCAGATGTTATTATGCAATAAAATAAAACCCTGAAGGAAATGGCCTTGACACACACCCTGATTTACACCCTGTGCTGTGGGGATAATCACATCTCAGCCTGAGACAGGGAAGGCAGCACAGGAAGCTTGGGAAGAAGGAGCAGCTCTCTGCAGTAGCTGCTCAGTCAGAAGTGTTTTGTTAATCCTTGTTCTACAGGCATCCAACAAACATTGGTACAAAGAGGCACTAACAGGCTGCAAGGGTTGGGGCTGAGCAGCCTGCAGAGGAGAATGCTCCAGAGAGACCTCAGAGCAGCTTTCCAGTACCTGAAGTGGGCTACAAAAGAGGTGGGGAGGGACTTTTTACAAGGGTTTGCAGTGATAAGGTGAGAGGGAATGGATTGAGGCTTGAGGGGGGCAGATTCAGGCTGGAAATGAGGAAGAAATTCTTGGCAGTGAGGGTGGGGGAGGTGCTGGCACAGGTTGCCCAGGGAGGTTGTGGCTGCCCCCTCCCTGGAGTTAGAATGGCCTGGGTTGGAAGGGACCTCCAAAGGTCATCCAGTCCAACCCCCTCTGCAGTCAGCAGGGACATCCTCAACTAGGTCAGGTTCCCCAGAACCCTGCTGAGCCTCACCTTGGAGCTGGCCCCAACCACCTCCTTCAGCAACCTGTTCCAGTGCTCCACTACCCTCATGGTAAAGAACTTGTTCCTAAGTTGTGTTTTGAGCAGCTCTGTGGTCTGTAAGCAGAGCTGGTGAGGATGCTGTGGACCATCAGAGCCTGCAGTGAGCTGTGCAGAGTGTGGAGCACTTCAATCCTCAACGGCTCATAACCCTTCAGCCTTGGCAGCCCCTGCAATTCATCACTTAATGTGAAAGAATATGTATTAGGAGTGACAGGATTGCACTCTGGGCAGAGCCAAACCTTCTTCATTTGGGTCTGGAATTGGTTTTAGGCTGCAGGGGACCTTGACATTGACAAATAGTTGGCGTAGGGACCACTGCTGCCTGCGCTTGCAGCTCACTGAGTGGAGAGGATATTTCATTAACATTATTTTATTAACTTCCCAGTGATGAGAGGCATCAGCCATCAGCTTGTATTTTGACCAGGGAGAGCACAAAGACAAGCCTGAGCCACAGCTGAGGGCTCATGAGGTGGCTCCTCCAAGCTGCCTTCTCTGGCATGCACCCAGAATGGCAAAGAGTGCGACTCAGGAGAGGGATCAGGGATGGAGGTGGGGGGGGAGTGGGGAAAATTAAAGCAAGAGAGCATTGGGATGAGAAGCAGAGCCAAAGGCAGAGCTGCTGTGGGGCTGTCCCAGAGGCTGGAGCTGCACCAGCAGCTTTGCAAGTGGAGCCTGGGGTGGGGGCAGGCTCAGGATGGGGACAGCGAGGCTGTGGTAGCTGCTGCTGGTGGCTGAGCAGAGCAGAGTGAATCTGGATGTGGCAGCTTTGAGCTGAGCTCTCTTCTGCTCTCATATCTTTGCTTTCTTTTTTGCTTATATGAGCACTGTGATTAGAAAGAGAAGAGAAGAGAGGGGAAAGAATTTAATTACTCCTAAGAAACTTTTAAGATCATGGCTTCTTAAAAGTCTCCAAATCCCCACAAAAAGCCAGGTCCATGCAATGCACTTTACATACTAACAGAGTCTAATTCCCTGACTGATAAGAGCAGAAGGAAAGATAAAAAAGCCTGAAGGCAAACAGGATTAATTGTGTGTCAGAGGTGTCTAATTAGAAAGGATGATGGATTGAAAAGCAACATGCAGGAGGCATGAGCCAGCCCAAGCTGCTCCTCGTGGCCTCCTCTATATCCAGGAGCATCAGCTGCCTGCAATGGAGATCTCCCAACATCCATGGGTCCCCTTTTTATGGTCTGTCCCTTCACTCAGGGAGCTGGGAAGTCCTTCTCTAGTACCTCTCATGTGTCAGTGTGACCCTGGGATGATGTTATCCAGCCACATGGTTGTTTACTCTGTTTGCCTTTCCCCTGGTAACTCAATGTGGCAGAAGAACTCTGGTTCCTCCTTCCCTGTCCCTCTTCATTTCCTTGTCTGCCCTTCCTAGCCTTTCATCCTGCAGGTATGTTGAGCATCTTGTTGATGCCTCCTCCCTGGGGGTGTTCAAGGCCAGCTTGGATGAGGCCTTGAGCAGCTGCATCTAGTTGAGAGGTGTCCCTGCCCTGCCTCCCAGCCTGAGCTCCTCTATGATTCTGTGACCTTGCATTTCTGAAGCAAATATTCCCCTTCACTCTCCACCTCAGTGGACTTCTCCATCTTGGTTCTTGTGTGAGGACTCAGAGTTGGCTTTGCTAGACTTGGCCCAAGCCAGCAGAAAGTCCAAGTCCATGGGCAGGTGATAGAGATGGGGAGAAAAGCCTTCACCTCTGGGTCCTTCCTCTAGTGTGGGTCAGGCCAATGCTGCTGTAGGCTCTTGTTCTCTTGGCCCCACAGCCCTACCTACATCAGCCACGGAGTCACAGAGTCACAGAGATATAGAGTCACTGAATCACAGAATCACAGAATCAGAGTCANCTTGCCTGGCCAGTCCTGCTGGCCTGAGAGGGAAGGAGGAGAGCAGCTGACACAGTAAGCAGAGCTATCAGTAGCTGGACCAGAGATGCCTCCTGGCAGTGTCCCATGGCCTGTTAGGGGAGAAGCTGCTCAGGAAGAGTGTCAGTTGCCATAGTAAATGGAAATAAATGGCCAGCAGTGTTGCACTGGAATTTTCCATAAAGGAGAGCAGCTGGAGAGGATCTGACTGCTACAAGTAGTGGGCAGGTTCCAGTTTCTTCTCCTGCTTGAGGGCTCAGAGCCCATGAGTGGGACTAATTTCATTTCACCTAAAGCATGCAGTGAATCCCTTTCACCATGTAAAATCCATCGTGGTTTTTTCATTAATCCTCCAAAGTACAGACACTTACTCCAGGCCTAATCCCACTCTGCTATTGTGTTTCTCTACTGCAGCCTTCCCTCATCAGCTTAACAAATTCCTTCTCTCTCAATAGGATATCCAAAGCTGAACATGTTGGGCATTAAACTGAAACCATCTCCCAAGGGCTGCTCCAGCTCCTTCATTTCCCCAGCAGCTCCATTTTGCTGGCCTGGGCAGGGAAGACTCCTGAAAGCAAACAGGAGAGGTGGAGGTCATGAGCTGTGACATTAAAAAATTGCTTTTCTGAGCCTGTGTCAGCTGAAACAACAAAAAAAAAAGTGTCATGGCCCAGGCAAATTAGAATTGATCACAGATTGGTTTGGGTTTGAGGTTTGGGTTTCTTTGTTGGGTTTTTTTTTCCCTTTTTTTCCTATTTGTCTCTCATCTGGGGCTGATTCCAACTCAGGTGGGGAAATTTATTGAGAGTCCATGCTGGTGATAAGGCAGGGAATCTAATTAAAGACTTTGTCAAAGGGCTTTGTTCCAGAGGCTCAGCTCTGGCTGCAAGCAGACCTCCTCCATCCATCAATTTCAAGCAGGCCCTTTCTGTGCACAGCTTCTGCAGCCCAAAGTGGCAATGTGCTGGGGACCTCTTAAACCCTCAGCAAGTGGCCCTCAGCCCTCCTGCTCTCAGGCTAGCAATGACCTCAGCCCAGAGCTGCCTTGGCAAAGTTCCTCCAAGGACTTCAGTTGCTCCTAGCACAAGAGCCTCTTTCCCCTCCTCTGTGTTCAGTTTGCTTTCTGTTCCTCTTACCACCCAGAGGTAAGACTTCAGGTTCCTTCTCTACCCTGCCTGGTAGGGTTAAGTTTTCTTTCACCTCTGAGATGGAGAATGTCAACCCTAGGACAGCTTTGGAGATCATAGAGTCATAGATTGAAGAATGGTTTGGGTTGGAAG
>WBNM01002993.1:0-25366 GCA_013399055.1 Ramphastos sulfuratus
CCCCTACGAAGAGAGGCTGAGAATCATGGGGTTGTGCTTAGTCTGGAGAAGAGAAGNAAGACTGAGAGGAGATCTCACCCATGTGTATAAATATATGAGGGGTGGATGTCAAGTGGATGGGGCCAGTTTCTTTTTGGTGGTCTGCAGCAATAAGCCAAGGAGCAACAGCTACAATCTGGAACCGAGAAGGTTTCACCTCAACATGAGGAGAAACTTCTTTACAGTGAGGGTGACAGAGCCCTGGAACAGGCTGCCCAGAGAGGTTGTGGAGTCTCCTTCTCTGGATGCATTCCTGTGTGAGCTACCCTAGGGGATCTTGCCTTGGCAGGGAGGTTGGACTTGATCTCTGGAGGTCCCTTCCCACCTCTAAAGTTCTGTGGTTCTGTGATTCTGTGTATTCTGTGAAAGAGGAAATGGGTAGCTGTTTAATTAAGGAAGGAAAAATGAAGTGATAATATTAAAGAAACCCAAACAACCCCCCCAAAAAAACCCAAAGAAAGATAAGTGCTATGCTGCTCCATCATCATCAGGTACTAGCTTAAAATGCTGCTACCCTAAAATCTAGAGATCTTACAGGGACTGCTGAACTTGTCACTTCTGCCTGTACTCTATGGAGAAAAACAGTGGAATCCCCCTTTTCCACCTATTAGCACATGCTTTGACACTAGTTACGTCTTGCCTGGATGCTTATATGAACCATACCATTTTTATTTTTGAGCATTTGAAGGCTTCCCAGAGCCTTAGCATCAGCATTTTCTTGGGGAAACTCCCATTTGAAGCAAGAGAATTGTGGAAGAAGCAGAGGCAAACTTTAGCCTTCCTGCACAGTTCTTCCCCATACCATTTTGACCGCCCACAATCGGTTCCTGAGTTTGTAATCTCTCGGTGACTGCTCTCTCTCAACCTGGCAATCCTGCAGGGACCTGCCATCATCTCTGGCCTGACCGAGCAGCTGAGATGTTTTCTGCCTTGAGACTTCGGATGATGCATTTTCAGAGCAAAAGGACAACAAGAGTTGACTCTCTGTTAATGCCAAACTTTAAATGTTTTGACTATAAAACTGAAACACCATTACCTATTCCCTGCAGAGCTCCTCTCTCGCTCTCTTTCTCCTTCCCTTCTCCTCTCCACACTGTAGCCTTTTGTATGTCTCAGGCATTAATCCCTTGCTGCCGGGGTGTGTAAATTAAAGAATAATAGAGCTGCAGAGGCATAAGCTTGCGATGATGGGGAATGTGTTTGTATGCTAAGAAGCAATTTCAGCGAAAATTAACTCAATTTCATCTGAAATAGTGAAGACCAGCATAAGCTGGCAGATCCCCGAGGATGGTAAAATTACTTCGTCAAAGCTCTGCTTGCTTAAATTAACCAAGCAAGCACTCCAGGTTGTTGGCAAGATGCAGCTAGTAACTAGGTTTTAATAAACAAAAATCGCTTTTTGGATAAGTAAGGCAAGTGCAGAGCATCTTATATATTCTGCTGATATTTTCGTCTGTGTCTCCTCAATGGCGAGACCTTTGGGTTCCTTCATGAGCTGTCTTCCAGTCTCTGCCTCCAGCTGACCTCAGAGGTTTTACAAACAAGTACGAATCATAGAATCATACAATGGTAAGGTTGGAAGGGACCTCAAAGATCACCCAGTTCAGACCCCCTGCCATAGGCAGGGACACCTCCCACTAGTACAGGTCACTCAAGGCCTCATCCAACCTGGCCTTGAACACCTCCAGGGAGGGAGCAGCCAAACCTCCCTGGGCAACCTGTGCCAGTGCCTCACCACCCTCACTGCAAAGAACCTTCTCCTAACATCCAGTTTAAATCTCCCCTCTTCCAAATTAAACCCATTGCCCATTGTCCTGTCATTGCAAGACCTTGTAAATAATCCCTCCCCAGCCTTCCTGTAGGCCCCCTTCAGATACTGGAAGGCTACTCTAAGGTCTCCTCGAAGCTTTCTCTTCTCCAGGCTGAAGAGCCCCAACTTTATCAGCCTGTCCTCATAGCAGAGCTGCTGCAGCCCTCTGAGCATATTTGTGACCTCCTCTGGACCCACTCCAACACTTCCATGTCCTTCTTGTGCTGGGGGCTCCAGAACTGCACACAGGACTCCAGATGGGGTCTGATGAGAGCAGAGTAAAGGGGGAGAATGCCCTCCCTTGCCCTCCTGGCCACACTGCTCTTGCTGCAGCCCAGCACACAGTTGCTGTCTGGGCTGCATGGGCACACTGCAGGCTCTTGAGCTTTTCATCACCCCAGACCCCCAGGTCCTTTTCCTCAGGGCTGCTCTCCAGCCATTCACCACTCAGCCTGTATTCGTGCTTGGGATTGTGTTCCTGTGAATCAGGAAGAGCTTTTGGAGGTGATGTCGGATAAACCTTTTCCCAGCGACTAACAGACTGAATGGCTCAGTTTGCAACAGCAAAGTGTGGTAGCAGCAACAGTTTTAGAGACATTTTGTGGGTTTATTGAAGTCAGGAGATGAGAGTTTTGGTTTGTTTGTTTGTATTTGATAGTATTTGGTTTGTTACTATTAAACTTCCTAAAATATGGTGCAGTGTCAGAGCAAGAATTGCTTTACGCTGTCACCAATATAGCAGATTCCTCAGATGACTACTTTGCAGCCAACAGGAAAGTCAAGGTGTGAGCTTTCTCCTCCAGCTGGGAGCTCAGGTCCAAGAAGAGTGAAAATTTTATCATAACAGGAGCAGTGACTCAAGACCAGCTTGTAAATCAGTTGAGAATGTGCTGGTTTTTGTAGTTTGTTTTGGTGCTTGTTTGGGTTTTGTGAGTGTGTTTTGTTTTGTTTTTCTTCTATTAATAGTATTTCTAAGGATTGTGCTTTGTGAAGACTTTTCTGGTGGAGGTTATGGTCATTATGAAGGGCCTCCTGAATAGTTTGTGTTGGGTTTATTCTTTTGCTTTGGAGCTGACCACTGTCAGGAGGGAAGATAATTTCTTTTGCATCCCATTCTTCAGGTATTGTGATTTTGGTTTTGGCACTAGTATTCATCAGAAATGTCATTTAATTGAAGAGAGGATAAAGAGCTTAAGAATTTATCCTTTTGAATGGAATATGGAAAAAAACTTCTTAGAATTGCAAAAACACATCACCTCCATTGACTCTCTCCCCTTTGCTTCATTCTCTCTTCAAAAGAGCCCATCAGTATGCAAAAAGCACATGATACTTAAAAGCTTTGGGCATACATCATCAATCCCCCCATTGGAAGGAGAAATTGTTCCTTCGTGTCTTAGCCAAGTCATGATTTCTGGCACCGTGAGTGCCCCAAGCCCCCAGTGAATGGGACCGTTAATGGTTTATCCAAGAAAGGAAAGCTGCAGAAGGATCAGATCAGCCAAACCGCAGTATGAAGTGGAACCCAACCACACAAAGACTACACTCCTCCAGTTGCTTATTTCTCCCTTCTGTTCCTACCATAAAACTCAGCATCCACAGTGAGGAAAGCAGCTGCATGAAAGGTTTGTGGAGCCATCCACTCGTTAGAGTATTTCAGTGGCAAAGAAATTTTACTGGCAAAATATTTCACTGTTGTGTATGTACAGTTTGGAGATTTCAAACATGAGAGTTGGGTCTCTTCAGCCTGGAGAAGAGGAGGCTTCGAGGAGACCTTATAGTAGCCTTCCAGTATCTGAAGGGGGCCTACAGGAAGGCTGGGGAGGGACTATTGACAAGGTCTTGCAATGACAGGACAAGGGGCAATGGGTTTAAACTGGCAAAGGGAGGATTTAGACTAGATGTCAGGAGGAAGTTCTTTCCAGTGAGGGTGGTGAGGCAATGGAACAGGTTGCCCAGGGAGGACGAGGCCTTGAGTAACCTGTGCTAGTGGGAGGTATCCCTGCCTATGGCAGGGGGTTGGAACTAGATGATCCTTGAGGTCCCTTCCAACCTTACCATTCTATGATTCTATGATTCTATGATTGCTTCTTAGGACACTGTTTTCTAGCTGTGTTGGTTTCAGATGTCAGTAGAAGACACTTGGTTAACAACTCAGTGTTACTGCACGGATTGCGGTGCCCTGACTTGGGAGACAGCTTGCAACCCCTCTCCTTGTAAGCAAAACCACAGGGTAGGAAATATGGGATCAGCTCCATGTAAAATCATGTCCTTTTGATGGGATTAATTGCAGAAATGTCACCAATTTGCCATTAAATCCAGCAAACGCATTTGGAGCAAGGGATAAATCACTGAGGGAGGCAGTGGCTCATTCAGACAAATGTGTCCCGCTGAGACCTTCCATCACAGCACTCCTCCATCGTCTTCTCTGTCACTTTTACTTCTTTTCCCCATTAATGCAGTGGCTGTGGTCAGAAAGGTTCCAGCTTTAAAACAACAGCCTCGAAATCCACCACGATTAAAAAAAACCAACCCAAACCCCTCCCCTCCACACTATCATCAGCCAGGCTGTCCGCTTTTGCAGAGCTCCTATCTGCTCTCTGCATGCTGCTCCTGTGTTGTATCTGCTCCCTCCGCTGATAAGACCCAGTTCATCTATTGTCAGCCCCGCTGAGCCAATCTAGCGGCATTCGAGCGAGCTGGATTTTGTTCTGCATCACGTATCAATGACAACTTCCAGCTACTGCCTTGCTTTGGAAACCTTGCTGGTGAGGGTGCATGGAGCTCGAGCAGCGAGGCAGATCTCTAAGTGCAGAGGGAATTCAAAGCTGCTCAAAACCGGGCTTTGAAAATAGAGCAAATACACTGTGGAGGCCATCAGGAGAGACCAGATAAACATGGGACACCAAGATAGCCGCAGGCTAGGCTGCTGTACAGCACTGCACCTGGAACAGGAGTGTCAGTGGGTACAAAGCGCAGTAGTGTGCCTGCTATAAAAGCAGAAATGGGATGATTTGTGATTAAGGCACAGCAGTGACACTGAGTGGCTGGAATCTGTTGTGAGTGATCTCAGCTCTGGGCTCTCTTTCTTGCAGTGTTTGCTGGTCATTCCGACTGGAGAGGAGATTTTGCAGAGGTCTGTTGAAGGCACTCAGGAGCACAGGGAAATCAACACCATCCCACACTTAGGTGTTTGCAGTCCTCCGGGAGTATCATAGAATAATAGAATGTCAGGGGCTGAAAGAGACCTCAAAAGATCATCTGGTCCAGCCCCCCTGCCAGAGCAGGATCACCTAGAGCAGATCACACTGGAATGCATCCAGATGGTTCGTGAATATCTCCAGAGAGGGAGACTCCACAACCTCCCTGGGCAGTCTGTTCCAGTGCTCTGTCACCCTCCAGTGAAAAAATTCTTCCTCAGGTTCACATGGAACCTCCTATGCCTCAACTCCCACCCGTTGCCCCTTGTCCTGTCACTCGGCATCACCGAGAAGAGGCTGGCTGCATCCTCCTGACACTCACCCCTTACGTATTTATAAACATGAATGAGGTCTCCTCTCCAAGCTAAAGAGCCCCAGCTACATCAGGCTCTCCTCATAAGGAAGATGTTCAACTTCCTTAATCATTTTTTTGTCTCTGTACTGAACTCTTTCAAGCAGCTCCCTTTCCTTCTTGAACTGGGGAGCCCAGAACTGGACACAATACTCCAGATGTGACCTCACCAGGGCAGAGTAGAGGGGCAGGAGAATCTCCCTTGACTTACTAACCACAGCCTTTCTAATACACCCCAGAATGGCATTGGCCTTTCTGGCCACAAGAGCATATCCCTGGTGATGTGACAGTGTCTGGGGTGGGGTGCAAAAGGGACTTGCCTCTCAAACTGTGGATGGATGGTCTCTGGCTAGGCAGGGCTGCACTGCAGCTGAGGCCTCAAGAGCTACTGTAATTTGAATAATAAATAAAATGTAGCCTTCAACTGTGTTTTTATTAACGAGATGACACATTTAAAAATCAAATTACTTTGATACTCTTGACTCTTATGAGTCAAGATGCAAGGGAAAAGCCAACTGCATAGGTGGTTTGCAGAGTCTGAAGCTACTCAAGCTGTAGTTTGTATTTCACCTTTAATGAACCTGCCATTTTATGAACCTGTACAGACGGGAAAGGCGACAGTCATCTTTCAGGAACACCTCGTGCTTCCTCTCTGCCTGCCAAGATGTCACCTCCTTGCCCTTTGCTCTCTTAGACTGCCATGCTTTTTCTGCAGCCCTATTAGACTTCCCTTACTCAAAAGATTAACCCTACAGTCTCAGGCTGGAGAAACTTTTTTTTCAGCCAGAGAGAAACAGCAATACAACACAGGTAAGAAAGTGACTGTATCCTGAGGAAGCATGAAGAGTGCTTGCATCATATACACTTGCTTTACAAAACAGCAGTTACTTATACAAAGATAGTGGCCTTTTAAATCCCAGACTGGGTACCTGGGAAAGCCATCATGGTAGTTACCTAGTTAGGCTTCTATCATAGCTACTTGGTGCAGTTTCTGTCCTGTATTTATTTTATTTTTTACACTGATTGCTTGCACTATATTGTAGCCATATCTCTGGATTAGGGGAGGAAGACTGTGAAAATCCAGCGTGAGAAGGCTGAGGAGAAAGGAGGGTTGGGATGGTGAGCAGTTGGTGACAGATTCAAAACAAGCTTCAGGTGTAATCTAAGCTTGTTTCCCCCAAGACATCTTCTGAGGCTGCCCAGAGGAGCTACACACTTCATTTCCAGAGGTCTTAATAGGACTGCCTTCAGGCTAAACATCACAGAAAGTGACTCACTGGGCACTCCTAGAGATCAGAGGCACCCATGCAGCAGCTTCTGCTGATGTCCTTTGCTCTGGAAGACCCTGTTAGTGCGGAGAAGGATAATAGATGTGCAGAAGAAAAGATTAGACAAAGTAATGGAAGAAAATCCGTTAAGCTTTATTAACCACTGAGATCTATTATTGCAGGTGGGAACTACCAGGCCTGAGGGAGCAGGCAGAGTATACAGCAAAGCAGACTTGGTATCCTCACCCTTTCTGCTCCCTTTCCGTGCCCTTTCCTTGCCGCTATCAACAACAGGACAGCAGGGTGGATGGCTGTTTGGCTTTGCTCATTGCAAAGCTCTCTTCTTTGAACCTCAAAGGTAAAGTAGTGAAAAATTTCTGAATTGATTCACACAAATGTCTCTCAGATGGGAAAAGCTTTCAATTGTTTCCAGCCTGGGGCCAAAGTAGTACCAGTAACCATGAAGCAGAAGGTTCCACATCCCGTATTAACCAGTCACTGCAGTCTTGTTCTGTCTTCTTTCCCTTGCCTTGACTTTTCAGCCTCTAATGATGCACAAGTATCCGGAAGGAAGGCATGCCAGGGGTGACAGGGAAGTGTCCTTCTGATCTCTCCTCTTTAAGGAAGATTTGGAACATTTTAATAAAGTGGATTAAGAACTCGGACACAAAAAGTAACCTGTTTCTCTGTGGCGAGTGCTTTAATCTTCTCACTGAGCTACTGATAAAAGCTTTCCTTAAAGAAACCTCCTGAACACAAAAGGGAAAATAAAAGAATGGGAGAATAGACTGAGAGGTGTGAGATGTTTAAAGGCACCCCCAAAAAAATGAAGCTGCTTGGGCATTAATTGTGTTCTCTTTTCCCAGAGCCTGTTTTCCTCTTTCGTTTCTGATTTTGGATCAATGCTAGAGGCTGCAAAGCTAAACCAAGGAAGCAAAAAGGCTTTGATTTAGACAATCCGAGTGGTGAAAAACGTATTGAACAAAAAGTGCAGTCAATGGGCCACTCAATACAACAATTAGAAGGTGAAACTTTTTCTTTCCCTTTCGAAGCAAGACACACCTCTGCTCTGCTGGAAGAAGGTGGGTGGGAGGAATTTTTCCCATTCTGGTTCCCAATTGTCCCCTGGACCTATTCCATTTCTAAGAATACAGCTTCTAAAACTGACTGGTTTTCATATCACCCAATACAGCCTATAAAACTAACTGGCATTTAAAGAGACACTCCTGGTGTTTACACAGAAATCACAGAAACATCCAGGTTGGAAATCCCCCTTAGGATCACCAAGTCCAACCTTTAATCCTCCTCTACAAGAGTCACCTTAAACCATATCCCTAAGCACCACATCCAAACGACCCTTAAACACATTCAGGGTCAGTGACTCCACCACCTCCCTGGGCAGCTCATTCCAGTCCTTGACCACTCTCTCTGTGAAAAACTTTTTCTTAATGTTCAATCTAAATCTCCCCAGCCTCAGTTTGAGGCCATTCCCCCTTGTTCTGTCTCCAATTACCTGTGAGAAGAGCCCAGCAGCAGCCTCTCCACAATGTCCCTTCAGGTAGCTGTAGACAGCAATGAGGTCTCCCCTCAGCCTCCTCTTCCTCAAACCAACCATCCCCAGCAACCTCAGTCACCTCTCATAAGATTTACTCTCTAGGTCATTCACCAGCTTTGTTGCCCTCCTCTGGGCCTGCTCCAGTACCTCCACATCTCTCTTGCATTTACAGCAATGAGCTTTCTGTTAAAATGAATTAATGAAGAGAAGCAGAAAAACCTTGTCTGTAAAAGTGTTCCTGGAATATTTCTAATTACAGAGTCTTTCCAACACTGCTGGCAATGTAAATGGTTACACAGCTGAAGACAGGGAACCTCACTGTTCCATGAGCATGACATAAGAATAAAATCTGATCAAGCTGAGTGGATTGATCTGACATGCTAGCATGGGGAGTTTATATGTTTGTAACCTGTTTTGCTCATTGTAGTTACTACTATAAAACTAGTTATCTCAAAAAAATAAAATAGTGCCTCTTCTCTAAGTATTTGTAAGCATGGGAGCATCTCAAAGTGTTGTGGTAGGTTCAAGGTGTGTGTGTTGTGGAAGGTTCAACATCCCGAGTTCCTCCAAGCAGGTCCATGGAAGCACTTGGCCAGAAGGTCAATTTAAGGGACCTTGAGGGTCTTTGCAGATTTATGACTTTGGCCAGATCCTGCAGCACTCACAGCAATGTCAGTCTCGTGGGCTGTGTCTTGGGCTGACTTTAGTTCAAGAACATAATGTCTCCTTCAGCCTGGACCATGCCTACCCCAGTCCAAGACAGACCCTGGACTGCTTTTGCTGTGGTTGTGCCAGGAGCAGAAGGTGTCATCATGCGCTCTCTCCGAACATGCACAAGCAGAAGGCATGTGTGAAACAACTCTTTTGCCCAACAGGCAGTTGGAGATATCAAAGCAGCCTGAGTCCCAGGGAAGCCTTATTTATTCCTGATGCTTCAGCTTAAGCTTGTCTTTGCTGGCTAGATCTCACAGCAGGAGGGGAACTGAAGAGTTTCTGTCTCTCTCCCTCACAGTTTCAGATGCATCTACAGCCATTTATAGCCACAGATCATGGCAGCCAAATGAAAGTTGGGTTCACATCTCAGCTGCATCTGGTTCTGTAAGATTAAGTCTCTCAATTTTACCCTCTCACCTTTGAGAGGCTATAGCCATTCCCTCCAATCTCTGAGAAGGTTTTCCTTTCTGGTTTTCCTCCCAGCATTGACTACCTGTAAAAACCTGGGGCAGGGAGGGTTACTCTCCATTTTCCTCATTCTCTACCACACAAAAAGCCACAAAGGCTCCTTTACACTGATGTTTCTGATTCTGCTGTGTAAAGGGAGAAAGAAAACCCCAAACAAACCAGAGATAAAAACCTGGCAGGATTTATAGATCAGCTGCAAAAGGAAAAAAAGCAGGAAAATGGAGCAGAGGGCTGGAAGGGATCAGCTCTCAGGTGGCCCTGCAGAAGCTTTTCTTTTCACCTCTTTTACTACACCCTTTACTGTCCTACAAATGTGGCTAAGCCCTGGCATCCCTGCACCTTGCAATGCATTGCACCTCCTTTCTGTGAAACACCTGATCTTCCTCTGCTGCCCTGCCTTCCTCTGCCATACACTCCCTCTTGTCCCAAAGGGTGCTTCACAGGTCAAGCACCAACCACACCACCAACCAAGAGCTTCCTCCCACAAAACCCTGCTTTTTGCCCTGTTTACAACCTCAGGTCCACAAAATGCTCATGCCTTGTCTTATGTTTTCCTCCCCCCTTTCTACTAACCCTTGCAAATACCCTGTGCCTCCCCACCTTGCTCTCTATGTACCATCGTGCCTCAAACTGTCTTTTTTGGGGGGGAGTTCTAATTTTTTTCTGACTTGCAAAAATAGAATGAGTCTAGGAGCTTTGTGATTTTTGTTTTCAAGCACACATTTTGTTTTGATAAACTGCATTGTTTTGTCTATAGAAAAGTATTAACTGCTTACATCTATTTTCTCAAAGACCGCACATGAATATTAAAAGGGATTTATTCTTACAATGGCTTCGGGCAGTTGAGTAATCCATTATAGGCTGTCATATCACACTGTGGTAATGGGAAAAGCTGGGAGTCCCTCCAATAATATTTATTAGCAATACAGGCACATTTTCACTTTACACTTCCCCCCCTTCCCTTCCAGTGATAAGTTTACATATAAAAATACTCATTAGTTTCTTTAAGCTGTTGCTTGATTTTAATTATGATGGTGATAATGATGATTTAGAACAACAAGGGAATTTCACACAAGTGATAGTGACCTGGTTTATTGCATTTATTTCAGTATATATTGGGATACTCAATACAAGACCCACAGGCCACCTGGATGCTGCGTTTGGCCGGTATTTCCCTCCTTCTCCACCCCACCTGCAGCCACAGCAATCCAGAAGCACAGAGGAGTGGGCTATAGGGCAGCTCTACTGCTGCAGACCCTGGCATCTGCTTTGGACATGGGGCAAAGGGGGCTAGAAGCATAGGAAAAGGCTTAACTTCTCCACCCTTCACTCCAAAGGTAAACAACAGTCATGGGGAAGAAAGGGGTACTCACAAGAGTCTCTAAGCTCACCATCTGCCTCCTCTCTTCATGTCAGCTGCTTTGTAGTCATTCTGGTTGCCTTTCTCTTGACTTTTCCTACAGGATAGTTTGATCTTTTCCCCACCTCCCCCATTTCAGTTTGAACTTTCCATTGTTTTAAGTCTTTTGATGGTGTCATCTGGTCTTCACCTGTCAATCAGAATGGACCTCAGCAGTCGTCTCTGTTCCCAGTTACACTGAGACAGAGCAGAAACTCCCCCTGGTTACTCCAGGGTGATCTCCTGAAACAGGTGCTAATCTGTGTGGATGGGGTCTCTGAACTGCTTTGTTAATTCACTGTGGAGCCAGCCAAAAGTCCAGTGGGGACAGCCACTCCAGTGACATCAGTGCTCGTTCCGCTGGGACCCAAGCCAAGACTGGCTCCTTATTTCACAGAAGCTGTTGAGCTGCTGCCAGGGGCTAATGAATGGTGGTCAACAGTGAAGTGACCTTCCTCTGAACTCACGAACCCAAGGTGAACAGATCCATTTTCCCATAGCCCACTAATGCCAATCAGCTCTTCTACATTCACCTTCAATCATATCTGGCTAAGAGGGCAGTTTGTTAGTGATTTTGCTGACCTTAGACGGATGCAGGCACAGAAAGAGGACACTTGATCTCTTGCTTGCTCCTTCTGATTATACAGAAGACACAAGCAGCTCATGACCTGCTGACAGACATATCCTGAAGATGGAGTATATATGAAGACTGCATCATCCTATATGACAGGTTGCTGTTATACAGTGCTTGGTGTCATGATCTTGGAAGCAGCCTTGACAAAAGATTTTCTTCAGAAAAGTAGATCTTGGCTGAGCTGTTTCATAAACCTGAGACAGTAAGATGATCTACAGCTTTGATGAGTAAGTGGGGATCCATCTCTTCTCCCAAGGAACAAGTGATAGGACAAGAAGAAGTGGCCTTAAATTGCACCAGGGAAGGTTTAAACAGGATATTAGGAAAAAAAAATTCTCCAAAAGGGTTGGCAAGTCCTGGAACAGGCTGCCCAGGGCAGTGGTGAAGTCACCATCCCCAGAGGGATTTAAAATTCGTGCAGATGTGATGCTGAGGGGCATGGTTTAGTGGTGACTTGAAAGTGCAGGCTTAATGGTTGGAGTTGATGATCAGAAAGGTCTCTTCCAACCAGACCAGTTCTGTGATTCTATGAGTAACAGTAATGGGAGCTGTGTGAAGTGTTCATTACTCCCTGTGGGCCACTCAGGGCTTTGCAACCCCCTTCAGAGGGATCTTTACTGTGCATGTGTGTGTGGAGATGATAAAGAATGGGATAGGTGGGGTGGAAGAAACTCAGGAGTATCACTGTTGCCATCTACCTTATCCTAACTGACTCCAGCCTTTTCCTGAAGTTCACAACTGTGTCTCCTCTCCCCTCAGTTGCCACTCCCCAGTTATGAGGATTAAAAAAAAAAAAAAGAAAAAAAAAAGTTAAAAAAAGGAAACAGCCCTGCTCTGAGATTTTGCCAGAATAAGTCAGCTTGTGTTTACACATGGCCACAAGAGGGACTAATATCTGCAGGTGGAGTTAGGCATGTGTATGGATGCAGATGGTCTTGGGGGTGAGTGGGAGGATGGGAGTGTGCATTAAAACAGCAGGGCTCACCTCCATGGCCCCTTTGTAATTCATTCTTCAGCCAAAACTCCCTGGCCCATACTTGTGACATAATGGTTGTCTCCACAGCAACCAATTATGATGATATAAATAAAGCTTTACGATGTTATTACACTGCATAGAGGGGAGGCAGAGTGTGATGAGCAAGAGGGAGCTGGTAGGGGAAGGAATAGTTGTGAAGACAGTCATAGATAACCTTAGCTGGCCATGAAGGCAGTAACGACCCTAAATGATATTCAAATGAATGGTATTGTTTAAGATCCTTATTTCTTACTCACAATAATTAAAACAAAGAGCTCCCATCCCGTCTCCAGATAGTTCTCCTGAGGGAGCTGTTTATGGCCCAGATGACAGTGTTCCAACTTGCAACTCACATTCAGGTTGATCTTTTCTTGTTGGGCTGGCATCAAAAGCTGCTGAAAGCTGGTGGCAAGACCTCTGTTTTGCTACCTTTTGTAAAACTCTATCTATAAGAATGCCCTGATTTCAGATTGACTCCTTTGACTCGCTGTTAAAGTGTGCCTGGTTTACACAGGCTAGATGGTTTGCAAAGGAGTTGCCTTGGTTCCTCAGGTCATCTTTGAGCATCCCTGCATTGCTGACTGGTTGGGATGAGGAGCTGCAATGGACTCTGCCTATGGACTTTCTGAGGATGAATGCCAGGTACCTCCTGAAAGACTTCTCAGGGAAGAGTGAAGTGAGTAGCTCCCTTGTGTCCTCATTCTTATATACAAAGTGAAATTTTGCATCCCCAAAGGTGTCTTTCACCTATCCTCATGATCTTGGTACTCTCCACGTGCTCTTTGTCCACTGTTATGGTCTTCAGACCCTATCAGGTGAAGCCTCTTGACTTTGGTTTCCTGGTGGTGGCTACTAATCTTGACTGACTAAGGCCAACCTGAATGGCTGCACAGGACCTCAGCCTTCTCCTTTACACTTAAAACCTGGCATGGCTTTTTTTGGTTGAGTCTTTTCTTACCCCCCACAGCGTGGATCTCTCTGAACCTCCCATAAAGTCTGAGACCAGGATGTAAGTTGTGTTTCCCACCCTGTGATAATATGCCAATGCGAACTGGCCACATCAATTGCTTGTTCAGCACCAGCTGCTTTATCTCCACAGGAGACCTTGCCCCAAGACCCCAAGAGCAGTTTGAAATCTAAGAGTAGGTGCCTGCATGCCGATGCAGATGCAAGCCTGGGCACATTAGGTTGCAAGAGAAGTAACTGAGCCAGAGAGTTGTTTCTTCAGCCAGCCGCAAAGGACTCATTAGCCAGCAGCTATTTAGGCAGTGGCACTGCAGCAACTCTCAGTTGGAAAAGGCTGATTGGTGGCAGTTCCCTCTCCACACTGAGAGTGCACTGATCAGGAATATAAATACTGTTAATCCCCTGTGTTAATACCAGGAGCTTTGATCATCTCTCCCCATTATCACTCCCTGGCTGTTAATAAAATGATAACCATGGGGGAGAGGAGAAGGGGGACTGGACCAATCAATTTGTGGTTGGTGATGCTGTGAGTAAACTGACAGGTCTGTAAACCAGGGAGTGAGGAAACCCCAAAGAGACAATGCTAAACACTTCTGTTCACACAGGCTGGGAAAAAAATAAGATGCCTAAAGTAACTTGGTCTTAGTGACAGTGCTTCTGGACTACAAGGGGGAGCCCAAGATCAAATTTATATCAGGAACTTGCTAGGGGGTGTGCTTCATTTCTATTTAGAGCAGTTGTTTGAGTGGCTTCCACGTCTGTTTCAGTCAGTGGGGAAGGGGCAGGCAGGGTCTTATGCTTCCAATCAGGAGATATTTATGGGTTTCTGCTGCTTCTATCTCCTTCAGGTTCACACATGCTCTGAGCTACCTAATTATATTGCATGTAGTCTGCAGTTAGAAAATCATGGTCAAGCTTTGGAGAGACTTTTCTTGGGTGGAGAGTAGAGGCAACATATTTCCTTTCATGGATCCTTACAAGTAGCTCAGGAAGGTTGGGCAAAACAGATAATGACTGATAGCATTTGCTTATGATGGTTCCTGATGGCATTTTGAAGAAGAATGAGGAAGATAACTAATTTGCTCATGAGAATCTAAGCTTACTTCTGAAAAAGATAATTTAGTCTCCTGCTTTCATATTCAAAAGATAAATGTGCCTTGAGAATGGCCAATTGTGGCTGATTGTGTCTGTGGAGAACCTGAGAACATGGAAAAGAAGGTGTATCACTAGCACATTTGTTGCAAACTCCAGTGATATCAACTTAATCGGCCCCATTATTAACCAGCCACTGCAGGACTGAAAGGGCAGGGATGTCCCTGCCACAGAAGTGCTGAGGATCTATTGGAAATGGCACCTTATTCAGGTCCTGAGTGCCTCACTTACATGGAAGACCTGGATGTTGAGAGGAACCTGGGAGAATGCTAACAGCTTTTGGCTTTAAACTGATTGGGGTGGAGAGCAGGGCTGGAAGAGGAATCAAGGGGTACTTGAATCCAGATGCGGCGGAATCACAGCAAGTGCCTGAGGTGCTGGGACAAGGTGAGTGAAGAGCAGGACATCCCCCATGGCTCCTGCACTTTTCTCACAAACTGGCTGCTTTTCTTCTTGAAGGGAAAGGTGGCTTCATCTGAGGTCACCTTTCCCCCCCTGGCTTATTTCCTCAGTGCACCTTCTGGCATTTGCTCCTGCAGAAATAGTGTGCAAATGACTGCCTTTGCAGAGGCTTCTCTCTTCCTTTCTTGCCTTCAGCTGGCTTGCTCTGGCCCATTCAACCCACACTCTTCCCACTGGGATTGCCAAAGAGTGGAAGTGGAGCAGAGAGCGGGAAGGCACAGCCCTTGCTTTTTGCTTTGGGACTGCTCAGGCTGAGGGCCACCAGCAGAAACACAGCTATCCTGGACTGCATGCAAACCAGTGGCTCCACTCCATCACTGCAGAATGAGGGGGTGAAAGAACAGCAGTTTGAAGAAGCTGTGCCCACGACTATCTATCAGTGCAAACCATCGTGGCCGGATCAAGGCAGCAGCTGGAGTCTGCCCAGTGCTACCGTTCCTGGCTACTGCTTGCTCAGCCCCATCCACCCAGAGCTTTTCCCTGCTGTATTATTTTCACTGTGTCCTTTTCTCCAGTGGCATCAAGCCCAGAGCTTTCATGGGAATGGGCAAATGGGCTCGACTCATTTTAGCAGCAAAAGGGAACTTGTGAGAGCTTCACAAACTTCTGGATGGGGCCAGAAGGTCTTTTTTTCTGCAGCAGCTGGTTGGAGATAGCAAGAGCAAGATTCGCCTGAACCTTTGATAATTAAACTCTCAGCTGCTGAAGAGCTGGCTGCCTGGCTGCCAGATAAATACTGTTTCCCTTGAATTAGTGTGGAGCCAAAGTGACATCCAATGGCTGGTTAGGCTCATCAAACTGGCTGTTCTCTACAGTTATCCCGGGGGATGGAGCCCAGGCGGCCATTTGCCAATGGAAAAAGGCAAGTACAAATTCCAGGCACGTATCATCCTGCTGAATTTATCACATCTGCAGTTCAGGTACTTTTAGACTTCCTGATGTCATAATACTCCTTTATACAAGAGCTTTCAGGGAAAGCTCCCAAATATGCATTAGACAGAGATGTAATAAGACAGGTTCTGTATATTAAAGAGCTACTGCCAGCTCAAATTCAGTCCCAAATTTAGGGTTGAAATGAATGAACTATTACAAAGCCTGACACCATCAGAAACATTCCTGTACTGTTCGGGGTTTTTTGGACAGGAGTTGGAAGAAAAATGGTAGGGGTGCTATTTCTTTAGGGGAAAGTAAGAGCCACCTGCAGGGTCCACAGATGGGGTTGGAAAGTGACAATCGTAGAACCAAGCACTGATAACCATGAGCCTAACACAGAGCCTCATCCCCCAAGCTGTGAGAAATGAAAAATGCAAACAAAGAGGGAGCAAAAATGGAGAGGAAATTGGTTTTCAAAAACTCTTCCTGTTTCAGTCATTTCAGGTACTGCTGTATTCAAAGTCCCAGAAGTGTGGCAGTGATTTTTAAGCTGAGAAAGGTCCCCTATGCTCCAGCTGCATGTGTCAGGACAGAGAATTACTATTGCAAGTGCACTGAAGGGAGGGATGCAGTTTGTTAGGTACCAGGCAGGGTCCTTCCTTGCTAAGAAAGGGGAGTCTTAAGGCAGATGGACAAGGCTAAAGATTTGCCTAGCAAAAGATGACACTGAGAAACAGATATGAACATCAGAAATGGAGAGATTCTCACCCCATGGAGTGATAGGAAAGTAGCAGATCTTGTCAGTCCTGTTTAGGAGATATCTGGAATCCATCTTTTAGCTGGATTCCAATGTTGTGAATCCTAAGAAGTCTGTCATGGGCAAAAGCTGCATGTGGCATGGCCCTCAGTGAGCCCAGGATAAAGGACAGGGCTCTACACTTCACAATAAGTGGTGGAGGAGGTTGGGTGGGCTGGCAGGAGGTGACTCCTTTCTGCTCTTTGAACATCTATTCACCAGAGCTGAATGATTAGCTGGTATTTAAATATTAAATACCAATAAATCAGATGGAAGTGTGCCTGTCCAATGCCTGATGAATGTGTGCTGGTGAGGGCTATGTTCAGGGCCACCTGCATTGGCAGACTCCTGCTGCTCAGTTTCCCCCTGCCACACACACACGTAGAATCCTAGAATCATAGAATCAACCAGGTTGGAAGAGACCTCCAAGATCATCCAGTCNGCAGATGAGTAGCTCATGAAGGCTACTTGCACTGGTTTTCCTTTTGAAAAGGAGCACATAAAAGCCCCCAGTCCCAGAAATTCAGCAATAAAACATCTATTTCATCACAAGCCACAGGCACCTTGGTGCTGGGAACATGTATTTGTTGGCAAATCAAAACCTGTTCTTTCAAAGCCATATGTCATTCACTGATCAGCCCAAAGATCTGAGCTTTCTCTTGTGAAGAGGTAAGAATTTTGATTTGCTTTTAGAGTTGGGGAGGAGTTTCATTCCCAGCAGTAGTCTGCTTGGCCACCAGTACAAAGCATTTCAGCCCATGGCTATGCCACAAGAGCTGATTACACCTTGGCTGACTTGCCTTGACATTCAGATGTTTAGTAGAGCCAGGCCTTTGCTTGCACAGGGACAGCTTGGTTGCCTGACCCTATCAGAGACTGGAAGGGCAACTAATGTTGGCTAATATCAAGTAGCTCTGCTGTACAGAAATGAGATCTTCTGAGACTCCCCCGTTAGCAGCATTCACAACTGGGGCCAGCAAAGCTATGGGTTTTCATTAGCCAAAGTGTTTTTCCTAGTGAAGGACTTTGAAAGAGATCCAAACTGCAGTGCAGAGGGTAAGGATGCTTGGCAGGGCTCTTAGAGGAGAAAGAATGGCCACAGCTGGCATTTAACATGCACCAGGAACTCCAAATGGCCATTCCTTGGTTCCTTTGTCTTACTTAAGCAAACTGCTGGGGTAAGAACAGCACTGCAAAGCAGCAATGTTACCAGTGCAGCAGCACAGCAGTTGCCACGTGCAGCAAGAAAAATCAACCTGGTTGACAGATAACCAACCTCCTAAAAAAAAAGCAGAGGTCCAGTCAGTCCTCTGTGGCCAGCAGAAAACCATGCTGAGCAATCAGCACATGAAGGGCAGCATCAGACTCTGCTCTTCTTTAGCTATTCCACTTTTAACTCTGTATTTAGGGCTTCTTATTACAGCAGAAAGCGCTCCGTGTCCCTCTCACTTTGTGGCAGCATTATGCCCTCCTGTGTGAGACCTTACATCTCGACCTCAGCTTTACTGCCTTTCCTGGAGAGCTGAATTTTCTCCTGGTGAAAGCCATGTAGCTCCATGGAAATGCAACAGCACCAAGGGCTGTGCTGATTTTCTTCAGGCAAGTTGCTGGATCAGTTTTCTATATTTTATGCTCTGGGGCTATTTTTACTCTGTGCCTCTACAGAGGCCTCCAAGTAAATCCAGTCTTAAACTCATCACTGCAGGGGTCTCCTAGTTGTGTCCCTGGACTGAAATCATAACTGCTGATGGCACTACAGGATTTTCCCATCACAGGTAATTTTGAAGGTAAATCCCCAGAATGGGGTGTGCAGTTGTGGGAAATGTGAGCTAACCTTTCCCCCTCTTATCAGCCCTCTTCCAAGCGGACCATGGCTTTATTTCTCCAGGATGGAGAGACACTCCTCTGATTTGCCTGCAAAAACTTTCAGTCAAGATAAAGCATGAAAAAATACTCAGAAAAGCCTGACCTTCTCTCAGCCTGTTCCCTTGGTAACCATCACCTTGCTGTTACGGTATTCAAAGGCAACTTCTAAACTTTTCAGAGAATATAACAAGGAGCTGTTCAGGCAGGGTCAGCAGGAGCTGGGAAATGAGTTTTCTCTGCTCCCTGGGCAGAGATAGTGTGTCAGGCAGGGAGGTACCAAGCAAGGGGCAGGCTGCTAGTCCCTCCTCCAGGCACCATGAGCTCATTTTGGGGAGCTATGTAAATGGCTAAGGTGCTCTCTCTCTTCCTTTCCAATTCCCCTCTTGCAGAGATGGGTTAGAGGATGAAATCTGGTTTGGGTTGGCTCCCTGACACCTCTCAGTTAAACACTCAGGGTGGAAGTTCTGTCCTGTGAGCTCCTCAGTGAAACAATGTCTTCTGTACCTGCATTGGCTTCTTGCTGGGGATTGTTTCTGAATCATAGTCTCCTTTGGTACCGCTCTCCATCCAAGGTAGCAAACAGTGACTCCTGCTGTGGGTGTAGGTTGGCACAGGCTCTGAGGCCCAGGGTCGTAGAAGAAGTGGTACTGTTCATCTGGAAGCTTGGGCAGCCAAAACAGGCTGCTTTGGAGTATAATGTTGCTCCTTGATCCATTGATCCTGCTTCTTCCCAACCATTGGTGTGCCCCAAGTCATTTCCATATGCAATTTCCTTTGTGTCAGTCTGGAGATACACAGAAATCTCTACCAAGATACATGGAAATCTCTACCTCCCTTAGGTTTCTTCCCTCAAAAGAGGCTAGAAGACAGGACAACATAGCTGAGCTTGCAAATTCATGTTCAGAGAGAACTTCTGTTGCATCCAAACACTATCCAACCCAGGCAGAGTGCAGAGTGGGTGTCTCTCAGAGGCTGCAGGGAAGGGATGCAATGGAAACATCTTATCTAGATGGCTGTGTGAGATCCTCCATTTGTCATTGAAACATATATGCAGCAACCTATGGTTTTCAGTTCCTGCTGCCTTATGTTCTCCATGCATATTAAAAGCACATGCCTGCACAAACCTCTGCTCTGTCATTGCAGATATACAATACATATAAAATGTACTCCTGTATTTATTCATAGGTACATGCTCATTTATCAAAGAGGCAATCTCTGCTGGCATCAATATTATAAAGGGTCTCTCAAAGCAGTACTGCCAGGAGCCCTTTATCCCCAGGGAACATAATGCTGCCATGAATATGACAACAAGTCAACATGGGATAATGCTACATCAGAGGGCAATAATTCTGGGGACATGGAAGGCTGCATAAGTGCAGGTTAAGGGACCTGGGAAGCAATGCAGATGCAGAGACTTTCACTTCTGTCTTCAGGAGAGAGGAGGCAGTTATGTATCAGATACCCTCTCTGTTTTAAGCACAATCAAAGGCAGGTGGGCATGAAGGGGATAAGTGACATTTCCCCTGCCTAGCAACAGGTATTGATAAGCAAGGGAAATCAAACCTGTATTTGAACTACTTCTGTGTGCTGGGCTCCATTCATCACACCGGCTTAGCAGCTTTGGGAGCTGGTCTGGGGAGCCAGGCAGGCAGGAGCAAAGCTCTAAACTAAAAAGCTGTGTGACCAGGTTTACTTGTAGATGTAAATTTGGCGTTAGACTAATTTTTGGTGTAGTCCTATTTGGTGTAGTCCTATTTGGTGTAGTCCTTGAGCCCTGTTGCTTTATCTGGCTGGGGGAGTGTGAATGCTGTTTGAGCTGAGGAAGATGGCAAACTGGTGCTATGGTTTGTATTCCTCGTGCAAAAGACTCCTCACACGAGGAGTCAGTGTGATCATACAGCTCATGTGAGCACTAGCTGGTTGATTCCAGCTCCTGCATTTAAAGGAGGCCTTGGATTCCTGCTCTGCATCACAGGGAGCCTTTATCTGTTCTCCAGCCATTATAATGCTGTGAATGATTTATGGTTTCATGCAGAAAACACACAGGATGCTTGCGTTCCCATGTCCATGAGGAGGTCTGCCTCCCATTCGTCACTGGAGCTCACCACTTGGGAGTCTGCTTGGATGATTATCTCCATCTGACAATGAGGTATTGGCTGTGGTCTGGAAGTGCTTCCCTGTATTTATACTGTGATCATAACCATGAAGTTTTCACAATTTCTTTTTGATTCCTGGGTATTTGGCCAACAGCTACAGAACTTGACACTTCATAAACATGAATAGGAATGACAGTTTGGATTAGGGTTGGTAGGATGTGCAATGTCTCCCTTATTCTTCCCCAAAGTCAGTTGTTGGGATAGGAAACTGTTGTTTTCTATCTCTGGCTATCCTTATGCTACCTTGTTGGAACAAGGTAGCAGTGCCTCTGATACTGGAGAATGTGAGGATTTTGGTCACTAGAGTACTCATCCTGACAGATTGTTTGTGAAGCTGGACAGTGCTGCTCTTTCCCCCACATTTACAGAGGGAAGACTGGGACCCAGTGAAGTGATACCCACAAGGTATCAGGGACAGAGTTCCAGAGTTTAAGCTGGTTGTCTGTAGGTCATTGCTTTTTGCTGGCTGGCTGCCTCAGGACCCGATCTTGCTTTCCTGAGCATAAATGCTTGCATGACACAGAAAGTGTTTTGTAACAGTTCCTCTGGATGGCATGAATTACGAATTTGAGCTGACAGAAGACCATCTTGAAGATGCTGGCAAAGGCTGGAAGGGCTTGTGTACAAACTAGCCCACTATGGGCAAGCCCTGGAGATGGAAGGTGTTCTACCTCTCCCTCATCATGGTGACAAGTGCACTGCATCCTGGCAGGACGGCAGCATCCTGGGGAATGTCGATGCCAGCCAGGCTCTGCAGAGCAAATGACACGTGGTCTTAGGGAATTCATTCAAACAGCCAGCTGGCAGAAGAGGATTCATCCAGATGAGTCTGAAAATTTATATGCACAGCTGATATTGCTGGAAAGCAGAACTGGTGTGGGAATAGCTCACAAAGTGGGAATGCAGGGGAACCTTCAACAAAGGCTGTTATCTACCGAGCAATTCAACCAGCTTGGGCACAGCATGAAGGAGGAGCACAAACTGAATCAGGGAGGGGAAAGGGAACTTCTTTGCCTCAATTCAGGTACCTGAGAAGCAACCCTAGCAACAAACAATTGCAAATAATAATCATAATATCCAAACTAGAACGGGTGAAGGAAGAGCAGCCCTCTCCCTCCCCTTCTCTGGTGCTGGTGTTTGAGATGTCATTTGGATATGAACATGAGCCTGTTTCCAGTAGAAGGAGGATGGCAGTCAGTGTATCTTTATCACAATCTCTTTCATGCTCTGGCGAGCTCTCTACTCCGTGCAGCAGCAGCAGTACAGACAGAGATGCCAACCTATCTGCTAGCAGACAGAAAGATTTGGGTTGAAGCCTCAGCTAATTCAAAGAAGACCCTTTGGCTGTTTATCCAAAGTTGGCTGCAGGCTCTTTTCTGTGCCACTCCTGCTTTGTGCTAAGGCATGCAATAGCCCATGCCTTTCCCTGGCTGAAAGGTCACTGATTTCCTGTGTGGAAGAATTATCAGGTTCATCATCTTCTGCAGAGTTTATAATGAGCAGTATCCTTTTTATCTGCTTCCTGCAACCTCAGCACCAGTGTCTGATCTTGAAAGGAAATATTGAGAGCACAGTTCATTTTTAACACTGGAGACACAGTACCATGCTCTGGTAGGGTGTTGCAGGGAGGTTTCTGCTCCAATCAGGATGACAGAAGCCTGTTGTGTTGATGTGCCAATCTTATATAGCCTGCTCCTCTGGGCCAAGGGGCCAGTCACTCATTCCCCAGCACCCCTAAACAATTCCCCTTTCGGTTTTTGTCCAAATGAAGAGAATGGCATTGGGCAGAGACCCTGGACCTGTTCCCTTGTTGAACCACACTGAAAAGGGAGCATTAAAACATGTGATCACAGTTTAATACATCCTCATTGCAGTACTGGGAGATGTTGCTTCTTGGCAAAAGGGGAAAGCACAAACCAGGGCTTCTCATTGGTTCTTTGAGGCTCTGCAGTGGGGATATTGAGGAAAAGCCCCCTTCCAGCAGTTCACTGTATCTCCAAAGGTGAGCATGATTGAGATGGTTCAGTGGCAAAGTGAATCCAAGTCTGAGGAGAAATTACATCCCTTGAGAATGAGTTGGGACCTGTCCCTCCTTCCTCAGTACAAGATTTTCACCAAGCTTTTCAGAATTTCAATTCATTTCATTAGTTTTGAAGAAACTGGAGACAGTGAGAACTATGAAGGAGATGAGGACAATCTCAGGAGTGCTGGCAAATGCTCTCAGACAATGAACCATATGTTGCACCTTGAGTGCAGAAATACTCCCTGTGAACCCAGTACTGCGTTGGCAGCCGGGACAGAGGTGCGTAACTCCAAGTCCTTTTGTTTAATCTGAAGACCACTGCTGTTCACCTCAGTGATTAGTCAAAACCAGGAAAAGAGATTAATTAGGAACTTCTGTTTCCTTTTGATGTCTGTCCCTGAATCTTTCTTGCAGTCCCCACATCCCAGGCTTTGAGCATAATGTGATCGCTCCACAGAGGAGCTCTTCTGAGTGGATTTCATTATGGATGAAACAGGATATGTGGAGGAAGGGAGGCAGAGCAATGGGGGAACAGTGCCGAAGGAGAATTAGTTGACAAGGAGAAGTATGTGGAAGAAAACGAGGAGCACTTGGGACTTTGGATGAAAAGTAGTTCATCCCTTCTCAGCCCATTAATAAGTTAATAACTTATCAGAGATTAACTTAACACCTTGAGGCACAGAAGACATTGCCTTGTTCTCACATTAACTTGGCTCTATTGTAATTCCTTTATCTTACCTTTTTTTCCCCCCTCAGCTATTGCATACTCACCTGGGGCCACACTAATATAACAGCATAAGATTCAATTACAAAAGACTACAATATGAGTGCAAAATTCTCTTCCTGACATGCTGAATCAGTGCTCATAAGCATTAATTATTGAGTGGCTAGCAGAATTATTTTTTTTTAAAGTTGCAGTGGAAAAAAGAAAAAAACCCTAAAGCATCTCCTGTGCACAGAGCAGCAATGTAGGCTGTTCCTGACTTCGCTGAGTCTTGAGGCAAGGCAGAAGCAGGAGGAATAGGGACAGGAGAGGAGAACCAGGAAAAGACGGGGTGTTGAGAAGGAAAGGAGGAGACGACAGGTCGCCCAGGGAGGTGGTGGGAGCCCCATCCCTGAAGGTTTTTGAGGCCAGGCTGGATGGGGCTCTGAGTAACCTGGCCTAGTGTGAGGTGTCCTTGCCCATGGCCAGGGAGGTTGGAACTAGAGGATCATTGAGGTCCCTTCCAGCCCTGACTATGATTCTATGACAGGAAAGTGTGCCAAGCTGGCTTGGTCCCTTGTATGAGGAAGGAGTGCCCCCGGGGCTCTTTCTATTTTCCTTGGTCTAAGCTAAAGGCTTATCACAGAAGAGAGCAGGGAGCCCATGTAGGGGGAAAGATAAAGGTCTGACCATTGGGTCTCTCTGCTCCTCCTGGATGGTGAATGTCCTTATCAGCCCATTTGATGTCTTCCCGAAAGCCTCAGCATTGTGTCCAGCACTCAAACATGCCTGTCCCTATCACCAGAGCAGCTTATCTCCTTGCTACAGGAGCCTCCATCTCTAGAGTGTCTAAGCACATTTTACATGACATCAACTGAGAGAAAAAAAGTAACCCATCCTTTCACTGGTAGCTTCAGAGAAGCTTTGGTTTGAGGCAACCATGGAAATCCAGCTCTTCTTTCTTATCTGGCAAGGTGCTTGCAGATTGGAGCTTTGAGGCAGAGCAATCAGAGATGCTTACACTGTGGTTCTTTATATTGTGAACCAAAAGATGTTGCCAGGATCCAGATGGGTTAATGTGCCTTCTTTTATCCACAGTAAGTCATGGAGTTTAACAACTATTGGTGTCTCCTCATTCTTAGCTTCAGATGGATTAGGCACACTACAGCAAATGGAATATCTTTGCTGCACAGATCCAATATTTGCTCCCAGCTTCCTTGGAGCAAATACAAAGAAACAGCAGATCTCAGGGCACAGGTTTGTTGGGATATCCCAGCAGACAGGAAAGGTTGGCCAGTTATTTCAGCTGGAGCTGCTCTAGGCTTACAGATGCCTCTGCAGAGTTACATTAGGAAGACAAAGAGCAGATGCAATTCCCTCATCTTTCTGCCATGCCTCCCCATTACTATATTTAAACATCCAGATTCTGTGGGGATGAAGATTTGGCTTGGGCACACGAGTAAAATTCTACTGCCCCACATGGTTTTAGTCTTGTGTCAGATGCACCGTGACAAAATAAACACTGTGTGTGCAAGAGGGAGCGAAGAGGATGACATCAGGATTACAAGCAGTGTCAAAGGAGACAGACTTGCCTTTCACAGGCAGTATTTGCCCATGCAACGCAGGCTCCAAAGACTTTTATTGCTTCCCTCCTTTGCCAGAGTTGTGTGTCAAGCATCAAACATATGGCTCCACTTACACCCGGGGCCAGGCTCCCCACGCAGGGTGAGGCTTTCCTGCAGTCGCCCCTTGGCCTCTGCGGATGGGGAAGTTTGGCAGAGGCAGCGAGAGCGCAGGGCAGATGGAATCCGATTAGTCAGCGATGGCATTGCTGCACGTAACGTGATCCTCCCCACCAGTGTCACACCCTGACACTGTAACACCATCCTCCCCACCAGTGTCACACCCTGACACTGTA
>WBNM01002993.1:25545-115213 GCA_013399055.1 Ramphastos sulfuratus
CCCCTTCCTCTTCCCCTAACCCTTCCCCTTCCCCTTTTATTTCATTTTAGTATTTTATTTTACGTTTATTTTACTTTTCATATGAGTTATCTATAATTTTATGTTTCACTAGACCTAGGAGCTATCCAGGTGATGCTTACTTCTGTTTGAACCTTGGGGGATGAACTGGATTTTGTCTGGTAAGTAAAACATCTCTACATCGCATTTCCTATTCACCAAGGCATTGATTTTGGTATTCTATAGAGTTATGAATCTCGGTGGAGGTTGCTGTGATGTTGCTCTTATCCATTCCCCCCATTATCAGACAGAGAAAACTGCAAGGTGTGACCATTACTGCAACAAGTCAAATACGTTTCTACACGCAACTTACTGAAAGTACAAGAGCCACTCACCTCTCCCTCTTGCTTGTCTTAGTCTCTTCTCAGTCTTGGTCTATCCTGTGAAAGATGTTACAAGGCTTTATGTTTAATTAAGACACATTGTCCAACCGATCGAGAAGCAGGAACTAGCAGGAGATGTTTTACAAATAAGAACAATTCTTGTTCATTATCCCTTAATTGAGGCGACAAAAAGGTGCTAGAAAACATCCATCAGATGCACATTCATGTACATCATCAGAGAGAATTGGATTTAGGAACTCACAAAAGCAACGTCGAATGTTCCAATCAAGAGTTATACAGACAACGGGGAAACAAAGAATTGGAGACACAAATACATCAGAATTAGCCCAATTACAGATTCTATGTTTCTGGAAAACATATTCCCTGGCTCCCTTCCAGGATTTTCTTATTTTACACTCCTTTTCTGTAGTTCCTAGCTGCAGTATCAAAGTCAATGTTGTCACTCCTTTACTAGCCTCTGAGCTTCTTCCAAGGGGATGTTAGATGAGTGCATTGGGAAGACATAAGTGACAATCTGCAGACTGTCACCCAGTGTGAATTTGGGGTACTCTGAGAACGACACTTGGTTCAACTTCTCCAGCCTTGTTCCTCCACCTTTGAAGTTTAGCTGCTCTTCTAAGCTGCTGTTCTTGAGCAGAAGAGATAAATAACATAAGAGAGCCTGCTGAGGGTAAGATTTTGAGCCTGGAAGGCCAGGAAATCCTGTTACACATTTAAGTTTGCATTTTAAAGCTTGGTTGGCCTCTTCCTGAGCTCATTTGCACTCTTAACACTGTGGGCCCTGCAGAGTCAGCCTTTATTCCCACAGATCTGTTAGAATCAAGTTCTTTGGCTTGTCATTTTAAAAAATATACTTTGAGTTTTAAATGAGGGACTCGGTGTGCCAAGGACCCTCAAGATACCTACTGTAACGTAAGCGCACCTCGACGCTTCCTGGAACAAAAGCCATCACCAGGTAAAATGGCATCACACCTCATTGGATTCTAGTAATAGACACAAACATGACAAGATATTGTTAAAAATGCTCCTGATCAGTACCCACAGCTGTTGAGCTAATTATTCTCACTGTCTTGTCATAGATACTTATATGGTCTCCAGGGTACCTGAGCATTTCACAATCTCTAATATAGTTTTCTTCACACACTCCTGAGAGATGCCTATCCACTGTTACATCCTCCTCTCCATCCCACCGAGATGAAGAAGGGAGGTGTTGGCTTGGCAGCCTATCTGAATGCTGTGCAAGTATTTCCCCTTGTGTAGCACACATCTATGCCAGCATCAGATGGAATTCAAGCCATTGATGTAAAGAGATAGGAAGCACCAGGGGTGGATTCTGTTCATCTGAAGAAAGACGGGGAGCCTCATGTGGGCGAAATCCTCTGATCTCTAGAGCAGGTGAGTTCCAGGATAAGTATCCCAAACTCAACCATGTTATGGGACTGCTATAATGCAGCAGAGGCATGGCCTTATGCTTATGACATTGTGTGCAGTGGCAGATCATCATGCCAGCAGCCTGGAGAAGGCTTGGAAGAACTTGAGCCCAAACCTGAAGATGTCCTTGGGAGACCCTGCTTGAAATCAAAGGAGTTTTGAGCTGGAGAAGGAGGCCCAGCAGCCCACTGGTGAAGGAGGCCATACAATACCCAGATGAGGTTTTCCTCTTAGAGTTGCTTGAGGGAGGATGAGACAGGAGTCTGACTCTGTGTTCTGCTTCAACTGGAAACTCCCCAGAGTGACTTCATCTTTGTTTTCAATGAAAATAACTCTCCCGTGATTTTCCCTTATGTTTCCTGCAGCAGCTGCAATTCCTGTGCCACTTTCCTCTGCCATCCCCACAAGCTCTCCCAGCCTTGTTTTGAAATCCCCACTGCCACCATGGAAAGTGTTTGCATTGTAACTGGCATTTGTTGATTTTCTTTAGGTGGCTCAGGGCTGCAGGCATTCCTCATTACTTTTTTATTAGCCAATTTGAATACTCATTTAGCCTCACTAAGCGTGTGATGGGTTTTAATTCTTCCTTCAGAGGCATTTGTGCAGAGCCTGTCCTTGGTCCTCAGTAATCACACAGGATCCCACACAATGCAACTGAGGTAAGAGGTGATAGCTCATGAAACAAGACCGATCAGTTCAGGCTTATTTCATGTAGATGACTGAGGCCTCCTTTTGTTCTATTCCTTGCTTTCCACCAGAAATCACAGTGGTACAAGATACAGCAGGGTGACACAGTACATTGCACTGAGCAAACATCTCTCCAAAATACTTTGCAAAATTAAATTAATTCAAAGTGTCACGACCATAAACAATAGAAATTACTGAACTGGTAAAGTGAAGATGCTCAATGAGGATTAAATTCAGTCATCCAGCTATAGGGCTAATAAGAGGTAGGAAAAAAAAATCATTGTAACCATTATGTATTAAACCCCAAGTGACCAGCAGGAAACTACTGTGTTTTGACATCCAGCTCCTGTGCACTGCTTTTGGACCTGTTTTTCAGGTGTGCTGTGTATCCAGAACTGTACAAGATAGACCACAAGTTTCCTTCCATTCAAAAGCCAGAACAAAGAAGGGAGGTAGGAAGTGGTTAGACAGTAGGAGGAAAGCTTCCCCTGTCATTTCTCATTCTGTGAGGCCAAATATAGAGACTACGTCCCAGGGATGGATGGCCATGATATGATGGAGGGAGAGGGATACTTGGGTCCATTCAGCCTCTGCAAAAGGATCTAGAGGCATTACTGGGGTGACAAAGCAGAGAGCACAAACACTGTGGCTATCTGAGCTGTGTTTCTGCAGGGAAATATGAACCTTTGGTCTCAGCCTATTAGTCCAGCAGTGTGCTGAAGCGCTGGATCCACTCACACACAGAAAGGTGCATTCTGCTGCTTTTTCAAGTGTCTTGGATTCTATTGTGTACAAATTTACAAATGAAGTGCTTGAATGTTGACTAATGCTGCAGCCTGCAGTCAAGGTAAGAGCCCATTTATTTATAGTCTCTTCAAGGACTAGGAGACGCTGTATTTGTACAATCTTCCAGTAGGTGCACAGCACACACTCTAACAGTTACCTGCCTCGGCTGCCTTTCAGAAGGGGACGATAGATGAGACCCTCAAGGAAAACACACAGCTCAGCCAGCGTCTCCTGGCAGGAAGGTCATGCTACGCCGTTGGCTTTTGATGATGACTGAGCTGTAAATGTATAAAGAAAGATTTCCTCCCCCACCCCCCAGTGCATCAGTTTGATTGGATGTGTGTCCAGGAGGTTACTCAGGACATCTAACTGAGCTGTGCCAGGAGCAGACCATCCCAGCTGCTCTGTGTGCGCAGCACCCGCTCATTTAAATCAGGCTGTGTGTTTGCAGTCGATGAGACTCTCTGATCCCTGGATGCTGGGGAGTTATTTTTTTTCCTATTTCCCGCTGATATTTACTTCAAAGGTGCATGACCACACAGGTGACCATAATAATGGGAGTCCAAAAGAAGAATTAATAAAACTCTGAGTATGTTTTACCCTGAGATCTCACAGTGCTTGACAGAGGAAAGGCACCAGCAGTTCTTTTTATACGGGGGCAGAAAGAGGTGAAATTTATTTATCCATGCTCATGCAGTGAATCAGTGGTAAAGCAGGAAGCCAGACCTTTCCAATAGTGCTTTGAGGCTTTCTCTAGTGCCTGTTGGAACACCTTAAAACATTTCTCCTTTGAGAGTGCATACTGACTTTGTTGTTTCATGCAGAAATTAGCCTTGTGAAGAAAAGTCCAGCTTTGCAATGGCCAGGACAAGAGCTGGCAGAACAGAGTTCTAGTGTCTTAAAGCACATTGACCTAATTTTGTGGTCAAAGAGGTAGAAGAGCAGGCAGAAAGGGCATGCTTGAGATGGGAAGAGAAGAATATGAGATTCCTCAAGCATCTGGGATCTGGTCTTGAGGGCCAGTTGTTTTAAGTTCCTCCCTCTGTGTTTAGAGGAGCTTGCACTGGTTTGCCCAATAGATGTGCCTTTGGTAGAGTGGGAGGCAACAGCTTTTGCTCAGTTGGAGAGGCAGCTGAGTGCTCCCCAAGCTCCCAGATTCTCAGAGACTTCTCATGTATCTGAGTGAAGAGCCTTGCTGCCCTGTCTATGGAGTTTCTGCATTCACACTTCACAGCATCACTGTCATTAAGGCTACAGGAAAACAGCACATCCAGGGCACATCTAGACAACAGAGATTGTTAACCACTTGTGCTGAACAGAGCAAAGGTCTGTAACAAAGCCCAGTGGGAACTGGCCCATGTGGCCTCTCAGCACCTTCATCAAACCCCCACTCTTCAGGACAGTGCTGAAGGCTATGCCCAAAGCAGCTAGCCTGCAGGAGAGGGACAGCTTGAGTATCCTGTTCAGTTTTGGGCACCGCAATACAGGAGAGATGTGGAGGGGCTGGAGTGAGTCCAGAGGAAGGCAACGAAGCTGGGGAAGGACCTGGAGAACAAATCTTATGAGGAGCAACTGAGGGAGCTGGGGATGGTTAGTTTGAGGAAGAGGATGCTGAGGGGAGACTTCATTGCTGTCTACAGCTACCCAAAGGGACATTGTGGAGAGGCTACTGCTGGTCTCCTCTCACAGGTAACCGGAGACAGAATGGCCTCAAGCTGAGTCTGGGTAGGTTTAGATTGGACATTAGGAAAAAAATTTCATGGAGAGAGTGGTCAGGAATGAGCTGCCCAGGGATATGTTTTAAGGTGAATCTTATAAAGTAGGGTTATAGGTTGGACTTGATAATCCTGAGGGTCTTTTCCAACCTGGATGTTTCTGTAACTCTGTGTGAAATGTCTCCTTGCAGTGTCCCTTGGCTGCTGGGAATGGTGCAGGTTTGGAGCAGTGGGAGCTCTGACAGGGCCGTGGGGAGATGGAAGGAGAAAAGGTCACAAATTCCCAGTGCTTTGCATTGTCTGGAAGGGATGACCAGAGACAAGGACAGCAACTTTATAGGCGTTTCCCACCTAGAGTACTGCTGGGACCTCAGCAGCCCAGCAGACAATTTAGCCACTGCCAAATATTTAATTATGTAGGTGAAGATACCACTTAGGCTGAGATCTCTTGGCTTCATTAACGAAGCTGTAGAAATCATTGCCCTTGGGCTCTGTGAGGGAAAATCTTGCTGATGGAGTCAAATGAAGCTGGAGGGTCCAGAAAGCTATTGAGCCCCAGGTTAGCAGAGGATTTTGAAGCAGACATGCCCACCTCTGGGCATTAGAGCAGCAGTGTAACCAAGCTTCCAGGCAGTTTAAAGAGAGGCTGTGAGATGAATGCAAACTGTGTTCTGTGCAGCCCAGGGCCCTTGCCCCACAGGCTCACAAATTTCATTCATGGGGATGAGACAGCAATGAGTTTGTCATTTGGTGACAACAAATAATATCTCTCAATCCATTTTGGATAAGCATTGCTGTGGAATTGCTCTTTCACTTCCATTTTACAGTGTTCTCTGTGAGAAATTTAGCTTGTAGAGTGTGATTAAGACACATCATTGTGTTTTAATGTGTCTTTAGACCTATGCCTGATAGTAACATTTGTTCTGGATCTTTCTTGAGCTAGTTGGCTGCTGCAGCCCAGAAAAGCCTGCATATGGGACACAACTTTGGCTGGCCACCTCACTGACCTAACTGAGCAGCGCCAGTGGTAGGAAACATTTGGAAGTCCAAAATAATGCCTCCGCTGCTGGAGAGCACCCAAGTCAGTACCTTGCCCAAGTGGGATTGCCACAGGAGGAAACTAGATTGGTTGTTTTTTCCTCTTACTACCCAGTTTGTCAGTCTTGGAGCACAGACATGCAGGTTACAGCGAGGTCCCGAGCAGCAATGGCCACAGAAATGTGAACTCACCACCAGATTTGGGATTTCTCTCTAGCAAGCAGTTACTCAGAGACTTGCATGTTTGAGGCTAGACAGTAAAGTGGTGTTTGCACCCCAAAGACCAACCCAGAAAGCCTCCATCCCAATATGATAAACCCTGAAGATGTCTAATTCTTATTTTGTGCTTTGCTCAGGTGAAAACTTTATCCAGTGACACTAGGCACAGAAGTGCACCGGTTTGGGAAGGCAGGCAATTATTTCCTGCCTGAAGGGAGAAAGTTCATACCGTGCTGTGCTTTGTGTTTTCCACAGAGCAGAGCTGCTCTGATTGCTCCCAGGCTTTCTCAGCTGTTTGTCAGTCACCAGCTCTCTTCATGGTCTATATAAGGAGCCCAAGTACCTCATTAAGATATTTTCAGTTGCTGTCTGCAGCCATGTGCATAGCAATACATAGTGTAAACCCTAAATCAGGTGCTGTTAAAGACTCACAGGAAGATGTCTATGGTTTATTCATTCTGTCTGGATGGGGAGGAACATGTCTGATCCCAGGAAAGACTTCTGCCCCATTGCACCCTCAGCCTGCCTCTTTCACTGCCTCTCAGTGCTTGTTTTTTTTGTGACTAAGCACTGGGACATCACAAGGTAAAACAAGATATGAAGTTATTTTTGTTCTTCTTGTTCTCTCATTTAACATTTCTATTACATACCTTAACTGTTCTAGTTTCAAACACCTTTGATCACTTTTAGAATCCTGAAGACCCATCAACAAAACTTTTGACATGAGAAATTTTATGGGAAATGTTGTATGTGCCCTCCTCTTTCCTCATCTGTTACTTTGTGTGAGCATCATATGAAGACTGAACATGTTACTATAGATAACAGCATTGGGAATGAAGTGCTTAGTTAGAAAACCACTTCCATGCCTTCATGACATGGGGGCTATCCTTAACATAGGTAGGCAAGTTCTTGCTTTCTGGTTTCCAGGTGAGAGTTTGAACCTCAGGTCCTAAATCAGCCATGACAGTCAGACTGGCGAAAGCTGGGAGGATGTGTCCTGTGGAAAAAAAAAATATAGCATTGGGCTAATTTATCCTGGCAGTTTTAGATAGCTGTGGCAGCCTTCCTCCCACCCTGTACTGAGCTGCTGTGTGGTGTTGCCACACACTGTTAAAGAAGGACATCCTGGAAATGCAGCAATGGATGCGTTTCAGAGATAGGCTGTGCCGTGCGACATGTAAAGCTCCACAGCTTCCTTCAGGATGATGAGCTGCTCAGTGGCCCGTGTCTTAGTCCCTGGGACACACACTTCTATGCTCTTTGAGAAGGGCAGAGCAATTGCCACAGTTACAGAGAGTGCCCTTCTGGTCTAGTTAGAGCCTGTAAGCATCAAATGCTCTCATTCATTTATTGGAGGGTGATAAACAGCCTGGGAAATGCCTACTTTAGTCAGGTCACATTCTTGCTCTGCTACGACTGTGACATCTTTAAAAGCATATCTGCTAATGTCATGAGAGACCTGGAGGAAATCCCAGCTTGGTCAGCTTGGTGAAAGGTTTCCTGAAAAGCAGCTGGGTGCAGAAGATGCTCAGGTTGCTTTTTACAGGGCTATTTCTACAGAAAATAAGTGATTTAAACACTCCTCTCCTAACAAAAAACACCTGCCTAATCTGGGACAAAGTTCAGCTCCTTCGACATAGACATAATGCTTTTGGGATTGCAGTGATGGTATTTTTTTGGCCATGTCTTCATGATTAGCACAGTTTGAGAGTATGGATCAGGCAAGGTGCCATAGAATTTACCACCTTGTCAGTTCTCTTTGGTTTGGGAAGGAGAGGGTCACTGCAGTAACACCATGGGCAGAAACCAGTCTGATTCAGGAGAGCAAGGTGCTTGCTGCCTTGAGAGTCCCTGCTCTGCGGCTCTCCGTAAGTGGTACCAAGCTCTCTGCTCTTCCAGGAAGCCAAACTTTCTTTCCAACACCCTCTGATAAAATGGAAACCTCAGTCTTGACCTTTCACTTAAGGCATGGTATGCTTCTGAGTGACTTCAGACCATCCTCTGCCTTATTTCCCCTTCTTTTCTGTGCAACAAAAAGCCAGCACCACTCATGACTCACAAGAGGCAAGCTCACCAGGGCTGTCTGGGAGCCTTGGGAGCCACCTGGGTGCCAATGAGAGAAATTGCTCTGCAGCACTGTGATCTTGCAGGAATTTGCAGCTGGTCCCTCAAAAAGACTTGAAGTGCAATAAGGACAAGTTCAGGGTCCTGCATATGAGGAAGAATAACAACAGGCACCAGTACAGGTTGGGGGCTGCCCTGCTGGAAACCAGCTCTGTGGAGAAAGATGTTGGAGTGCTGGTGGGCAGCAAGTTCTGCATGGGCCAGCAATGTGTCCTTGTGGCCAAGAGAGCCAATGGCATCCGGGGCTGCATCAGGAAAAGTGTGGCCAGCAGGTATAGGGAGGTTCTTCTCCCCCTCTGCTCTCCCCTGGTGAGACCACACATGGAATACTGTGTCAAATTTGGGGCTCTTCAGTTCAGGAGAGACAGGGACCTGCTGGAAAGTCCAATGGAGAGCCATGAGGATGATTGGGGGAATCTCCCCTATGAAGAGGGACTGAGACCCCTGGGTCTGTTTAGTCTGAAGAAGACTGAGAGGAGATCTCATCAATGCATACAAATATCTGAGGGGTGGGTGTCAAGTGGCTGGGGCCAATCTCTTTTCAGTGATCAGCGATCACTTCGGTGATAAGAACAAGGAGCAAAAGCTACAAATTGGAACACAGAAGGTTTCACCTCAACATGAGGAGAAACTTTTTTACAATGCGGGTGACAGAGCCCTGGAACAGGCTGCCCAGAGAGATTGTGGAGTCTCCTTCTCTGGAGACTTTCAAAACCCATCTGGATGCGTTCCTGTGCAAACAACCTTAGGGGATCCTGCCTTGACAGGGGGATTAGACTCAATGATCTCTGGAGGTCCTTCCCAACCTTTAAGGTTCTGTGATTCTGTGAAAGAGGAGGCAGAAGCCCTCAGCATCCCTGGCTCTAGTGCCATGCAAAGCAGCCGCCTTTGTGACATGATTAGTGCTTTGCAGCTGCTCCAGCATTAGTTTTCAGCTGAGGCACTTGATGGGTACGTGCATGATCATAGATTGACCAGCAACAAGCTTGCCTGTCCCACCTGGGCGGGCTCATGCTTCCATGTGCACAATGACCTTGAGGACGACTTGTTTTGAGATTCCCATGCAGCTGCTATTTTGCATTGCGAGCCATATGGCCAGCACCATAAACAGTGGCTCTAATTGTAGCTCTCAACCTGCCAAGGTCCAAAATAGAGAGAGTGATGGGGACAGAGGCTGAGAGCGGGGGGAAATGGGAAAAAAAAAAAATCAAACATTTGCCTGAAAGACACAGAAATAAGGAAAAGGTAAGGAAAAAAAAGGTCCTGAAAGGCAGTAGGATTCATTACTCCAGCAAATATCACCTTCTCTGACCTCAGGCACCTGGCTCAGCATTTTCCAAGACAGTATTTTACAATAATAGAAGTGAGAGAGCACCAGGTGTGTGGGAAATGAGGGCAAATTTGTATCTAAAAAGGCAGGGACATTCCTTCTAACAAAGGACTGTAGAGAATATGTTCCTAATCAAACTGCTAATAATAACCTTGTTTCTATAATCTGCCTTTCTTTCAGTAAAGTGAGGTGATGTGTTCCAGGGATTCGGGGGGTTTGGAGGGGGAGTAGGCAGTGGTTTCAAACAGGTTGTTCGGCTTTATTAGCAGAACGTGAAGAAAGAGTTGGTCTCATTCCTCCCTGCCTGAGTTTTGTGTCTGTCTATCCCCAGGCAAAGCTGATGCAGAATAACTGCCAGGACAAAATGGAGATGATTTTCACCTATTCTGTATAGATTTAAACGGGCAAGATTCGAGGCAAAGCATTGCTATGCATAGGTTATTTAGCCTCTTTTCCCAAGGGGGAGAGCCACGTGAGCTGCTTCTCTAATCAAATGAAGGCATAAGGATGTCTCTCCTCCCTGTAATGGATTTGGTGCTGCATCCAGAGATGTCTCTTTAGATGCACCAGGAACCTGTTAAGTGGGTGGTGGTGGCTGTCTGCTTCTCTGCCTAGGACTTCAGCTGGGAAATCTGTCTGCACAGGAGAGACTGAGACTCAGTGCAAACATCGCAGCTACTCTGGAGATGAAATCACATCCACAAGGTGGGAACGAGGCTCTGCAATCAGCAGAAGTAAATAGTACCCTCTTTCTTTTCCTCTCTTTTGTTCTGTCAGTTTGGATGTTGCCCTGCCACTCGCAGGAGTGAGGTTGTTTTGTTCTGGGAGTATTTTACAACCACTGCACATTCAGTGGTGCACCTCCAAGGGTTCGGTCAGCCCCTTCCTCCCAGAATGGACAACCACAGCATGCCCCAGAGCTGGAAGATCCAAAGATGAAAAGCTTTGGTTCAACA
The DNA here is from genome assembly GCA_013399055.1 of Ramphastos sulfuratus. Taxonomy (NCBI): domain Eukaryota; kingdom Metazoa; phylum Chordata; class Aves; order Piciformes; family Ramphastidae; genus Ramphastos; species Ramphastos sulfuratus. Next base: position 36,233 of record WBNM01002993.1, read on the forward strand.
GAGTCAGGAGAGGAGATATCTGCAGCTGCTGCGGAGCTGTCTGCCATCACCAGAGTGACCTGTGGGTAGCATCTCCTTCTGCTGCTCCAAAAGCAAGCTCAGCATAAAGGTGATGGTAACCCCAAGTTGATGGAAGCTTCCCTGGGAGCTTTGATTTGCAAGGCTTGGTCACTCATCTCCCCTTAACACACGCAGAGACAAGAGTGTGTCCTGGTTCTCCGCTTTGCCCTGGGACCCTGGAACTTTGTAGCATGAAGAAAATCACATTTCAATTCTTTCAAAGAGAATGTTAATTAAAAATCAAGGAGAAAAATCTCCACTGGGAAGCAGCGAAACAGCAAAACACACAGACACCTCTGCCTCTAATTTACCTGGGTTTAAAACTCGTACCAAGATTGGCTTAATTACCTGGGAACGATGTATTTCTCCTGGATTGCAGATCAGCTCGTTAGCAATACACTTCTTTTTTTTTTACTTCCAGTTGAAATTGATAATACATCCCTCACTCAAAACATTGTCTCCCAATCACCATGGTTACTGCCAGGTTTTCCACAAGGACCCAGCATATTCATCTGTCAAGTATGCTAATGGGGAACGGACCCTGTCACACAAAGGAGCAGGCTATTCAAACATACATTTGGCAAATAATTGTACATGTCAAAAGAATGATGCTTGTTATTTGCCTAATATTATCCCCCAGAAGTGGGAAATAGTTCAGCTCTCAATGCAGAATGGCTTGCCCTTATCAAATAGGCAATTTGCTGATAATTTAGACTATTAGAGATCTTGGGGTGGGGAGACAAAGATGGGGGGGTGGCAAATGTAAGTGGCCTTTTATAATTGCACTGAAAGCAAAATGGGGCATTAAGTGCCCTGGAGGTGCAGCAACAGGGAGCATCACGGGAAACGTTGCTGGCCGATCTGAGGGGCTGCTTGCAGCTTCCCCTCTCACCTCTGTCAGGTAGCTGCTGGTGGGTGGTTAATTATAATTTAGCAGGAACACTTTTCTCAACTGCCTTTTTTTTTTTTTTTTAATTGCTATTTATCTTCATGATAGGCCAATTTTCAATTTGTCTATTTCGGTAATTAAGCCAAAGAAAAATGTTACTGTAGGATTTCTCTAAGTTTCTGAGCTCCTGATCTGAGCAGAAGGCACTGTCGAGCCTGAAATATCTGTGGCCAAGGCAATGGAGTGTTCTCTTCTCTCAATTTGGGGTGCTTAGAGATTCTTCCCAATCAGAGCAGTCATTCAGAAAAGCAGACCTGTGGCAGTTATCTGCTGACATGCCTGCTCTACCGTGGATAGATATGTAGCAGGGCGGAGAGACCACAAAACTCACATCACTCATGCCATGTGGGAGGAGAAGGAAACACCTGGAGCAATGTCCACTAAAACTGAAAAACTAGTTTATGTCTCTAGACTATCTGAGACTTCCAGAATTAGTTGTAGAAGTTACAAATATTCAGACACTTCTGTTTCTTTGAAACCTCACAGAACCACAGAATCACAGAAACACACTGATTGGAAAAGCCCCTCAGGATCACCAAGTCCAACCCATATCCCTACTCTACAAGGTTCACCCTAAACCATAGCCCCAAGAACCACATCCAAATGACTTTTAAACACATCCAGGGTTGGGGTTGGTGATTCAACCACCTCCCTGGGCAGCCCATTCCAATGACTGACCACTCTTGCAGGGAAATTTTTTTCCCTAACATCTAGTCTAAACCTACCAAGTGGCAGCTTGAGGCCATTCCCTCTTGTACTATCACTATCATATCAGGGCAGCTGGGCTTTGGACTAATACTTTTTCTTCCCTGAGTAGTTTTGTAAGGACAGAATAGGCCACACGAATTACTTCCTCCTTTCCAAATCCTGCCTTTTCCCACTCTTCCTCCATAAAGTTTGGACCTGTACAGTGGATCTGTACAAGGAGGTGACTGAGGGCCCCAGCAGCATTGTGCATTGTACAAATGAGCACATGGATGCCAGCCACCTGCCTGTGTCCAAGCTATCATATGTGGTCCTCGGCCTCACTTGGTGTCTTCTGTGCCACCTTGTGCGGGTTTGAGGCTAATTGGAATATTTTAATGAAAAAAAAATTAGATTACAGGCTGTGAAAAGAAAACAATGATGATGTCTACTTCACTCCTAAGCTTGCTGAGATGTATAAAAACAAGGACATGAACATAGATACGACAGAGAGTCTCTCTCTCTGTCGGAGTTTGGTGTCTGTGTTCTTCTCCCTTGGCTTCTGCTGTTAACCCACCTCATCAGTCTGCTTCTAACCCCCCTTGCTGGTCCTCCAAACTCATCTTGCATGTAAGGCAGACCTTGGGATAGAGATAGAGGGTAGAGGGGTGGAAAGAAGGTGTAAGGGTGGTTGGGAGCCCCTCTGGGGGCTCTGATTTCTGGGAGGGGCATTGTGTTTCTGTATTACTTTTTACTTGTATATTTCTGTATATAACTGTAAATATTTGTAATATATAGTAAATATCTGCTTGTATATTGTGCTAAGCTGTGACTATAAAGCTTCATTCCTTAACTTTCAGCTAGTGGAGTCTAGTCTGGATGATTTTCATAAGAGTGGGGGGAGGTGGGGGGGCGGGTGACTCCCAACCCCAACAAAACGTTCTGCGAAGGACTGTGAATCTGCTTTCCAATCCCAGATGTGCACCAAACAATAGCAACTTTCATGTGCGTGTAAGCCCAGGTTAGATACCATGACCTAGAAGCAAAAGGCACTTTAGCAGCTTCCCTTAGCAGTGTGGTTTCCCTCCAGCTTACCTGAAGCAGCAGGATGGTGTGTCACAGCACAATCATGCCCTCAGCATGTGACATTATTTGCTGCATGCAGCTGAATGATGATTTTCTTTGCTGTGGATTCTGATCACTGAATGCCCTTGTGCTTGCTTGAAGAGTGAAATGCAGTTTACTTGTCTTGGGGAGGATGGGGAGACCTGCCTCCAGACTGTAAAATCTACTTCTGTTTGCACTGCAGAGCCCAGCTCCTGAAATGCACGTGGAAGAGGTAAGGAAATGAATGGTCAGGAAGTTGAGTTTAGGGGGTGGTTAGTAAATTTGTTGTGGGATGAGGACCAAGAGGGAGAATGGTTTGTTACCCCATGGTGCTTGTTGTACAAAACACTAATTTTATGATGAGCATAAAGAAGAGAAAGAAAAAAAAAACCAACAAACACCCAAACAACTAGCAAACGACCTAATCAGCTATTAAAATATTTCCAAGCAGTGAAATTAATACAATTCCCAATTCATAACCTATTTTCCTCTGTACAAAATTAACATAGATAAATAAATAATAAAATGAAAAAACAAACAACTCACCCAAACTGCTTTGTAATAAAACGTGATCATAGCAATAATGAGATGCTTCAGTGCATGAATTTGGTTGTATTAATTCACCCCTGGTGTAATTGACAGCTCTCAGCCTTCAGCTTTGCATTGAACAGCATACTAGGGCTGAATTATTATACCTGGCACTTCAGACTCTTCCACATCTCATTGCCTAATTGTGTTCTTTTCTAGCAGGTGAGTGTTAAACTCAGACATTAAAGGATCTCTGCCAATTACCCGAAGCTCAACATTTGATCTGTCTGAAAATCTCACCTATCCGTGGGGGACTGCTCCTCCGCCTGCATCCTGAGTGCTGCCTTCTCTCCTTGCTCAGTGTGGTGTAAAGCACAAGTAAGTCCACTTCTGATTTTTAAGGGCATAAAAAGAGTGTGAAGGGAATTTAGGCAAGGAATCCAGCCCCTCCCCTCCCTTTTCAGAATTAGTGTTAGCATTAATCCAGAAGCAGCTGCTAATTATGTCAGATTTAGAGGAATATGTATTGCTCTCTTTGTCTCCTCACTGCTGGTTTCACAGATGCTGTTTGACCGGTGTTTCTGTTTGATGCCTTGTAAAAGAAGCAGCTTTTCTGGGATTACCTCCCCATTGCATTGCTTTTCCTGCCTGCAGTTCACTGATCTGCTCCAGCCTGGGGTCACCACTGCAGAGCCTGTATGGCTGAGTGGCACTCTGGAGACCCTTGTTTGCAAACCAATCAGTTAAATTAAGAAGCTTGATTCTCATTGCTGTGTGGTGACATCTTCAATTTAGCTGGTGCCCCAGTGAGGAAGTAAACAAACAATAAAAGTGTCACAATTCCTTCTGGTTCCATTAGGCAAACAAGAAGTTTGTTCAGCATTTTGGCAAATGAAAATTTAGGCAAAGTGTCGAGGGAGGCATTTTCCTCATCAAATGCTTTCTGAGAGGGGATTATAATGAGAAAGAGCTCTCACCCACCATGTCATTATAAACAAAGGCTCCTGTGAACCCCTTTTATTAAAGATTAGCAGCACTGATTACAGACTCGCAGGCTAAGCCAGAGACAAATTGGAATATCTTTTGCCATGGGATAACTTACACTCACCTTCCTGGGCAGTGAGATTGCTGCAAGCAGCAGACTCCCAAGAGCTGACAGCTTTCACCTCTGGCCAGTCATTCTCTGCCCTTTAGAAATAGCCTGGTGGTGTGTCTAGACCTGTTTGCTGCTAGAGACCAATGGTTCTTTAGGTGTCCTGTTGTATGATTCCAGGTGAGATCAGTCATTCATGCAATCAGAAGTGCCAGATTTGGGGCATTTCTCACAGATGACCATTAAGGCTACTTCAGAAACCATTGCCAAACTAAGTGCCAAGGAACTCTGTTCCAGTAGGAGCAGACCAGGATGTTAATATGACACTTACTGAGTCATGCAAATCCAGTCTTTAAAGCCTTGTGGTGGCCACAGGCTCGGTGCAGACGCACCAGAATATCAGCAAGGTGTTGACCTTGCTCTTTCTGATTAGTTGTCCTGGTTTAAGCTGGAATAAAATTAATTTTCTTCCTAGTAGGTTGTACAGTGCTATGTTTTGAATTTAGGATGAGAATAGCATTGATAACACATTGATGTTTCAGTTGTTGCTAAGCAGTGTTTGTACTATATGTCAAGGACTCTTTGGCTTCTCACACTGCCCTGGCAGCAAGGAGACTGGGGCAGAGAAGGCACAAGAAGTTGGGAGGAGACACAGCCAGGAGAGCTGACTCAAAGTGGCTGTTGGGGTACTCTATATCATATTATGCCATGCTCAGTATATGAACAAGGAGGAGAGCTGGGGACCACTGCTCAGGAACTGCCTGGGCATCCCTGGGTGGGTGGTGAGCAATGGCATTGTGCATCACTTGTTTGGTATATTCTAATTTTACATTTTATTTTTCTATCCTTTCCCCCTCCCAGTTCTCTCCCCCATCCCACTGGGTGTGGGGAACAATCACACAGCTGTATGGTGTTTAGCTGCCTGCCAGGTTAAACCATAACACTTGTAAACACCAGCATCCTGCTCTTGCCCACTGTAGTCTACACACAAGTATTTAGGAGATGGGTGTATATGCCACTCCAATTGGCAAGCAGTTTCTGAAGAGCTTCTGAAGAGAGGGATGTCAGTGCTGTCTAAAGTGGCTGTGCAGACTTCCCAGTGTGAGGGAGAGAGCCTTTATGGCCTTGCAGATGGGGCTGTTGTCTTTACACCCAGCCCAGAAAAAGTATGTCTTTGTGGGCAAAGTAGTGGCCTACTAGGTCCTGTGGTATGGTGGGTCATGGTTGCAGTGGTTTGGATCTCTGGATCTAAGTCCATCAATCCATATGTTGGTGAGCAATGTGAGGACTAGTTCTGGGCTCTGGGCTTCTTGCAACACATCCTTCACTCTGCTGCAAGGCTGAGCCCTGGGGCTGAGTTGCCCTTTCCCATTAATTGTTTGTTCACAAGAATGGAAATAGTCTAGAGCTTGGCACTACCTGGGACATAAGTGATCTCACTTTCAGCTGTGCCAAAGATTCTGATGCCACTGCAGTAATAACTATGCCTGAGACAGCAGATTATGACCAAGAGGCTGCACACAGTGGCATGGACTGACCTCTCCTGGATGTGAAGGACTGCATAGCTACTATCCATCCCTCAAAGCACAATAAGCAAATAATTCTGCTTTCCCCTTCTCTCCCCTTCCCAAACCAGGCCCATCTGTGATGCAAGAATGGCAGTGAGGAACCAGTGCAGGAACTGTGGTATCATTTCAAGAGAGAGAAGTAGAGTTCTGTGCTCACAGGAATTGAAAAAAGGGATAGAGAAGCAAAATCATATCATGGTATCATGAGCAGAATTCCTCTCTCCTCTTTCCAACGACCTGTAAATTTGATCTGAGCTCTCAGTTGGTTGCATCAATGTATTTGCAGATGACACCTTTGGAGGGCTGTGTTGGATGAACTTATCCCATCTGTCTTCAGATGGGATGAATCTAGATTCTGGTAAGAAATGAATAGCCAAGTCTATCTGTGGTTGAGCTGTAATTTCTATGACCCCCTTGCAATCCTGTTTTATTACCCTCTAGTCTTACCCATCCCACCTGCTATTTTCTCCTCTCTCAAAGTCCATTAGACCTCCAGCTTCAGACTAACCCATATTTCTACCCTCAGATAGAGATCCTGAGGGCAGGACCCTCCCAGTCCCCAGCCTCAGTCCATGCTCTAATCAGCAGGGTTATTACTTGTGTCCCAGTGCCTGGAGATGCCTGCTTTCACAAGACCAATACTGACAGGGTTTTGAAACACCAGGCAGGAGCTGTGATTACCAAAGAGCTGCCTATAAGCTTCCTGGCAAGGGAGAAGGGATCACATTCAAGACAAAGCAACATTAGAATCTTAGGGTTTTGGGTTGAAAGAGACCTTAAAGATCATCTAGTTCCATGGGCAGGGACATCTTCATCAGATCTGGCTGCTCAAAGCCCCATCCAGCCTGTCCTTGAACACTTCCAGGGATGGGGCATCCACAACTTAGGATCATAGAATGGTGAGGTTGGAAGGGACCTCAAGGATCATCTAGTTCCAACTCACTGCCTTAGGCAGGGACACCTCCCACTAGTACAGGTCACTCAGGGCCTCATCCAACCTGGCCTTGAACACCTCCAGAGAGGGAGCAGCCACAACCTCCCTGGGCAACCTGTTCCAGTGCCTCACCACTCTCACTGTAAAGAACTTCCTCCTAACACCCAGTTTAAATCTCCCCTCTGCCAGTTTAAACCCATTGGCCCTTATCCTGTCATTACAAGACCTTGTAATAGTCCCTCCCCAGCCTTCCTGTAGGCCTCCTTGAGATACTGGAAGGCTACTCTAAGGTCTCCTGGAAGCCTTCGAGGACTTCTGTGGACCACCTGTTCCAGCGCCTCACGCATTTGTTGGCAGAAGAGATAACATCCAGGGTGACAGATCCACAGCTCCTTAGGTCCAGTAGGGCCAACTGGTTTAGTAGGAAGCTATTTTTGTAGACACTGCTGTCATGGGTAAGCAAAGGACAGTGTTTGACACGGGGTTTTTTTAGCAGAAGAAAGGCAGTGTGGAATGAGCCCTGCCACTTGCACAGCCACAGCATCAGTCTTCGTTTACAGACAGAAGTGATGAGCAATTAACTTGGGGCTGATACTTCCCATGCAGAGCACAGGGCTCGCACTGTGCTTTCCAGAGGCTGCCCGACAGTTCCTATTATTAGACTCCATTTTCTGTTACTTACAACCTTTCCCAATTCTAACCACCCAGGCTGAAATCTTCCCTCCTGGGTGTTTTCTCAGGCTGGGCTGATCATATTGTGCATGGAGAGCTTATGTATGTGCCCTCAGGAAATCCCTCATATGGTTGTGCAAGCTGTGCTAATGGCTCTGAATGACACAGCGAGCAGAGGACAGGGAAGAGTCAGTAGACAATGTTAATGCAAACCAGGATATGTAAATAGGCTGGGATGGAGCAAAGCTGAAGGCAGAGGGATCTTGTGGAGAAGCCTCTATGATTTCCCTGTATGTGCCCTTTGTTCATAGTAACTGGAAGAGTGATCCTTTCTTTGCCTGGTCATGCCTGGTTACATTTTCCTGGACATAAATTATAATACAGTTTGTCTGACCTCAGTGTCATCATCCCCAGCAAATTGCAGCTGGTTCTCACACTGTTATTATGGAGCAAGCTGCTATAGAGGGGAGTCATTCTCCCTCCACCTTCCATCACTTATGCTTCCCCATGCTCCTGAAATGGGCAAAAGCTTTCATTACTGTGTGAAGGCAAAGTGCCATGGGTTAAAGCATCAAAAAGTGTGTGCCTCACAGGAAAAGGGCAGTGAGTAAGGCTCTGAATGCCAGTCTTAGGAGGACGGTCAGTAGAAAAAAAAAAAAATGAGGTGATTTGCTTCACTTTGTCCAGCATTCATCCTTAGTGGGAGAAGTATTGAGGTAAGAAGTTACAGTGAGCTCCCAGCAACCATAGCTTGAATATTTGGTGCAAGGTCTGGAGCAGACAGATCCCCTGTGATCCCCATTAAGCTGTTTAATCTTCATGTCCTAGACAAGCAGCAGCCAGTGGAGAGGATATACAAATTTAAGATCACAGGGTTCACAAATACAGAAGCTGGTCATAGTTGAAGAGATGCCAGTTTTGCTCACAGGGGCTGCAAGGCTGCTGGGCTGAAATGCACTGCTCTAGGCAGAAGGCTTGGGCTCTGCTAAGAGGAGAGAGGTTTTAATGTAGTGGGGAAGCTGACCAGGGAAAGCAAACAAACATCCAGTGATTAAGGTGTTCCTGGGCAGGTTGGACTTGTGCAAGTTCCTGAGATATCTGAAGGAAGAGGCCTCCTGATAGCAGTCTCTGGATAGTCTCTGTTGGGCTACTGCTGTCGAGTTTCCATTGTCCCCCATCCCAACACAGACACTCCCAGAGCTTGTGATCCCATTCCCAGAGGTCACCCTGTGATTTTATTAATCTGAGCTCCCAGTCCTGCAAACAGACATGTTTACAGAGAAGCTAATCCCAGGATCCTCTTTTCCCTCTTTTTATGGGAACAGCTCTGAGCAGGGAGGATGAGGCCAGTCAAACAAACGTGAAGTCAGATGCACCAGGGAAGAAGAAGGAAAAACAAAAAGCTGAATTATGCTTGTGGAAGGTTGGTACAGCAGCATTGCTTCTCCCTATGTGCAGCACAGCCTGCTAATGTTTCCCATATCTGCCACCTCCCTCCTCAAACTGGAAGAGAAACAAACTCATTATCTGAAGGACATTTGTCTGAAACTCTTCTTTTGTGCCTTGGCTATCTGGGACCTGCAGCTGTCACTTCCCATTCTTCTTGTAATTGCTCCTACTAGAGCTAATAATGCATTTATCCAGCAGAATATATTTATTTATTTATTTGTGTCCCTTTATTATTTTTATTATTTAGGTATAAAATAGATCTTCCTCTCTCCACTGCTCCAGCAGAAAGCTGTGGTCTTCTGAAGAAGCGGTGGCTGCTCTGCGCTCCTGCCTCAGACACAAGGAATTGGTTTATTAATATATTGTGCCCCTGCAGCTGCCCCTGAGATGTGGGGTTTTCACCCATCCATGTCACCCCTTCCCATGATTGCTCCTAAAGTGAACTCTCACAATGGGACAAAAAGCAATCCAAAAAGCAATTTACTTTGCCGATGATTTCCTCTCTCCCCAGAGGTGCAGCTGAAGATATTTGTGCATGGGAAGGAGCAAGGAGTCAGCCCTCCCCCAGAGTTTTGCACAGTGGAGCCAGGACCACAGGCCTGTGGTGCCTCAGCCCAGGACTCTGGTGACTGCAGTGTAGCTTCACGGTACAGCCTCCCAGGGCAAGCAGAAATTGGACACCTTGAAGAGGGCAGCTCATGAGATGTGGCTCTGCAGGTTCAATTTGGATAACACAATTGCTCTTGCTCGAGTCTCCCACTTTCCTCCTCCTGTCTACTGCACCTTTCTGGTGGTGAACTTGGAAAATGCTTCCTTTGGTGGACACACCAAGTTTATGTTCACCTTTTGGAATAACCATGAGGATTTGAGGGAGGAGTTTATTACACAGGAACACATCCTGCCTTATTTGATTGCCTTATTTCTTAGGCAATTTGTGGTTATCTTTTGCTGTTTGTTCAAGGACTGAAATAGAAGGAGCTGAATGGCATCAAGTTTCCTACTGCATTATTAATCTCCCCCATTCAAGGATTATCCACAGAGCTCATCCTCCAAAAGCAGAAACTTCAGCTTTCTCCTGCTTCAGTCCACGGAGTTATCTCCTTTAAATGTTGTATATCAAATGAATGACAGGGCAGAGGCTGTCAAAAGGCAGAAGGCTGTGCTCATGTGATTTGCTCTTGCAAATTAGATGCAAGAATTGCAAACCAAAGCATAGGGATGGATGCTGGGGAGAGACAAGAAAGAAATAATTCAGTTGCAAGCTAAAACATCTGGAACATCAACTGCCCCTTTTGTCTTCAGGAATAATGAAACAGCTGTTTGAGATCTCATGGAGGTATGAAGAAGAGAATTGCTCTGGTATCTGTAGGGATGTAGGAGCACAGTGGTTATCTCAGAGGAGAGAGAAGTTTCCCTCCCCAACTCCTTCACACAGGCATCCTTTCTCACTTCAGGACATAGCCTTCCAGCCATGCATGTGCCCAGCAAACACCAGTCATGCTTTTCTGCAGAGATACCACCTACTTCTACTACATAGTGCAAAGTTTCACCTATACTAAGGGAGAGCAAAGCTGAAGTTGTGTGTGTCCTGTATTGCTGGGCTGTGGGCTGGTACAAGCTGTAATGACTGAAAAGCATCTTTGTCAGTACAAGAGTGAGCATTTGGATTGCTGAAGGGAAAGAGGATGCTCTCTCTGTGCTCTGTGCTGTTATCCCTTTCCCCAGGTGTAGACAATGTTGCTTTATTTGTTGAGTTTGAGTTTACTGAGCGTAATTTGCTTGTTGCTCCTGCAGCCACCATGGCCCTTATAAAACTAATTCTTAGATAAATTTAAAAGAACATTAGGAAAATAATGGAAAAAAAAAAAGAACTCTTCTCAGTTTTGTAAAATTCCACTAGGAAAAAAGAAGCTTAAGTGTGAAGCTTGCTTTACATTGATAGTCAGGTTGGTTGGAGTCAGTCATGAGCATTTTCTGTTAAAATTTGCCATGGGTTGGCCAAATAATTTTGCAGCTTTGCATGTTTTGATGAACAGGCTCTGTTTTATAATACCTGAAAAGTTGTCCTCAAAGTAGAAAGAAAAGCAATTTAATTTTTTTTTCTTTTATATGGATGTTTTATAGATCTACAGTCACTTTCCCCAAGCCTAAAATTCAATGGTTTATTTCTGGTTGAGTAGAACACCATGTTTGGCCCAGAGTGAATTGGGGCTAAAGTCTCCAGCACTTAGAGAGCCTCCTGCACTGGGAGTCTGCAATCAGCCATTTCTCTTTTTCATCTTGATTCAGTTATTTTATTTTCAGGAGCACCGGTTTTACCCAGAAGTTTAACAAAGCTAAAGAAGCCCTTAATCAGAGGCCTTTTGTCACGGGCCATTTAGATCCTAAAAGACAGATTACAGGGAGAGTAATCTTTAAAACCAATACAGAGCAGAGATCTCTGTAATTGCTCAGGATCCATTCATGCAGTTTGTGATGTGCTGAGGAACTGCTTTACTCACTCAGGGTGGGTTTATTCCTCTCTACCTCTTTTCCTGCCTCATTTTCCACGACTATAAAGCAGATAATCTCCCGCTTGCTTTCACAGCCACCCTAACTCGATCTGTGTCTCTTTAGCACACTGGGTGAATTGTGATCATAGCCAAGTGGTGGCCATTAGACTCTGTAAAATCAGGATCAGCCAGGATGAATTCCTCCCTTAGATCATTTTAAGTCATTGGCTGATGGAAACAAAGTGTGAGTCCCTCCTCTGTTAGCTGGGGCATGGCTTTTTGTGTGTGTGTGTGTGTGTTTTTGTGTTATTTTGGTTTTGGGGGTTTTGGTGTGGGTTTTTTTGTGTTATTTTGGTTTTGGGGGTTTTGGGGTGGGTTTTTTTGTGTTATTTTGGTTTTGGGGGTTTTGGGGTGGGTTTTTTTGTGTTATTTTGGTTTTGGTGTGTGTTTAGTTTTGTTTTTGTTTTGTGTTTTGTTTTGGTTTTGTGTTTTGTTTTTGTTTTGTTTTGTGTTTCGTTTTTGGTTTGTATTTTGTTTTGGTTTTACTTTGTTTTGTTNTTGGGTTTGTTTTGTTTTGTGTTTTGTTTTGGTTTTGGTTTGGTTTGTTTTTGTTTTGTTTTGTGTTTTGTTTTTGTTTTTGGTTTGGTTTGGTTTGGTTTTGTTTTGTGTTTCATTTTGTTTCATTTTGTTTTGTTTCTGCTTTGTTTGGTTTTGGTTTTGTTTTGTGGACAGCATGCAGTATGATTGTAGTTTTTCCTCTTAAAATCATTGATTCTGCTTTCTAACTGCATCCTCTATTGTACCTGCTGTCTTTAAGCCTGATCTTCTCATCTCAGTCTGAGCTGAGCTCATCTAACTAAGATTAATGCCTAATGGGTAGGCAGGAGGGTTTGGGGGAGGAAATTCTGTGGCAGAAATTTCTGAAAATTTCTGAAAACAGGGGCAGAATAAGGCAGGGTTCTTGAGGACCTGTTCTGGCAGCAACCCGAACTCTTTCTGTGTTTATGTTTAGAGAGAGGACAGCACTAATCTGGTGGACCCCAGGAGTGGTTGGCTGAGCACACAGAAAGGAGCCACATCACTTCCAAATGCCGTTGGCCTTTTGGTCCTGGTGAAGCCTCCTTGCCCCAAAACAGGCTTGATTTTATTTTCTTCAAATGTTTGAGAAACACCTCAGGATGTTTCTGCTGTGGTCTAGAAAGAGTAAGGTCCTTATTTTATCATAGAACAGTAGATGTTGGAAGGGACCTCCAGAGATCATTGAGTCCAACTCCTCTGCCAAAGTAGGATCACATAGAGTAGTCCACACAGGAATGTGGTGCAGACATCATATTTCAGGCTAGAAATCTCTCCTATGCAGCTCATCAAATGCCAGCACTCTGTACCCTCAAACTGGTCCTACCCAAGTCTCCAGTTCCTGACGTCAGCCTCAATTTAATACATATAAATTCTAGGGAGTGGTCAAGCATTGAATTTGACTCCAAGTGACTCTACTGGTGTTCATTTAGAGGGGTGGCAATAGTACTCAGTTGGAGAACTAGTTGGATTGCCTCAGCTGGGACTGTGCCTTAATACAAATTTAATGAAATAGTAATTGTATACTGAGAAAAAAGACCCCCAAACATAAAAAAAAACCCAGCATAAGATTAAGAAGATATTCACTGAACTTTCCTAGCAAGGCCCCAGCTTCTAAATATCTATTACTAGGCTGTTAGAGCTCCCTAAACGTGTTTGCAATAACTACTTACTGTTTCATTACGGAGTAATAACTCTCCTTATTGAGTCTAAATTAAATTCTTATTTGAGACACTTCATTTAAGGCCTTATTGGGAAACCCACCTTGGAAGAGGTAGAGGTAGCCTTTGCTTTATGGCTTTCAAGATTATATTATACATGTATGTATAAATGCCTAATTTTAGGGAATTCCACCTCAGTGGCTGCAGCCCACAGCCATAGCCTCCAGCATCAGACTTAAGGCACAGCCTGGAGCTGTTCATTGCATTGAGACCACCACAGCTCCTGTAACTGTATTACCAGTTACAGTGTTACCAGTACCTCCCCTTTTCTTTACAGATGTTACTGCATGGGGAACCAGCATTTCTCTTAAAGTTTCTTTAAAAAAATGTCCCAGCCCTGACTCCTGGGGGTCTCCCCAGGTGTGTCCATTCTCCATGCTTAGTATTTATGACCTTCTGGGCGCTGGTATGAAACCAGCCCAAGCAGCCTGTTTGATCATGAAGGGGCAGGAGGAAAGTGTAGACAGGCTGATTTGCAGATTGGAGTATAAACAGGATCCTCTGGTAGCCTGTGATGAGGTGAATGATTCAGCTGCAAAGCAAAAGTCCCCTCCTTCTCTCTGCAGCCAGTGGGAGTCACAGCAAGATGCTTTTCTCAAGCAATGGTAAAGCCACCTCAGCTAGGCTGTGTCCCTAGAAAAATCGAGACTGTTACTCAGGATTAAATTAAAAAAAAAAAATCAATAAATCAATAATACTGATCAGCATTGACTGGGAGCATTTATTGGTAGATCTCAGAGAGCTTTGTAGACCTATAGCTCACCTCTACTTTACAGCTAAGGCAATTGAAATGCCATTTCTAAGCTGCAGCAGAGTGAGCGGTAGAGAGGAGATTACAGCCACCTCTGCTGAATCCTATCTCTCTTCTGCTTTGAGGGGTAAAGGAAAAGGGACCCCTTGGAGTGAATGTTTTCAATGACACTCTTTGAAAGCTCAGCCTCCACCAGGGTGTATTAAGAAACCATAATGGAAAAGGTCAGGTTGGCTCATACAATAATGGGACATTTTTTGATTCTTCTACCCTTAGACTACTGGTAAAGGTTGGTGATAGCCTAATGGCTGCTCAGCTGCCCCTGAAAACAAATCTCATTCACTTCACTGATTACTACTGCTATAGAAGGTATCTACTCCATGGTTTCTACTCCCTGGATTTTTGTGGCAAATCATAGAATCACAGAATGGTAAGGTTGGAAGGGACCTCAAGGATCATCTAGTTCCAACCTCCTGCCATAGGCAGGGACACCTCCCACTAGTACAGGTTACTCAAGGCCTTGTCCAATCTGGCCTTGAACACCTCCAGGGAGGGAGCAGCCACAACCTCCCTGGGCAACCTGTTCCAGTGTCTCACCATCCTCACTGGAAAGAACTCCCTCCTAACATCTAGTCTAAATCTTCCCTCTGCCAGTTTAAACCCAAATCAGCCCAGCATTTTGGTAGCACAGAAACTGAGTCCTCCTCTTTCTAGTAAAGGTTTCAGTCAAGCGGCATGTGGGAAAGTCAGCAAGTCTGGGACTTCTCCATACCTATGGTGTAGCACAGCCCTTATGCTTGAGAACATAGGTTTTTCTTGGAGGCAAATTAAGTTTCCTAAAAAAAAAAAAAAAAAAAAAGCATTCCCAGAAGAAGGGACAAAAATCTTCCCTGATCAGCCACTTCCTTCCGGTGGGGGTGAAATATGCTGCCAATCCCACTCTATTGAACAAAACTCATCCAAGAGCTTCAGAGCTGGAGACATTCACATCCTTATCAGACTTCAGACTCAGCAGCTGGTGCCTATTTCTAACATAAAGCAGGGAATTTTGCCTAAAAGCAATTGCTGTCTCTTGGAGAGGAAAGAAATTTTGAAGCTTAACAGTCCTGAGGCTGGCCTAACACAGTTATACCAGAGATTTCTCCTACCAAAGTCCTTTTAAACTCAAGAGACTGTGTTTATACAGTTCTTAGCCCAAAGGGGGCTCATTCTGTGTTGGCCCTTTGGCACTGCAGCAATAAAGAGGATTAATAACTGGAGTCAGCAGGGCTAGGTACCCGTTAGGATTTCCCATGGACTATGCAGAAGGTGCTGTTTCGACAAGCATCTTGGCAGTGAATTATTTATGGGCAGCATAAGGATCACAGTGCTTGCCAGTTTATTAGATTTATAACTAGCTGTGCTAGGTCCATTGTGTGTGTCTGTGCATGTACAAGCATGTACTTGTTCAGCTGTTTCTATCCAGTCCCCTACAAGTCAAGGGAGACCTGCTCGTGCACATTTCCAATACACATCACTTTGTGACTCAGATGCCAGAAAATCCAGGAGAGGCCAAGAATTGTTACCCAGGACAAAAAGAGCTCATTTGGATATCTCAACAAAAGTTACACACTTTCATCCAAGTACAGACTGAAAAATGAAACCCGAAGATTATTTAAAGGGTGAAACAAAATTATTTACTTTCCAGTTTCATAGCTTCTTAGAGCTCTGCCTATGTGGGGTTTATTTGGAAAGATGTGGACTTCTGCCTCCTTTTATGAGATGCACATCATCTTGATGCTCAAGAAACTCCAGATGGGCAGTTCATTGGCTGGGTATCATAGAGGATTTTAAACACAATTCTCTTTTCAAACCCATGGATGGGAGTACTTGCCTTCCAGTTAATGTAAGCTATTCCAGCTCCAGCAGCTCTCAGAATAGATGTTATCAAAGGCTGCTCACTGTGATACATGTGCTACAATGTTGCCAGTAGAGTCATCACTGCATATGAAGGTGCTGGCCTGGGGCCACTGAGTTCTACAACACCTACCTCTGAGGCAGCACAGGTGACTGTGTTGCTATCACCAGAGGTTCTGCTCTGAGGCAGGAAAGAGGTGACAAGAGCAATGACCTTTTTCATGCTTTACTTTTCAGGCAAGGGATCAAAACTTCCAATGGCTGGAGCAGAACTGGCTGGAAGCAGAATGTTTTGCAGAGTTTTCTGTGAGCCCTTGTCAACTCTGACTGTTGTAGAGAGAACCTGTTTGAGGTATTCAATAAATTGGATGGTTTAAATAATATATGGACTGTCTTTCTGGATTCGTGAAAGCAGCTGTGAGAAGCATTGACTTGTTCAGCCTGAAACAGGCTTTTTCCTTTCCTTTAAAAAGTTTTCTTTGCTAGGCATCAAAATCTCACATCTAACTTTTGGATTCTCTTTGGAAGAGTTCTGGTTAGCCCTGAGCAGGCTGGTGTGCATTTCACAGTTCTGTCTCAATGTTCTATTGCTTACGTTTGGGTGGATTGTGTGTTTTTATTGTTGTTTTGCTAGGGGTTAGTGGGTTTTTGCCTTTATTTTTCTTTCTATCTTTTCCTATTTTTTTTCTTCTTTTGATTTTGGTTGTTTTTTTTTTTAATTTGTTTGTGGTTTTGCTGTTTTGGGGGCTTTTTGTTTGTTTGTTTGTTTGTTTTTTGTCTAAAGATCATTTGAAGAATCTCCTGGCAGAGAAAGGAAAAAATAATTTTACCTCAACAAAATAACCCAGTCAACCCATTTAACACTCCCAGCCAAACTCAATTGCTTCGCACAGTTATATTTGTGGTTATTTAGACTAAGGTTGTTTATCAAATTCAGAGACCAACAATGTACTGGGTTATGGCTTTATGTATTCATTTGTTGTCACCTAGCACTCGTGGTCCAAGAGATAAACCTGAGGAGGGAGGAGGAAGAGACAATTGTTTCAATGCTGCAGTTGGAAAACGGAGTCACAGAGGCAGTGGATTTTCAAAAGTCAGAAAGATATAGCACAGCAGAGAAAATTTGCTTAGCTCCTATATTCTGGTGCTTCAAACTGGTTGTAATCTTCTTTCTCTGGCTGCTTCAGGTATGATGAAGGGGGTTGGACTTGGTCTATGGAGGTCCCTTCTAACCCCTAACATCCTGTGATCCTGTGATTATGAGAAGCGAGGATGTCCACAGGTCTGGTTATCTTTGACTGCCATAAGATGCTTTCAGAAGACTGTTCCATAAAGCTGTGCTGTCCAGCACAGGAATGTTTGCTGAATGCATCCAAGATCAGGGTAAAAACGTCATTAGGGACTCTGTCTTCTCTACATCGCTCTATCTTGCCTGCAATGCTCTCCAAGGTTGCTTCAGGATCTCTCAGTGAGAACTCCGCCTTTAACCCTGTCTCCATAGTTAAACCTGCCCTACTTTCCTGGACTGAGTGACAACTGTAAAACCACAGAGACATCAGGGAAGAAGAGCTGCTAAAGGAAGCATTCAGGGGTATGGGGTGGTGTTGTGCGATGGACAGAAGTCACTTCAGTCAACGCTGCTTTCAGTATCTACAAATGACTTAGTCATGCTGGGATCCTTCTGCAGTCGATGGGGAGAAATAGGCTCTTGAGGGTGTGATTTGTGTGACCTACTTTAGGCCTTTGCTTTGAAATGAGATGAATTAGACCTCTGGCTCCATTGACTGTATATTGATGAGATGTCTGTCTACTATAAGAGCTTTGGGTGACTAGCTCAAACTTGGAAGCTTGCATGTAATCGGATTAATCCACCCTATATGTCTACACGTGCTCCAGTTCTGCTCCTTTTTTTGCTGTGTAGACATGACGGGGAGTGCCTCCTTTTTCTTTGGGAGACTGCAAATAAATCATATTCAGAAAGCACTCAAAAGAGAGCAGCAATGTGAGATGGGGAGAGTATGTGCAGGAAGCTGGGCAGGGAAAGATATTTGCTTCTCCTCGCTGTCTTTGGAACAAATTTGCAGGAATCAAGGGCAATAAAGGTGATTTTGTGCCTAAAAATAAATATATATTTGTGAAGTGAGGTTTCCTGGAGTCTTCTGGCAATTTGCCACAGAAAGGAAAAAGGTCCTCCCCTCCCTACTGAGACATTCTTTCTTGAAAGGTTTGGACAATTACTGCATTTTACCTTTCCCACCACAGCGTGGATGCTTTCTTCTTTTTAACAGTTTGTCTATGAGCATTTTAGCTTCAGCTTAATATGAGAGGATTGATGTTCACACTCTGTGGAGAGGTTGTAAGGGCGACGTTTCTACTTGTTGCAGGAAGAAGATGATTGAAAAACATGCCTCAGACATGTAGGTTGGGGAATGTTATTGAAAAGTAACCTCTCCTCTTCCTCTGCTGTGCAAAAATAAAACCAAAAAAGCCACAAAACAAAACACAAACCCACAAGCAGGTGCAAAGAGAGACTAACAAATCTCAATGATGTAAAATGATTGTCATCACGAGAATCAAAATCCTGCCAAAACAGAATGAGAATGCTTTATGTTCAACCCTCCCACTGAGAATAAAAAGGAAATCTCACCTCTTTGCCCCACGGCTCTGACAAAAGTGACTCGGCTGCTTCAATCGAGATCTACAGAAGAGAGCCTTGTTCCATTTATTTATTTCAAGTGCCCACCTCCCTGAGCAGATCTGAGATCCTGGAAGATGCTCACATCCATCTTCTCAAGGGCTCCATAATAACCAAGAGAGAGTAAATTTCAAAGGCTGCTATCACAAACCTCTTTCTCTTATCACCACCATGCTGCTTTTGCAACTCCACAGCAAAGATCACTCTGGGAGTCTGGCATGGAGACTGCATTCCCCTGCAAGGCCATGTGGACCTGATGAAATAAAGGCTGATGGGGCAACCTCTGATATGCTTCTCATACACTTTGGTTTTCTTCCTAGCAAAATGAACATTGTCACTTCTTGAGACACATACTGCCACTTCCCACCTCTCAAATTCAGCCATTAATAAACAAGAGCCAAATTTTTGTTATTATCCCCCATATATCATTTCCTCTTAATAAGTTTCCTACAGTGAAAATTAGTCACAAAAGTCAGTTTGTTCTTTCATTGCATATCAGTGCTGGGACAAAGGAGCTTTTCTTTGCCAAATGGATCATTTCTGTTTGACTTGTTCAGAATCTAGTAGAAATTGTCAGGCTAGAGGTGGACAAGACAACAGCCTCAGGCCATGTCAGTATGGTAGGAAATGTTTGAACCTCGTCTGAACAGTATCTCAAGTCTCTTCATGTTAACACAGAGTAGCCTCAAAGTTTAAGAACAGTGATTGCACCTCTGAAAACTGTATTTCAGGGCTTGACTCTCCCCTTAATGCTGTGAGGGTATAAAAGTTAGAAAGGGTTGAAGTCAGGTACATGAGTGTCTCCTAATCATGCACCATCCACACAAAAGTCAATCCTGGCTGAAATCTGTTCACCTTTCATTTAATTTCTCCCCATTGGTGTTTTAAATTGGATCCTCTCTGATCCGTCTTGCTGTGCTGGGCCATGAAAACAGGGAATGAAAATGCAGTTAACAGCACAGTTTTGTACCAAAAGAATCCATGTTCTGATGCAATGGCATGGGGCCTGCTTTTTAATGATTTGTTTCTTTGCATCTATTTTTATATATTTGATCTCTTTCACTTTGAAAAATATCAACAGCAAAATACATCAGGGCTGACTGCATAGTGAAATGGGTGGAGAGCTGCAGAGATGGATTGCTAGTGCCAGAAAATTGCCTGATGAGATGGGTAACTGCCAGATAAGATGGAAGGTTTGGACACAGATCTGTAGATCTCAGATGTGAAAATGCAGCTTTTTCACTTCAAGGCATGCTTGTGTAGATGAACCTGGTCAAAAAGAGGTTGTGTTTCCAAAAGGACCTTTGTGAGTGTGACTTCCCTCCAATCTACATGAATTACTTTGCATCAGTCAGCTTTGATCTTCTGAACTACTCCTCAAGGCCATGGACAGCTCCCTTTAAGGCTTTCTGCAGATTATTAAATGTAATGTACCTATAATTTCAATATCACATCCTGCTCAGAACTCATTAGAGCTCAAAATGGGCATAAGTAGCAGTCAAATCCTTGTTCTCATCTTAAACCAGCAGGTAGAATTAAATTATTTAGCTGTAAGCTTAACATCTAGCAAAGCAAAGACTGTGGAGAACAGGTTACTGTTGCCTGTTCCCATCACCTGGTGAGGGAAAGGGGCTACAGAGACCTGTGAAAGACACTGCCAAGTTTGCTGAAGGACAAGCTGATGTCCAACAGCGGCCTCCCAGGCTCATCATTCCATTGTCAATCCTCAATGGCTCCATTGCCGTCGTGGTGTTTCTCCTGATTGATACCTCTTGTCATTGACATGAGAATCTGCTCTCTCCACACTTTATGAGAAGCCAGGTAAAATAATTCCACCATGCCTTCCTTTTTATGAAAATGGAGCAAAGCGTGGCGCACAGACATTCAATCTCCCATCGGAGATAAAGCGCCTTCATTTACTAGCTCAGAAAATCAATACCTGTGATTTGATATGAGCATTTATTTTCACTTAACTCCTTTCTATCACAGAGCCATTGGGGGAAGGCAGGAGAGCTTCATTTAGTGCAGCGGGATTTGCAGCCAGTGCTGCTGACTGAATTGCATTTCACTGTGTGCACACATTCATCTGTCTTGCTGATACTCTTCTCGTGTCTCTGCCTTTCCCACTGTCAGCAGAGAATGGTTGTGCCCAGAGATGAGGTAAACCATGGACTATGGGCTAGTGTCTTGGCCTGTGGCACTGTGATGGTTTGGGANCCCAGGGAGTGAGACTCTCTTATCTAGATTTGTGTTCTTGTTCTTATACATCTCAGCAAGCCTATGAGTGAAGTAGACATCACCATTGTTTTCTTTTCACAGCCTATCATCTAATTTTTCTCATCAAAATATTCTGATTAGCCTCAAACCAGCACAGGCACTACTGCCCATCAGCTCTTTCAGTATGAGCCTGTGCAACCGTGAGACATCCCTCTGAGCTGGCAGAAGATAGGCTCTTGGGGGCCTGAGGGTCATTTCTGGTGTTGTGGAGTCTGATGTCTAGATGAGGGCAGGGAACGATGTGAGAAATTCTGAGTGGGCTCTGCATGGCAGAAAGCAAAAAGAAAGAAGAGAATTTGAATCAAGTCTCTTTCTCAACAAGGACAGCAGAAGCCATTGGTGTGTGATGGCAGCTGGAGCATCTGACTGTGGAGGGTTATAGCAGCTGCATGTCCCAGCAGGGACAATCCCCTCTGGTCTCTTCATAGGACACCAGAGTGGTTTTCAAAGCTGCCAGAGGCTATTTTCAAATACCAGAGGAGTTCTCCCAGGAGTGTAGCCATATCCCTACAGAGGGGTGACAGCTAGCACTGGCTGCTTTGCCTTGGTGTGGAGGCATGTGAGTGGGTGAGGAAATAAATAATAAATAAAAAAGTCAGCTTGTCAGTGTGCAAGGATGGAAATGAAGAGCACTGACCAGCGATGACCTTTTGTTTACATTTCCCTCCGAAAGCGAGAAATAATTGCAGTTTCTATGCGATGCTGCCTTCAAATTACACCCTCTCTCCCTGCTCTATTCAAGACCAGCCAGTGATGACATTAGAGTCTTGAATCAAACTAAGTGGTTACTATGGTGTCAGGCTGAAATTATGAATCTCAGAGTCCGCCAGCTTGGAGAAGGAGCAGCGGCGGACACATAATTAAAACTGGGAAAGAGAATAGAAGCCACATTGTATCTGAATAGCAGTGAGATTGCACTTCCGAGGAGTGGTTACCACCACACACACACACACACACACACAAAAGAAATTAAAAAAAGAGATGTGCTTAGCAATGCAGTTAAATGCATAATCAGGGAGCAGGAACAATGTACTCTGCTGGTATTTTATTGTTGGCTGTGGTTCTGCTGCTTTCCCTTCAGTGCCTCCGGTGACTGCCTCCAGCCCTTCTCAGCCTCCAGCAGTCCCTTCGCAGTAGAAGGGCATAAACCTAACAACCTCAGCGCTTTGCACCCAGAAGAACAGCTTTGCACGGCAAAGCAATGATGGGCCAGGTAGCTGGATGTGGCCTCCAGTGTGTTCCTTTCCCCTGAGCAGGGCCACAAGCAGAGGGACGATTGCCAAGAGGCACGGAGGTAAGGCCAGGGCGTTGGGAAGCAGGGCTGATTCGGTAATTTCAGCGGTCATTAGCAGAGCTCGTTGTGAGTTTGATAGATCTGCACTGCTTTGTTACAGTTAAGTAGACTGATTGTGGAACACAGGAACGTTTTTAGTGACATGACAGCTAATTTAGAAAGGGGGGGGGAGTAGTGGGAAAAGAACACGCATTATTCCATAATTATCTCTCGCTCCGTTCCAGTCCCATGACTGACTCTCCTGAAAGCATAACTCTCAGGATGCCAGGCTTCTTCCTCTGGGTTGCTGCACTCTGGGTCCCAACCTTCTTGTAGCCTTTTATGCATTATCCCACCACCTTACTTGTTAAAAGCAATGAACAGCGTGACTTTGCTGACCCTCTCGCTGCCCAGCCATTGGATTTCCATGGATCCTTAACACAAGGCACAAGCTTTTGTTCTGGTCTCCTCTGTTTGATGTTGGAGGCTGCCCACTCATCCACCCTTCTGATGTTCAATATGGGTTAGAGGAAGATCTGAGCAGGAAGGGCAGTTCACCCCAAAGCTGGAATGAGCCATTTCATTTAGACTTGGAGCATTCCTGCCAGAAGACAGGGAAGAAATGGACCACCTCACTTTCCACTACAGGCACCTCTCTGTGTTGTTTCTAAGGGGCAAGAGTACAGTTAATAGGTGATGAGAAGTCAGTGCAGGGTGCATTAGATACAGTCAGAAGTGAGCCAGCAGAAGTTATTCCTGAAGTTTATCAACCATGTCAGTGGCTGATGTCACTTATCATGTCACTTACCATGTATAGATGATCCAGAGATTTAGGAATTCACCTTTAAGATCAGGCATGGTCACTGGAGCAAGCTGGGGCCCTTGTTCAACAAAATGCTTCTATATGTGCTTGGCCATACATAAAGTTCTGTGGAAGTCAGGAGATGAGAACTTTAATAATCCTGCAGCAGAAAGCATCAGGAAAACTGTGTAAAAGGAGTTGTGGTTTAGTGGTTTTGGTTTTTTTTAATCACTAGGATCAAAATACCTGGGCTGAATGCTCTCAGGGACAGATGAACTGAAAGAATAGATGCTGTTTTCACCCTCTCTCAATCCTGGCTCTACCTGTAGAGATAACTGAAGGCTTGAAGAAGTAGATGCCAACACTGCAAAAGAAAAATATCACCTATTTTCTTTAATTGACCACCTGTGTATCTAATGTAAAGAATTCCAGACTGTGGCTGGTAGGTAGCAAAAGAGTTGCCTTCCATCTTTCTTCTTTGAGTTTGCATTTAAAGAGAGTGTTGTTGAAATTAATAGCGGGCTATGAATTATGGATATTAATTTCTGTATTAATATTAATTTTTATCATTAATATTAAAAAATGGAGGAAAATTCCCTGAGATTCCTTGGATTTTCGGTTGACAGGAAGTGGTTGCACAAAAGGAACTTACAAAGACAGAATCAGACAGTTTAAACAATCAGAACTTGGAAAATAGGAATGTAAAACCAGGAAAAAATCTAACTGTGCTTATGGAGCCTTAGCATTAACTCTAGCAGATGTACTCATGGTGCTTTGGTCCCTGAGTAACTTTCCTGTACAAAGACACTTCCAAAACTCATGATAATGATCCCAGGGTGAAATACAAAATGTTGCAGGCAGAGGGGAGGAGAGGAGAACTGAGTTGCTGCTAAGCTGCTAGTGCAAGCTGCAGATACATGGCCTCTGTAATTCCCAGCTAAGGAGCCGCGAAGGGTGTGCTGCTCCTGTGGAGGGTCAGTGCAGAAAGGTGAGGTTTCTACATCACCCCCCATTAAATATGTCATATGAAAGTGAAACTGGCTAATAGACACTAGCATCATTGTTCTGGCCAATGAATTCAAAGCTTTGTGCCTTGTGTGACCACGCAGGCACCTTGAGGGACAGCACAAGACACCTGACACATGGTGCTGAGCTCCTAACCCTCAAGGCTTTGCTGGTGCCAAACCCTCCATTGTTTGCTCATCTACTCCACTCCCTGACCCGCAACAGGAGGAGGAGAGCAAGGATTAAACCAGCCTGGCAGGATTTATGCCCTATCAGGACAGAGAGAGAAAGAAAAATAATTGAAATGCAAAGCAGAAGGATGAGGAGCAGGCAGGAAAACTGAGTGAGGTAGTCCTGAGTGCTCTGCATTGGGAAAAGTCCTCAAATGCAGCTGCTGCTTCACGGGAGGAGGAGGCTATTTTTAATGTGCCGTGGCTGTAGTTGCACTTTGAATTGCTGTCATTCAGAAAGCAGTACCAACTCTTGTAATTATGTCAAAATGGCTCATCAGAGGTAGCCATTTCCCTCTTTTGAACACCTGCTGGATGCCTTGCTATGTTGTAGAGGTCAGGCGAGTCTGCTGCAGTTACACCAGTTTTATAGTGTTACTGGGGCTTGCACATTCTTTGTGTAACTACAGGTGTGCTCTGGATAGAGATCTTTATGGCCCAAGGATGACAGCAGTTGGGCAAGCCAGACTGAAGCCCCTCCAACTAAGAGCTAAGGGAAGTTTCTTGGCCACTTGAAATGTCCCTGGCACAAATATTCCTTCCCCAGAATAATGCTGAAGTGAAGTAGATGGGGCTCAGTGTCCTGAGGCAGTGTCCTTTAGCAGGAAACTTGAAGAGTTCTGTCTCTCAGAATCAATGGTAGGAGTCATCAACTCAGGGATCAATGGGAAGAGCCTCCACCTTTGCAGACCCTTGGCTAAGGCAGCCTATGGGATGCCATTTGCCCTTTGTTGTGATGTAGATCATCAGAATCAGAAAGAGTAACTAATGATCAGGGATCACCTAGAGTTGACAGCCAACAGGAAGGCTCCTTGGCAAATGTAGGAGGAGATGCAACTTTTTGCAGTTATGGCTTTCACAATAAGCTTAGCTTTTTGAAAAATGGCAGAAAAACATCTGTCAGGAAAGATGTAAGTTAATCCTGTCTTGAGGCAGAGGGGATTTTTTCCTTGTTCCACCTCATTTTTACTTCAGCTTAGGAATCATAGAGAGGAAGATTTGAATAAATCCACTTCTCCTCAACGTTAGCTTCTCTAGTTTTTCTTTCAACTTTTTATGGTTAGGCAAAATGTTCCAGGTCTTAGTTGCTACCAGAATGCCTGTAATAGCAGAATATGAATTATATGATTAAGAAAAATATTCAGAAAACAGAAATATTTGGCCAACTCTGTTGAGCTTTAATTAAAATTAATATTATACATTATTGGAGCCGAAATTCTGAAGCATCACATGTAACTGAATATATTTAACCAATTAACTAAGTCAAACAAGGCTGTCTAAACTTAATCACAGACCTCTCCATTCCCCTATTACGTCAAGTGCTGCTAATGCTGTTATACTTTTGACAAGTGGCCCCTGGTAAATGAGCAAATCAATAATGTATTTGAGCTAGGCAAGAGCGGGGAGGAACTGAGAGTATTTGCATTTCTGCAGTACCTTTGGCTGAGGATCTCAAAGCACAGCATGAACTTACAATATGTTGAACTCCCAGCAGTGTGAGAAGGCAGAACCAGGTGGTTGAACCTGGTTACCTTTATGCAGGAGCCACACAAGGTGGAGGGGACAAAGGTTCAAATCCAGGCAGGGCTTTAGATGCCATTCTAGACCCTTGGCTTGTGACAGACCTCAGCCTGCCTTTGCTCCTCAGCAGACAGGGCTCTATTTTTTTTCCTTGTCACCTTACTGGAGACACTCACAAGACACTGAACTCCATCTACTTCTATTCAGTTTCTGGTTTCCAGTCTGAGATGCTGAATTATGTCTCCAGCATTGCACAACCCAAATTTTGGCTGCTTTAAGAGTCAGCTACATGATGATCCCGCTACTGCCTGCACCGCTTTGGGACTCATGGTCCTCTCACACCTGTGACTGCCTCCTGAACTTCTTCCATCTTCTGTGCTGCACAATATGTTTTATGGCCCCTTCAGGATGATGTGAAGATGCAGTACAGCTTGGTTGGGCATCCCTATTCTTTTGGAGGGTAACAGTGCCTTCCAAATGTTTGGAGTTTGTACAATTTTAAATGCCTTGGAAGAACCAACATTGACTTTTAATTTGGGACATTTTTGCAATAACATTTAATCTCATTGCTGGGAACCTGCTCTTGATACTCATCCTGAATTTTCCTATTAGAACAGAAGTCTAAGGACATATTTGTAAAGTCTCTTGTACAATAAGTAGAATAAGTATTTATACAGTCACAACACTTGACTGTTTAGCCTGAAATTTGAAAGACCTTTCTAAACACTAAAGCAATAACCCAAGTGCAGAGAGCAAACACTTTTAGACCCACTCTATGGGAGAAAATGAAGTCCATGAGAAATCCATGAATGATTTTCCTGATATGACAGAATTTGGCCTGTGGCTGAGCTGAGCAAAGGGTTTGTGGGATCCATTCCCCAAGCCCTAGACACTTTTCCTGCAATTAAAAAAAAAAAAAAAAAAAGTTCTATGTGCCTGGCTTTTGTGCTTCCTTCTCCTCATGGGAGAAATATGTCTACAAAATGTTTTTCCAATAATGGGTCATTTTTGGTATATCATGGTGTGATTAATGAATCTTTACATTCCCAAAGGGGATAGGTCCAGTGACACTGGTGCCACATTACCTTTTCTGAAATCAGCATCTCAGTCCCAGTTTTTGGGATGAGGTGGAGCATTTTCCTTGACTCCAGTGGAGCTACTTGGCATCATTCCTGGTTTGGATTCTGTGGTGGTTATGTCCAGAAGGCCTCAAATCCCATCATGTGTCAATAGGACAGTAAAGAGCAGCAATTGTGCTCAAAGCGAACAGGCACTTAGAGGAATGAAAGGCAAAGAGGAGTCGTCCCCTGGAAAGCAGCAGCCTCAAAGGAAGAAAGTTTCAATAATGGTAGATGAAACTGTTAGACATTAAAGGAAACTTTGGACTACCTTGACGATGTGAAGTTGTCTTTAGGGGCTTGCAGGTGTGGGAAGGGTGTAGCAATTAGTACTAAGAAAAGCCAGATTAGGGAATGCCTTTTATGAAAGAGGGGAAGAATGTGGAAATGAAGGCAGAAAGAGTGTTAAAGGTAAACACTCCATGAGTTCCTAACTTTTTGAGCTGGGGCTGGGGCTGTGGATCAACTTTGTCACGTTGCTGAAAATCCTGGAGTGCCTCAGGCGGCACCTTTTGTGCTCTGCCTCTGCTTTATGGAAGACGGCATTATGAGATAATGATGTTATTTCGGCACGAAACTCTTTCATTCCTGCAGTGAATTAAAAGAGGGAAAAGAAAGAGAAGGAGGGGGTAGATGGTGGTGGGGGAAAAAAAAAAAAAAAAGCAATGTTATTTACTCCTCTGCAGCTGACATTAAAGGCTCCTTTAAGGGGCAGCGGGTTATTAGCTTCCTGTCGCGTGCCACAATGATATGCTGTGACATATTGTCACCGCATTCCAGCGAAGCCTTAAACATTAATTGGGAAGTAAGATGAGTGAAGCGGCTTTAATGAGATACCTTGTTGTAACTTCTAACTTTACACATTATTTACAGTGATTCCACTAATGGTTCCATCCATCAGAGATGGGAGAGGGACCGGGAAGGACAGCAGGGAAAGGAGGGGTTGAAAAAAAAGAGATAGATATTGGTAGTTGAGTGATAAAGGTAGGGAGTAGCAAGGGATGAAGCAACAAGAATGGGACAGAGTGAGAGAAGTATGGAGGGCTGGAGCAGCTCTGCTGTGAGGACAGGCTGAGAGAGTTGGGGCTCTGCAGCCTAGAGAAGAGAAGGCTTTGAGGAGACCTTAGAGTAGCCTTCCAGTATCTGAAGGGGGCCTACAGGAAGGCTGGGGAGGGACTATTGACAAGGTCTTGCAATGACAGGATAAGGGGCAATGGATTTAAACTGGCAGAGGGGAGATTGAAACTGGATGTTAGGAGGAAGTTCTTTCCAGAGAGGGTGGTGAGANTGGGGCCTTGAGTGACCTGTGCTAGTGGGAGGTGTCCCTGCCTATGGCAGGGGGTTGGAACTAGATGATCTTTGAGGTCTCTTCCAACCATACCATTCTATGATAAGTACCATCCCCCTGGTATTTTTTCCCCTAGATGTACTTCAGTTGTGTTTCATTTACTGTCATTTTTGCAGCAAGAAGATGGTGAGAGAGCTTATTCCCTAACACAGTCCCACTGAATAGCCTGGCTTTGAGATCCCAGTGTTGCTATCTCAACCCATTACAAGCAGCAAAGCCTTCTGTCACAGCCTCCTGACTACTTCAGATCAGGTGAGTTCATCCTGTCACACTGGTGTGCCAGGTGAGCTGGGGCCAGTGGGACATCCCATCTCCTCCTCAAAGCAGGGAGGAAGCACAAGTATCTGGGCTGAATTCACAAGGGCAGTGGATGATTCCTTGCTTTTCTCAGGTGAGGCTGTTCAATGCTGGAGCATTGGTAGTATTTGCAAGCAGGGCATTATGTAGCCAATTTCAGGTGACCATTTGGCTTAGCACTGCTTTACGATGTCTGCGTTACTCTTCCCTTCGCTCTTCTTTCTGTTTCCTTTTTCCCTCAGATGCTAAATTTCACCAGATTTACTGCAGATTTCCAGGATGGGCAGAAAACAACTCTGGTTGAGTAGGCAGTTGGATGCACATTCATGAGGTTGGGAGAGACTGATCTCTGGAACCTGAGTCAATAAAGTAAGTACTCGTGAAGGTAATGCAAGGACCAGTGGACTGAGTTTGTTTGTATCTTTGCTTGAGAATTTAAGCCCCAGACTGTCAGCATTTCCTTACTGAAGCCACCCCAGATGGTTCAGTGTGGCTGTTAAACCTGGTAAAAATGGTGTCCAACTTAAGCCTACAGCCAGAAGATAAAACCACTGAGAGACTAAAGACTGTGGCAGGCACAGATTTAGAAGGCAGGCTGCGGTGAGGCTGCATGCTCTGAGCCAGTGCAGCCTGGTTTAATATCCTAACTTGCAGTTGTGTGATAGCTCAGAAACTCCATGACAGCACAATCCTTTTCCATCAGCAATGCAGCTCTGCCAATCTCTGTGAAGCTAGCACTAGCCCTAAGATGGAAAGGGAACCATTACCTGCCACCTTGCACGTCCCTCCATTACAGCCCTAAGCCGATGACAGGAGAGATGCTGGACTGGTATCCTCAGAGCCTGAAATCATCTGAACAAGTGTGTGAGGCCAAGATAGACCCTACTAATGTGATACTTGTACTCCATTCAGCACTGGGGTCAAAGCAGAGCAGAAGACAGACAAGCCTAGTTTCCATGATCCCTTTATTCCCTAAAAGAGTCAGCTGAGCTTGTGAGTTGGATGGGTCAGTACTGAAAGGGGGAAGATTTGACTCTGTTTTAATTAGGAGGAACAGAATGAGAAATCATGGAGCTGGGAGAAGAACATGACTATAATATTCTGGCCTGGCAGGAAAGTGCCCAGAGAAGCAGGCATTTAGTTCCTAGCTAGAAGGCACATGGATTACATGGTTCCAGGATGTTCCATGCAACCACCAAGTTTTTGCCCCCTCTTCTGTTTTTCCATTAAATAATTTCTATCCTTGTTAAAAAAAAAGGCCCATGGATGCACATGCAATCACAGCTAATGGATTCCAGTTTTATTCCTAGATATGAAGTATATTTCTTTTAGCAGTACTGGGCTGGATGGCTGCTGAAATGGAGCAGACAAAGAGACAATTAATTGCAAGTACTGGTGTATAAAAAGCACCTGGGGATAGATCAGCTGGGGAAACACATGGAATATAAGAGCACACGTGTGTGCCAACGACTCCCTTTTCCATGAAAAGTCGAAATTCTGAGCTCCACTCCCAGCTACCTGTCAAGGTTGGCGTGCCTTTAATTACAATGTCTGTGTGCTTCTTTAGGCACCATTTAATTCTCTCTGACAGCCACCCATTTAAAAATAAAGGCAAACACTCAGAACTTAGTGGCAGATAGGAGCCAGGCAAAGGATGTGCTAATTGCCAGATGTTGTTCATTTGACTCTGATCCATTACCAAAATTAAAGAAGAAAGAGATGGAAGTGGGAAAAAGAAAAAAAACCCTACCCCGCCTCCCCTCCACAAAGCTGTCTGTAGGTTTGACTCACTGCTGTTAGTGAACTTCACTGAACAGAGCACATTGGGGTGTGCCTGCATTAACAGCTTCACAGGCCAAGTCACTTTATGCAATGGACTGTGGAGCATCTCTCTCGGGGTCCAGTGTTCAGCAGCTTCCAGGGCTAGCAAGGAAATATTTCCCCACAGTGCAGCCATCTGTAGCCTCTCTCTGACATTTCCAGTAGCTAATCTGCTTTATCAGAGATGAAAAATTTCCATAGCTGGTGGCTCAGGAGAACAGGAGGAGAATTCAGAAAGTCAGTTTGGATTAAAAGTAACTCTTCACTTGGGTGGTTGCTAACACCTAGTCCTGGCATCTCTTGTGTGATTTAGAAGGGGAAAGAGGATAGCTAAGTGCCAGGGGAAAGGAAACAAGGTCAAGGATGAAGACAGACAGCTTAGATTTGCTCTTAAGGCAAATCTGATCTGGATTTGGACTTAGCCCAATAGGTTCCCCAATGTATTTTGCCTCTGTGAATTCTAAAGGGAGATTCGTTTACTTGTTGATTCTCAGGTGTCAAAAATAGGCAATTTGAAGCCAGCTGAGACAGAGATCTGTCAGATGGATCCACAGAGAGCTTGTAGGACATAAGAGCAAAGGGAAGCCTAACACATCTGGAGCAGCTTGTCTCCTTCCAGGTCAATACTATATGAGGTGTGGTCTCTGGAGGGCTGGAATTTGGTAGCCAGCAAGCAAGCTCCTTCCTGCCAGCTCCTGAGGAAGCCACTTATGGTGGGATGTCATTCTCCTATAGTTGCAGGGTGATGAGCTGGAGACCATCTCTTAGTAGCAGAAATTGCTGTGGAAGTCTGGGCTGCACACTGCTGGAGACCCTTTCATTTGGGACTTCAGCATTTGCTATGGCTGCCAGTCCATGTCAGTCCCTTAGGAGTGTCTTTTGCACAGTCAGGCCAAGCCTTGCCCAAGGAGCAAGGTTGGGTACAAACAGTGACCATCATCTCATGGCTGCTTCTAGAGACAGAGGCACAAAGGGCTTCAATTTTATTGTAAAATAAAAGCACATGTCTTTCAGCTGTCAAGTGCATCAGTTCATTAAATCAAACCTAAAAAAATGCCTCTGACTCTTGTTCCTTGCAAACTGCTTGGGGTTAGCCATCAGGCTGGATATTTATTGTGAGCAGAAGTCAGCTGTGAAGTGCTCCACATGCAGTGCTTCAATATCCACTTTCAAAACAAAAATCAAAGAAAGAAAAGACTGAAAGCTGAATTGCACGTGGGATTTCAGCTTGTTACCCTCTGAGAGGTGGCTGACACCCCACCCCTCTTGGAGTGATCTGTAACTTCTTTTTTTTTTTTTCCTTTTTAAAATTTTTTTCCCCCTAGTGTATGTGTTATTCCACTGAGACCTCTTTTCCCACTGGTTCAGAAAGCTCCTGTCAACAGGCCAGGCTTAATGCAGGAGTGAAGCATAAAGGGGCTGGATCTCCAAACAAAAAGGTCCCTGCAGGATAGGATTTGGTCTGGCACAGGAAAGAGCACATCAATTAATTTTGAGCTATCTTCCTCACTTTGAGTTGGAGGCTTTCCTGATTCATTCAAAGAATTACATATGCACCTAAAATACCTAATTGTGTTCATGGCTCACATATAGGCAGTGAGCCTAAAAGAAGCAGAGCATTTATAAATATTGGAGGGTTTTTGACTCCCTCACTCATTCCTTTAAAAGTAACAGGACAGATGAGCTGTGAATGAGGGACACAACTCCTCTGTCACTTGTGGCTGCACTAATCCACAGGAAAAAAAAAGTTTCTGAACAGCAGTGTTTGGGTCCTCCTTCCTTGGTGGGGTAAATACAGGGAATTCATTAAACAGACACCCTGGCTGTGCCTAAATCCTTCATCTGTCACAGAGATTTGCTTCAGAAAGCTCTGCTCCTGCACGAGATATATTTGGATTTGGAGCACAAAGACTATCTCCATTTAATAGCTCTCCATTCTTATCAAGTTGGCCTTCCTTGGGGATGTCCTTTCAGTTCACTGGGAGTTTATTTTCATAACAGACTCATCTATCCCTTTGTCAGATATTCTTTTAAAATAACCTCTGTGAAGTAAATTGACTCAATTTGGGAAAATGTCTTCCTTTAACCAGACAAGCACAGTCCACTATTAACTGTATAGCAATAATGTTTTACAAGGACATTTCTGGCTTTCTACCCACTACAGACTCAGTTTAATTTTGACAGTACTTTTAGCCAGGCTATAGTTGTCTCATCCATACTTTGATAAAGAGGTCAGATACCTTCTGCATGCCTCCATTTGCAGTCCACTGGTGTTTTTGATCTCTAAACACCACGCACAGACCACCTGGGCGAGGAGATTTCCATGGTGGGCAGTCCTGTGATGATGATAAATCATGCTGGCAGGCTGCAGCTGTGGAAATGATCTTTTCTTCAGGGTTTTGTGAGTATGTGGGCTATCTAAACAGGTCATCTCACTGCTGCAGCACTACTCTGCTTTTGGATCCACCAGATCAAGCACATTCAGTTGGATGAGTCCAACCATATGGAGCCAAAGAGAAACTGCAGTGCTGTGTTGCAAATGCCTGAGATACTGGTGGCAGAGGTGGCCCTTGGGACAGCTGATGGACTGCTGCTCATTGCAAAAGCAACTCTTAGAGGCTTGTTTCTGGTGCATCAGTAGCAAATCTTGCCACCATCTTTCTCCACACATATGATACTACTTGCTGAGCTTTGCACCAAAAGTTGAGAGTTATCCTTGGGGCTTTGAGATATGTGACATTTTGCAAGCAGGCTGCAGCAGTCAGTTGAAATTCTCCCTGCATGAGCTCTAGATGAAATGCAGGGTGAGCGGAGGGGAGAGAAGAAACTATATTATCTTTCCTCCCTAATAAGGAACCATACAGAAAGAGAATACAGTATACAGTTCACTTAACTAATTTTCTAACCAGCAGTCATTGCAATGTTCTCTCTAGGATTAGAAGGGACAAGGGAAGAGGCAGAGTAATAAATCCACACTGTCTTTTTGCAAGCTACAACCATATCATTATAGGAAGAAGTTTAAGGACATCCACACTGGGGAATAAAAAAATTAAAAACAGAGGCCATTTCAGCTCACCCTTGGCAGCACAATTAATTAAAATTAAATTCAAGGGAAAAAAAAGTTTCAGATGCCATCTGAATAAAATCTCCTATCTAAATAGTGCTCTCTGCAGACCTGGGGCTATCTGTGCTGGTGAGTTGATTTGAATAGGAAAATGCATCATCTTGGGATGCAATATATCCCACTTGCCACCTGTCATTGCTGTCTGGCATGTCAGTCCACATTTACAGGCAATGTTCTTCTCTTATCCTATCCCAAGAGACCTGTGGGCTCCGAGGAAACTTGCTGCACAGCAGGAGGTGTAAGGCAGGGGGAAGGCTGACATGGTTGCACCCACCGTGGCTCTTGGGACACCCTCCAGCTTTGGGCAATTCTGCTCCTTGCTAAGCTTAGTGAAAGGTGTGTGCCACTCCTGGCTTAGCTTAAAATGATTGAATGTCCCATCACTGTCACAACTCTGTGTGATGTTGTGCCAGGAACAGCATGGGCACACAATGGCTTGGGAGGATTTCTCTAAGTTTCTGAACTGACTGTTGCATGGTTCCAGCATGGAGAGGCCAAATACTTTGCTTGTCTTCCCTGCTGATCCCCATTGCTGCCACCCCTGTGCCAGATGCTGCCTTGCCCTATGCAGAGCAGAGCCTACCCCAGAGTAAAGGCAGCAGCTTAATCCTCTTGCATTGTGCTGGTCAATCTGCCCCCATGGTGGTATGAGACCTCTGATGTAAAAATTCAGTCTCCATTGAAAGGAAAGCAGAAAAAAACAGGTGAGTGGCTTTGTAGTTGTGGGTTGTGTTGTTTGGGTTTTTTTTTTTGTTGTTGCTGTTTTTTGGTTTTGTTTTTTTTATGGAGTACTTTTAATTTCTTTCTGCACTTTTCATTTAGACAAGAATCCCAAAGGGTCAGAGGAGAGCCCAGATGATCCAGGCTGCATCACATCCTTATTAGATTAGACAGCATCAACTTCCCCCAGGCCACAACTCCAAGGACACGGAATTACATGAGTCTCCATCTCATCCCTCCTGTTACAATCAATGGTAAAAGAATTAAATGCCGATAGGGGAAGAGAGTGATGTCCCTGAGGGCACATCCCCACCCCACAGCACTTGGTCCCCTTTGGTTGCTTATAGCAGCTTGGGCTTTTATCTCTCCTGCTCCTAGTCCTGCAGCTGTGTGGTGTCATCTCCAGAGAAAAACCACGATGGAGTAAAGCTCTACCTCAGAGTTCTGTCTCCCACGAACCAGTGTTACTCTTCTGTCCATACTGGACCTGCTTTCCCTTGGCTTCTCTTTCCAGGCAACTGGGGAGAGCTCTGCTGCCTCACACAACAGGCAGAATTATTGTGCTTCCAGCCACGGGAACAGAGATTTGCCACTTACATATCTCCCATCACCACTTTACTATGGAACTGCAAAATTATTTAGTGATGTCAAAAGTGCATCTAGATGAGAGGAGACGAAGCTGTGAGTGTCTTTGAAGAGATGCTTAGGAAGGGCTTGCTATGACACAGATACACCTGCAGGCACGAAGAAGAGGAGATGGGGAAGCTTTTCTTTCAGACAGGGTCTCCAGAGGCTCTTTAGCCAAGAATATGCAGTGGTGTCATTAAAAATGATAATTGTATCATGAAAACTGAAATGGCAGGTGGCAGGCAGAGTTTAGAATGGAGCAGGGTAGATGTGGATAGTTTTTCTGCACCTTATGGATATCACAACAAGGCATTCAGAGGGTGATCCAAGAGCACTTAGCTGACATCTCACTGGCTTCAGGAAAGCTGGATCAGGCCTTAAAAAAATCAGGAGGATGCTGACTTTGCTGCACTGGGGCTATTCCTTACACTGTTATGCAGGATATCAGCCTGAAAGGGCTTAGCCATGCCAGAGAAAAGACTCCCCTTGCATTAACATTCCTCTGCCTCTGTTTGAGGAATCAGAACTATCTCTGAATCTTCAGCTTTGCATGATGCCTCACAATACAAACAGTCTGCCGTCTTTGCCCAAACTAGCCCTGAAGCTTGGCTGACAGCTCCTTGCACCATGCTTCTTCATCTCCCTGCTCCTCCAAGCTGCTCTCACCCCATCGGACGCCCCTTTCCAACTCCAGGGCCCTTCCTCTTCCCTGCAAGCACCCCAGCCTTGGTTTTATTCCTGGTGCTAGACAGGCTGGGAGGCAGGGCTGCTGCAGTCAGAGTCACAGAGGCTAAACTGCTTTTAAAAGACACTTAATAAAGCTAAGCGGAAAATCTAAAATGAGTTAAAGGAAACTAATGTGAATCTCAATTTTTAAAATTCATAACATTCATCAGTGTCTACGGGAGGCAGCACAACAGAAGTAAACATCGAACTCCCCTTGACTCTGCTGGCTCCCCGCCTGTGCTGCTGACAGAAGAATCTGTCCCTCTCCCTGTCACCGGTGCTACTGTCTCCGGGCATGTTAGATGGATGTCTGAGCTACCTCAGCCAGGATCTTTTCTCTTGTACGAGACAAAGATCCTCTACAGTTCAAGCGAGCAGGACAGAGGCGAGTCCCGGTGCTCTGGGAAAGAGTGTCTGCTGAAGCTCTTTTACATGCTGTTCATCTCTGACATTCTCTGCAAGTCACACAACTCCTGAAGCTGCCAGGAGGGGAGGGATAATCACCTCTGTGCTCAAGTCCTTCCTCCAAAGTAAAACGTTTCTAAAATTGGCAGCACAGAGGTGCCAATTGCATTTGAGATGTGTTTTGAAATGCTGGCGAGGGTCAGAGAAATGACTCTGGAAACGGCATCTTGTTATTGTGCATACTTGGTCTGTTGGCGATATCCTCCCCAAGACACATCTGCTGGGCTGGCTGACAAAAATAAACCAGTCTTGAGTGGTCAGCATACCAGTGCTTGCCAAGAGGCCATTCTTGCAGGGCTACTTTGTCCCTCAGCCCCAGATGCCCAGATGTGACCCCCCCCAGGGCTTCTGCATCCCTTCAAAGGCACAGAGCTTTCACATCTGTGCTGCTCAAGCAGGAGAGCTCCACACCTGCTCCCAAGCGTTCTGCAGCTGCGGACATGGTGCACAGCACAGGACCCCAATCTCCAGGGATAGGTGGCTGATAACTTCATGTGACATCAAGTAAGATGCCTGGCAGCTGCAAGGTGATCTATGAGGGGAAGGTAGGATGACGTTTGGAGCTGGTTGCACAGGATGAGGTAACCTGTGAATAGTCAGGGTTGGACTGGAGCAGTGAAATCTTAGATGAGAAGTTCCTCTTCAGGTGCTGCAATGTGGGGTAGATATCTGCACAGCAGTGAGCCACAAAGGTTTCCACCAGCAGAGGACTAAGGTGGGTTGAAGAGTGAAGGGGTGGATAGGCTCTACAGTAGATCTGCTTCCCGTTTCCTGCTTATTCAGGTTTATTCCTGGGACTGTAAAAAATTATGATCCTCTCAGCCTTGGGCAATGACCCTTGTTACTTGCCTCTGATCATCTCCCTAAAACCACTCAGCTGAATTTTTGTTTTCTGAGCCTTTTCCCACTGTACTGCCCATTGGACCACTGTCTTTTTATTTCTTCCTTCTCTTACAAAGTCTTTGCTCCAATTCGCTCCTCCAGATGAGACCAAAAGCTACGAGCATTTATCACTGTCACCAAAGTATCCCTTTCCTCTGTTTGCTGACACTTCAGCCACCGATCCCAATTACTGCCTGTCTTTTCTTCCATTCATACAAATTCCCCATGCAACTTTGGATCATCAATTTTCAGCAAATGGGCTGTTGGCGAGTGTCGGGCGAGTCCTCATCTCCCTGGCTGACTGGTTCCTTCTGATACACAATGCCCCTACAGCTCCCAGGCCAGATGAATGAAACTTTGTCAGGAGATCAGTGAATGAAGAAGAAAGAGCTCAGTTACCTTCCCAGATTCCTCCTGAATTCAGGAATTCAGCTCGCAGTGAATAGCATCAGAGGGGGCATCAGATGAGTCTCAGATCCAGCAGGCGGTTAAGCATTGGCACTTATGGGTAGACTATGCACAAAGCCCAAACTGCCAAAGGAAATGAAAATGGTCCTTAGAACTCTGAGAAGGGAAAGGGGGATGCACATTTAGGCCACCAGGCGCACAGATCTCATCAGCAGGTCAAAGAGGGGCAACACTATAACCCTTCCTGTGCTTAAAGCCAAGCACGTATTTAACCACCAGGAGACCAAAGTAGTCTTCTTCCTCACCAACCTGCTGGTGCATTGCTTTGCTCCTGTCTGGGAGCATCATGGAGATGGTCCCAGATAAACACCATTCTGTCTACATGTCTGCAGTGTGCTGCTGCCTTCTGCCTCAGCAGAGTCTGCACTGTGGCATTTCCATTTAAGTGATGGAATCGAATACCTTTTCCACAGCCCTTTGCACCTTCCAGTGCACCCATGTGTCACTTCTCTGTGCCCTTGGACTATGGGATTAATCAAAGGTGAGGTGGGAGACATTTGGATGGGATTCCCTTGTTAAAACCCTGAAAGCAGGCACATTAGGATGCTACTAATAATCCTTCAGTTTCTTAGCATATGATAACTGCCTCCTAAAATATTAATCAAATCATGTCATATGATCCTAAAAATAGGCTTTCTGATTCCACTCTGCTCTCTCCTTCAGGTTTCTTGGGTGTTGTGGTTTAACCTTTTCTGGCATTTCACTGATTGTAGCAACTGCTTTTCCAGAGAATTGAAAAACCTGATGCCCTTTCCCAGTGTGTACACACACACATGTATATATCTACACACGCCGCTCGGCTCTCCCCTCGTTTTGGTACAAGTCTCTCTTCACCAGGGTGCAAATGCACTCATCCACCCAAAAAGATTGCAGGAATTTATTCTGAAATACAGTTCTGCATAAACCAGATCTCCTTCTAGCTCTTCCACCATCTCCTCTGTCCCTGCCCCTTCCAGGAAAAGACAGAAGATACACACAGATGCCTGAAGATTTTGGGGAAGCCGATTGGCACCTGTGGCCCTCACTGATCTGGAAGCACCCTGACTTCATTGCTTCCTTTCTGCTGCAATGCTAATGGATGAAGTTCTATAAATATTTGATTGACCTGTCACTGCTGCGCTGCTCTCATTTATCACTTGCTCAAGTCGGATCCGAATTCCTTTGGAATATTTTGTGCTGTCTTTAGAGTGTTCAATTCTTCCCCTGCCAGCCCCATTGCCCCCTTCTCCTCGCTGCCTTTGATGTGGCACAGCCTGTAACACAAAAGCCCCTGAAAATAGTCCCTCCTGGGCCCGGTGAGAAAACAGAGCCAAGTACTCAGGGCGGTAGGACAAAGATGAATTTAAAGAGATGCAAAAAAAAAAAACCCAGACAGGGCAGGGTGATATAGGAAGGGTGAACCCACCCAAGGCTCAGTATGAGGGAATACATACCACAGTGTATGAGATCAACAGCCCCTTTCTGCCATTTCTGTAGTGCTGAGTCCCAAAAGAGGATTACAGATTTACAAGAAATTCAGGTAATTTACTCGTCAAGTTACCCATAGGAAGTGAGTAATTCTCTTGTGCTCACCACTCTAATCAGAGGCTGGGTATTTTACTAGCAAGGGCTCTGGAATAAATTAGGAGACATAGTCCATACAATCAAATTCTATTCTGTTCATTTTCACTCCTGTCTTCTCTAGATTTTTACATTTGGGATGAAATCAGCAAATTTTAGGGCTTGCTGGGATTGAAATGACTGTGTTTAGTGATGCAGCTCCTGAGCACGCAGAGACCAGTGCTGCTTTGCTCTAGATAATGAGTCCCCCTGGGTGCTTGCAGTCCAGTCTGACTGGGGCTACCAAAAAGGCCCTTTGCCCCATGCTGCTAAGTCTGCTAACCCCACTCTGATCCCCACTGCAGTCCACCACCACATCCATTCCAGCACTTTCATGGCCAGTCCAGCCCCACAGTCCTCCCCATTGATGCCACACAGCCTTTTGTTACACATCTGCCCTGCAAAACCCCAGGCTGAACCAGGTCTGGAAGCTGGCAGGGACTCATGGTGTAGGTGGTGTATAAATCCCATGGGCAGAGTTGCCTCTATACAAATAAATCCTTCTCTCAGCCTTTGAAAAACAAAAACCTGACACATTGAACTACTTCTATCATTAGAATTACCCCTCTCATTAGCTCTCCCCTCTGCCTCCTCCCTTCCTCATGTCAGCAATGTGCCGATCCATCCTGCTTATACCAGCTCGTACCTATACTCCAATTACTTTTTCATCTCCCCCACTGGCTGTTTTCAATACTATTATCTGCTGCATTTGCTGGATCTGGCTTTCAAGCATTTGACTGATGCCCAATTCCTGTAACCAGAACATGTCTGTTGATTGGACTGTCAATGGATTTCTTGGCAGAAAGGGCAGTGGGCCTTGCAAATGTGAAACTGTATTTCAATCTCATTTAGGAGGAAAGAGAAAGCAGAAAGAAAAATATCCTAGAGCCAGATTTTTCCTTGCTCTCTTTGAACAAGTGCTTTAAGTAAACAAGCATTTTACCTGTTTTTAATAAGGTCATTTGTGACATCACTTTCTCACCAGAAAAAGGAACATTTTTTAGTGTATTTTCAGCACTGGAACGCCCATCTTTACTTTGCAGCAAAGGGCTTCTTACTAATTCGTCTCTGGGGAGGGAAAGAAAGAGAAGTAGGGAGGGAGATGTACATCCATCCCTGTCTTCTGGCTGCCTGCAGTGACACCTTGCTGTAACAAGAGCATGCAAAGCCATCTCCTGGCCAGCCCTCCGGATGCCTGCTCACAGCCAGAGCCTCTCTGGAAGAATGCACCTTTGACTTTCCTAAATAACAACGCAATTACCTTCAAAAGCTGGCAGCCAAATATGTGCTGAGAAATGGCTACCATTAAGAAGAAATTATCCACTCTCAGGGAACTGCCAATTTGTTAACTCGTGAAGGAGGAGAAAGATCCCAGCTCCAGACCATGCAGGTGTGAGGATGTTGGTAGGAGAATGGCTGCTTCCAGACAGCTGGAGAAATGTTGTGGAGATTGAAGGATGAGCTCTGGCTGAGCTGGATGCAATGCATTTTTTCTCCCTGTGCTGTGTAAATAAGCAAATGTGCATCATATAATAGTCTGTGCATGAAGCAGGGGTTCCACAATGTCATGCCATGCATGGAAGCTGCTTACAAGGAATTAACAGAACCAAGCTCAAACTTCAGACCTTGTCACCTGTCTGTGGCTCAAGGAGGGTGCCAGAACTGCTGGTATTACCTGAACTGCCAAGAGCCCTGAGTTCAGAAGCTGCATTTGCAAAACAAAGTCAAAAGCAGAGGGAAGACAATTTTTGAGACTGGAAAGATTGAGGCATAAATAAATTACTTGAGGCTGGCTTCCATCAGTATATACCTTTAGGGCTGGACAGGTGAGTTCTCACACACTAAATATACTTTTCCCACTGGCTTATCAAAGGCTCTTCGATACATAAAGCCAAGGAAACTGTGATCTCTGCAGAAAGGTCTAGGTTCTATTTAACATCAGAGGCAAACTTTGATATTGCACCAAGCTGCAGAGAGCATTGTGTGGCATTTTTGTATCTAAATGCAACCCCGAGAAGCCCACCAGTGAGTTAGCAAGCCAAAATCACTGGTGCTGACGGGGTCATGTCTGAAAACATTAGTGTGTTCAAACTTGGAGGCTTGCTTGAGACCTTTCTGGAAGACAAAAACAACCCTTGATGACTTGGAAATGGATCTGGTGGGCTTACAGTGCTAAATAAATAACAGTAGGATCTGAGAACTTTGAAGATGACAGAATTTTCTAGGTCATGTTGTCTTTTTTTCCCCCCCTTGGCCAATACAGAGTGTTTTGTAGAGTGTAGCCTTGAGACCTCCTTCCAAACCAACCCTAAATGCTACAAGTAATGCAATATGACAACTGCTTAGCTGATGCACACAGGCATTGGCTTTGTTGGTGCTGAAGCTGTTAGAGCATAGCTGTTAATCTAAGCAAGTATGTATTGAATATGTATTACCTTTTTAAGAGGAATGAGATTGGGAAAAAAAGAGTCTGGAAGCAGATTGTGCAGAAACCCCCTCCCTGAAAAGGGATGAATAATCATTTTCCTCCCATCTAACAGCCCTAACCCATTGCTCCCATCTTCCCCTCCCCCTTCCCATGCTCTCCTGGTTAGGGTTGGACAGATATGAAAGAGGGGACAGACATGGACCTAGTGCCCTTTTGATGCCTCCATGTAAAAACCTGGAAAGAGGCAGAGCCAGGCCTGCTGTGGGACAGGGGGAAGAAGAGTGCTGCCAATGAGGGGGTAGAATGTGGTGCTGGGATTTCTGGAGAGTTAGGTCCATTTCTTCTTCTCATGAAGCATCTACCTTAGCTCTCTCCTTATTCTTCCAGCAAAGACATTGTACAGTCACAGGCAGCTGCAGTGAGGAAACACAGTGTGGCATCTGTGACCCCCTCTGGGTCGATTGGTGGCCTCAAAGGGAGGCCATAATGGAAGGAGCTCAGTGGCAGTGGAGCAAGCACATCTGCCAAGAGACAGGCTACTCCTAGAGAGGCACCCTGGCCAGGAGACCTGTGCTTTCAGTTCCAAAATCCCATCCTGGGGAAGTGAAATAGGCTCAAGAGATGCTTCATAGCTTCCCCAGTAAGACTAGCAGGCAAGGTATGGCTTCAACAGAAGTGATTTGCAAAAATACAGACTGTTTCAGCCCTGCTATTGGAGTTGTGCAATTTCCAGGTGTTTATGTCCAAGACAGAACATGGTCACATTCAAAACACTTCGGCTTCATGAAAACCCATTCTTAAGTCCTGTGGTTGAGCCCTGAGGAAGTGGGTTTGGGTGAGGAGGCAGTTTTGGGTGCAATGAACTTGCTACTGTGCCATGGGACTCTCAGATCAGCACTAGGAGCCAGAGGAGCATCAGCACCCACTCCAGTGGTGACCATGGATACTGCCTTCCTGTACTGCCAGCATCCTTCACCATGTAACTTGCTCATTCTATGGTACTCAAGTGAAGCACAGTGAAGGAATGGCTGACAGAAAGAAGGGAGAATGAAAACCACAGCAGCCTGCAAAAAAGCAGCAGCAGCAGCAGGCCAGAAAGAGGTTATTCCCTTGATACATCCCCTCTTCCCCCTACCCATCATGCCAGCAGCCTCTTTATCTTCACATGGAGGTTGTGAGGATTCATTAGCTAATGTTTGTGAAGCGCAGTGTAGATGGAGAGAGCTATGTAAGTGCTAAGTATTATTACTATTACAGAGAGTCGCTGTTAAGGCAATGGATATGCTCTTAAGTGTCATTTCATATTTAATTAACGTACAATAATTGTCTTCCTAAACCTGCAGGTAAATCTTTATTCCTGACACTTCCTTTAAAGAGACATCTCAGCAGAGCTGCTATTAATGGGCCTCCTCCCTGCTGGTCTCCCCCTGGAAGGAGTGGGATTAGTTGGGAATAGGGGAAGCAGAGCTATCAGGAAAAGGAGGGCAGCAAAGGCTTTTTATCCTCTCCACCACACCCTCATGTACACATGTCGTGGCCCTGTGGTGAACCTGGGTTTTGATCACTGATCTGACCTCAAAGATTGCTCTGTCATCCCTCTGCCAGCCCTGAGGGAGGTGAACACTGCCCCTTGAGTAGAAGACAGAGCTCCTGAGAGCCACTGTGGGACATGGTGAAGGACAGGAGCCTGCAGTCTTTTGCTAAGGTTTCCCTTGAGGTCAGGCTGTTGGCAGCAGCAACCGAGCACCACATGTGTCTTCTGAGTAACTAAACCCAGCTGCACCTTGCCATTGTTGGTAGCATTAGAGAAATGGAAAAAAGTATAGAGAAGGACAAAAGTACAGCACTGGGAATTTCCCTGCTACTTGTCAGGGACATCTTTGTCAAGAGATGGCATTCTCGGAGCTAGGCTAGGTATCTCCTATTGACAGAGAAGCAAGGACAGATCATCTGTTGGGCCATCTGCTCCTCTAGCAAACGGGAAGGGGAAGCCACCTCTCCCACTTCCCAGAGAAGTTTGCATTTTCAAGAAAGGTAAGGGAAGTGAAAAAGCAGCAGTCCATTATTAATTCAGGAGTAACCCGCCTGCAGGAGACACAGGAGGGTGACTGGGCTCCTCCTGTCCCTCTTTCTTACCCAAACGCTTCTCTCTAAGATTTGTTGACAAATCAGTGTTCTCTGTGAGCATCTCTACAAAACCCCCAAAAGATGGGTTTCCTCAGGTGGCACCCTGGGTGCCCACGGGGAGCCATGGTTGCTGTGGTGATAGCACCAAACCCTGCACTTTCACCTTTGTGATCCCTTTCCTGGTGGTAGACAGGCACAGGCAGCAGCCCCCTGACCCTGCATTGCTCTCTCCTTGCTCTCAGGCAGACACATGTCCTTCCCACCCCCACAACCCCCCTAATGCAATAGTCTGAATTTTCCTCATCAGTGCTAAGTGCTCTGAAGGTCACAGGCAATAAAGCTCCCACTGCTGCCAAAGACCAAGGTTTGCTCCAGCTCTGGCCTTGTCACCACCCTCCCCTTCTTGTGGCACAGTCCCTAAGGCAGTCCAAGTGATGGGGCCCTGGGAGCTTGCTCCTTGACTCTCCTTCCAAACTACCCCTTTCTTTGTGTTCATTTATTTCAATTTGCTATGCTTTCTTCTGTGGCTTCAGCATTTGCTAGGGAGAAGAAGAGGAGCAGAAAAAGGGGAGAGGAGGGAAGGGGAAAGAAATGCTTTTAGATGCTTTCATGCTGGAAAGTCAGGGAAACCCTTGTGTTGCATGTCTGGGTGATAGGCAAGGGTCAGCTGGCAAGTGGGACTGCAAAATGAAGGGGAGATGATGGCAACCAAATGGCCATGCAGGAGCTGCAGGGGAGGGTGGATGTCATCCAGCAGCTCACAGTGAGATTCAAAAATGTAAACTCAGATGTAAGGTCAGATTGGAGGTTACAGGGATGTCAGCCAATTTTTTAGGCTGATTTTGGGTGTAACCTCTCATGGTTCAGAACATAATGGAGGTTAGTGAATTGGCAAAGTGCTGTCAGGACCTCGGAATGCTCTGGTGGCATCTCAGACTACCACAGCTGACTATTTAACTGCCAATTCAGGGGAAAGAGGGCAATGTGTGCTC
Organism: Ramphastos sulfuratus; assembly: GCA_013399055.1. Lineage (NCBI taxonomy): Eukaryota > Metazoa > Chordata > Aves > Piciformes > Ramphastidae > Ramphastos > Ramphastos sulfuratus. Next base: position 80,757 of record WBNM01002993.1, read on the forward strand.
AGAAATAGGGAGCACTGAAGCACTGAAAGGTTTGGGGCATAGGACAGAATACTCTGTGAGAGTGGTAGTTGTGAAATTCAGTCCAGTGGAGGCCAGCATATTCCTATAACTCTTGGCTAAAGAGGAAGCATCTCTAACAGCACTGCTCATTTTCTCTGCACCTCGTGGGATTTGCTTTTCTTCCTGGATTCCCAAACTGCTTCACTTGCCAGGAATACCTTTCAAGAACTCCATCTGTCCCAGCAGACACAGGATCTGCATTCATCATTCCTTGCTGCCCTTCCTTTGACTGTGTCATCTCCTATTGCCATGCAAAAACTTTTGTACCAGTCATTGAGGCAGTTCAGGCTCCTGCAAACCTGGTGCTTTCCAGAGCATACCAACTCTCTGGTCTGTCACAAATGCAATTTAAGATACATGCCCTGCCCTTTCAGACCCTGTAATTCCCAAACATGGCCCATGATGTCCATGACACTCCCTTCCTTAAGGAATCATACTGATGTATGATGACACTACTATCCCAAAGCTTGTTTCCATGTCTTTTTGTCCTGTATGTGTCCTCAGCAGATCCTTGGGAAGATGGTTTGCTCTTTTATTCCCTAGGAATCTCTTTACAATGGCTATAATAAACTCCTCAGTTAAACCATCTCTTGGATTGGTTTTATTCCTTGTACTCATTCAGCTGTAGTCCAGAAAGGAGAAGCAGAGGAGATGTACTTGAGGAAAGACAGACCTAAAGAGGACACTTCAAGTTAGCATACAAAATCCAAACCTGAAACTGTCAACAACCTCAACAAACAGGTGACATGTAGTGTATATACTTACTGTTAACATGATCTCCTATCTGACACACTGAATTATAGCATGAATTTTTAATCCATCTCTAGGGCAAAGATGGATTCTCTCTCTATAGACCTATGTCCTATGCACTTTGGATATTGTTGTTAGTTGGTATTATCAATGCTCCCTTTCTCCCAAGAGCTTTCTTCAATAGTCATCACCCTGCACTGCAGGTTGTTCAATAGAGAATTGGAACAAGAGAAGAAAGGAAGCAAAAGAGAAAACTTGATGTTCACATCATAACAAATCTTAAGAGCAAAGGGAAGATAATGTCACCATCGGTTCTAAAGGTGGGTGCAAAAATATAATTAAGGTGCCTGTATTTCTACATTGTCCAGAAAGTGTACAGCATCCAAAAATATAATAATACTCAGAGCAATCTAGCATTTTCAAATGTATTTCTACCTGTTAAAGTGAAAGGCAAGAGAGAGAATCCAGTTGCTATGGAAATAAGGCCATCACCATGGGAATTCAGAAAGCAGAGTGTCCTCTTGGTCAGTAAATCAGACACTGAGCAGGCATTGCTTGACCATGGCATCAAACAAATCTGAGCTGCTTACAGGGCACATAATTTCCTCACCATTATTTCCCTGTCTTAATATCAACTGAATTCATGAAAAACTGGGTTCTTATTGGAGTTAAGAACTTGTTTTCTGGGGTGTTTCTGTGAAGGTGTCTTTGCTTTAGCTTCTGTTAGTGGGATAGAGCTTCTGATAGTGGGATAGTGGGTGAGGAAAAAGGAATTCTGAGTTTGCAGTTTGGTAAAAGGTTTTGCTTTTACATTTGTTAACTTTGGAATAAAAAAGGGTCAGGTAGGTAAACAAGGAAATATATATATATATAAATGATATACATATAAAAGAAACAGAGGTTACATTAAAGAAGAAGTAAGAAGAGGAAGTAAGAAGAGCTGAACTTGTGCAAATCCATGTCTCATTCAGGGCTCCTCTCTTTGTGTTAACAGACTGACTACAGAATCCTCATGATTTCACTGAGAGATCCCAACCCTTCGCCACAGGTAGGTACTGCTGGCTCTGGGGCTTTCAGGCAAAGGTGATTGCTCACAAGTTGAGCACCCACAGAGGACCCCATGCACAGGTGCAGATCTCCCTGAAGAATGCTGATTCCCACCTCTGATTTTTCTCCTGTGTCATCATATGAAGGAGGTTGAGAAGCTCTGAAATTAGGAGTGTCATGAGATGCTTTGCTGCAGGGCTCTTCTACTGTATCATTACATTTAATCATTGGTGGACACTTGGTCCCTAGGGCCTAGGAGACTGGATACTGCCCTGCTTAATCGAAGGAAGCTTTGACACGAGCACCAGTGCACAGACAATTGGCTGATGACAAGCAGGTGATGGATTTACAGGGCTGAAATCCTTGCTTTGACTGCTATGCAAACATCATATATTACACCTGTAAGTCCTGTATAAACCAAGAAGATTAAAAAACACCTTGTAGAAAAGATTCCCTGGTCAGATTTGGCTTTGTTCCAGGGGACAACTGCACTATGGTACAAATGCACTCAATGTCATTCAGCACTGGTGAAGCTAATGGGGCTTTATTGAAAAATATCTGAGTGGGTAAGCAAGGCTCACAGACAGAACTGTCTGCAAGTGTTGGAGAACACTGCCTGGCATTGATGGAAAGCTGTTTGATTTAGTTTTGTCTTTCGATTTGTTTGGATTTTTTAGAGTTCAGGCCAAGTCGCTCAACTTAATTTGCAATCATTTAAGGTAAGGGTTAAGTGAAGGTCACAGGCTGCTCTCATTTAGAGGGAAACCTCTGCAGTACTTGCATGCTTTGACCTTTTCAGTGTTTTCTGATTCTGCTGACCAGCTGCGCTCTTTATAGCACTGTTAACCTGTGAGCTATGTGTGTGGAGTGGTCATCTCCCATAGTAATGCAGAAAATTTTGAAAGGTTAAAGTAGTTGAGAATATTCCTGGCAAGAGCAGGTACTGAGTCCCTAGGAACAGATTTTGTGTGTGTGTGTGTGTGTGTGTGTGTGTGTAACTTCCCACTCTGCGAGGATTGCATTAGAAGTGAATTGAAGAGAATGCAAAACAGGGCTGCACGCAGATGTAACCAGGTCACCTAAGTTCAGACAGCTCCGTCTGCAGGTTGTCTCAGCAGTCAGCTCAGTGGAGAGAGCAGTTTAATACAAATAGGGATTCATGCTGTCTCAGAGCTCTAAAAAGTAACACTATAAAAAATTCCAGCTGTAATGTAGCCAGGGGCTCATGTCTTTCCCAAACTTCATATGCCAAAGCCTGGGAAATGTGAGGGTTTGACATGACTGCAGTTAATACCAAAGAGTCCTGAGCGTGTAGTGGGTGGGACATGGTCTTTCATTTCACCACTGCTTAAAAAGTAACATCCTTATGACCCATACCCCATCTTTTTTATGTTCTATTTTTTTCCCACACATTTACGATCCATTTCCTAGTTTTTGCTACTTTTCCTTCTGCCTTTCATGAGGAGAAATGGAAAAATTATAATGCAAGATTGGCATAGTGAGTCAAGTCTTTCGTCTTCCCAGTACTGTCTTCCATGGTGGTAGCTAGTCCCAGATGCCTCTTAACCACAAGCTAGCTGTCAGACAGCTTTCCAGTTTTTCCCAGTGCCACAAATACCTGGGAAAGGGGAAAAGTGGATAGTTTATTCTGAAAAATGAGAGGGGCTTCATTTCATTGTGATACATTCTGCATACACAGAGTCAAAAGTCTCAGCTTGTGCCCTTGGACTTCAGACTGCCGCAGGCTAAGCCTCTAACTCCCAGATCCATGTAAGAGAGCCATGGGAAATCACTCATCATTAAAAATTCAGGTTGTCCAACATATCGGTCAAGGGCTGACAGAGTTTCCAGGCTGCAGCTCTAAGAGAAAAAAAGAGCAAAGTAGGAGGTAGAGTCCTCCTCCTGAGCATCCCTGTGAAGAGACATGGGCTTCTCTAGCTTTCTCCATCTCAGCACAGCCAGGAAGAGCACAAAAATGACATTTGCCATTCCAGACCACCTTCCAGCAAGGCAGGGAAAGGGCTGGTGTTACACATGCTGATAGTGACAGTACACGATACTCAGTCAGCAGTTTGTTGCAACCAGAGCTTCTGCTGAGCACGTATAAAGCCTGCCCCTTTCCTGTTAATTGAATGTAAGCCCTTTGGTACTTTCCTCTCTTTGATCTCAGTTGGAATGAGAGGTAAGGCTATTAAGGCAGAGGAACTGGGTGAGCACAATGCTAGCAGTAATCTGTGTCAGGATGAAGGGATGTTGCACGAGAGACTAGGAATGAGATGGAGCATGATTCCCACTCCCCCCCTTTCTGATCTAATCTGAAAGGGTGCTTTTTAATATTCACCAGATAGCAACTACAAAGTGGTAAAACTGATGGACATAAGGGGGAAAAGTCATGCAGCAAACACAAGTAAAAACAGCTCGTTCGTGCCAAAGCACTCCTGCATCTCTACAGCAAAGACTACCTGCTTACCAGGGAACAGGAATGACTCTTTGAAGTAAATGCACATTACTGCAGCATTACTGCAGGATTTAAACACTACAAAACACCGTGCTACAGAGAATTGCTGATCACAGTGAGACCAAACCAAGAAAAACTGCGAAAGAGAAAGATTAGAAAATAATTATTTCAGTTCGTACCTGGAGAAATTACTGTTTGGATTGGGGACGCGTCGTAAGTGAAACAGCTCTGTGAGAGAGGCTGCAGACACGATGTTAATAGCTAAAATGTCAGTGTTAAGCTTCATTAGAAGAAAAAACTCAGCTCCCTATCCTGGTTCTGTATTTCCTTCTGTGATTACTAAAGCCAGCACTTCTATAACACGCTATGTATTTCAAAGCAAGGTATAAAATTAGCTACTAAGCGCACGTAACACCTCTGTGAAGCACTAGAGGTGAATGTACAGCACCTCTCAGGCGATATTAGGCACATTGTAACTTGCCATTCCCCCCCCGCCCCAGATTTAAGAATCTAAAATTATGAAGCGAAAAACCCACATGGTTTAGGGACCTGGGAAAATGTTTATTTTTTATTTGAAAGGACATTGAAGTTAGTTACTATTTCATCGTTAAAGCTCATTTGAATTTTTCTGACATGTTGTCTTGAAAATGCAGAAACAGAAAAACAAAGAAAGGAGAACAAAATCTGAAACACTTCAGTCTGCTTTTGTCTGGTTGAGAATTAAACAAGAAGGTTATGCAGAACAGTTAAAAAAACCCTTGCAAATCTCAAATCATCAACAGAGCATTTTTATCCTGCTCTGACCACAGCAGAGTATATGCAGAAGAAGGGTGGAGTGTCCTATGTGCTACAGATCCTCATGTCTAAGAAAAATCTGACCATGCATTTTAGTACCTGCAGTCACTGGTCTGATGGCTCCCTTTTGCTTGCTTGGTGCCCTCTGGGCAGATGGTTCCTGCTCATGCTACAGATTTTTCCATGTTTAGCAGCTGCTGTAGTGACCCATGTGTCTGGAGGCACTTTTTAAGAAGAGAAGCACATTCCTGCATCTCCTTTGACAGGAAAGGCCACAAATCCTCGTTCCTCTCTAGTCTCTCTCAAAAGGCTCTCTGTGGTGCAATGTCTCTCCTCGGCTACCTCCGGAGAGTCTGGGTCCAAGGCCAGTACAACCTGTCCTATTACTACCAAAAGACAACAGCAAGACCACTTTACATGAGCCAAAAGCATCCAGCAAGCTCATCACAGAATCATAGAATCATAGGTTGGAAGGGACCTCAAAGCTCATTCAGTTCCAAACCGTTGCCATAGGCAGGGACAACTCCCACTAGTACAGGTCACTCAAGGCCTCGTCCAACCTGACCTTGAACACCTCCATTCCATCAATTTGTTTGGTTTCTTAGGGCTCTCTTGCCAGCATAGTCATCCTCTCCTCACTGACATGTGGCAAACCCACCTAATGTGCAGCAAGTCCCGAGCCTCCCTTTGGGGACTTCCCAAGAGGCGGTTTGATTGTCTGCATTCAGACTACAATCACGTGAATACTAAAAATAGCATCACGTCGAGTTGCTTCCTGGGAAAACAAATCCCAGTGCTAGGGCCTAAACATAATGTTAGATGTTATCATCCAACTAATCATGTTTTACCTCTGTTGTTATTCCGTTCCAATCCGTATAATTTTTCTGGTATGAACCCGGGTCACTTTTGCATATGTCCAATCTATTTTATATATACATGCTCACTCTATTTGCACACTCAGATGGAAGACATATGCCTCTTCTCATTTGGGCAGGCCATGGTGTTATTAAAATGGAAATCTGCATGCTTTGGGATCCAACTGCAACATATGTTTAAAAATGAAAGATAATTCTTGACTCGTAACTACCAGAAGAACTCGGAGCTTTTGACTCCATGTATAATTACCATGAGACCTTAACAGCTTAATTCACCAGGTAATTACATGGTTATTTTTTGTTCTATAAAAGGTAAAGAGGTAACATTTAATTTACAGGGTGCTGCATAATCCTGTAATTACTCGGCAATTTCCGTGTCGTCACACAATAAAAGCAGGGGCCTTCCCATGGCCCAGATATGACATGATGAAAAGTCAAACTGCATTCAGCATTGTCAGGAAAATCAGAGGATTTCTTTGCCTCCTTCAGATGTGAACTTGATAGATTGGATGTTAGGGAAAAAATCTGTACTGAAAAAAGTTGGAACGCGCTGCACTGAGAGGTTGTGGAGTCTCCTCTTTGAAACCCACCTAGATGAAAAGAAGGTTTCAAGGAGACCTTGTAGTAGCCTTCCTGTATCTGAAGGGGGGCTACAGGAAGGCTGGGGAGGGACTATTAACAAGGTCTTGTAATGACAGGATGAGGAGTAATGGGTTTAAACTGGCAGAGGGGAGATTGAAACTGGATGTTAGGAGGAAGTTGTTTGCAGTGAGGGTGGTGAGACACTAGCACAGGTTGCCCAGGGAGGTTGTGGCTGCTCCCTCCCTGGAGGTGTTCAAGGCCAGGTTGGATGAGGCCTTAAGTGACCTGTACTAGTGGGAGGTGTCCCTGCCTATGGCAGGGGGTTGGAACTAGATGATCCTTGAAGTCCCTTCCAACCTAAACTGTTCTATGATTCCATGTGTTCTTGTGTAACCTACTCTAGGTGATCTTGCTCTAGCAGGGAGGTTGGACTGGATGATCTTTCGAGATCCCTTCCAAGCTCTAACATTCTATGATTCTGTGATTAATGAGTCTATGATTCTATGAATGAGAAGTTGAGAAAATGAAAGACACAGACCGTGCAATGACATCAGTCTGTAAATAAGAAATTTCATTCCTATTGCCCTCTGTTGTCTTCCAGCTTCTTGGAGAACCAACTTTACCCAGGGTTTGGGTCCTCTGTGCCTCTATTTTCTTTCTTCATGCCATTGCAACCCATATATTAGAGCTAATGCCTAGAAAGAAAGCCTGTGATAGGGGTTACGTATCTATTGCTGGCTGATTATTGTTTCCATTGCCCAGCAGTTTGGTTTGGTTGTGAGGATAATTTTTCCAGATCTCCACGTAATGGAGCTGTGCCGATTACAAGAAATATGGCAGTTGCTGACAGAAATAACCCAGAGCTCTTGGTAAAAGCCCTTCACTCACTGCTCCAAGCTGCCCAATCTGGAAGTGCCTGCATTCCTAAAACAGCACAGAGGACATTCCCAACTATATAGGGTTGCCTGCCACACTGTTCCTGCCACACTCCTCCTCTCTTCCTCTGCTCCACCAGCACAGTAGTTAGGGTTTCACTTAGGGTGTTTGAACATACTACACTGCCCTTCCCACTTCATCTATAGGTTTAACCACTATGTCTTGTCAAATAGGGCTTCTGCAAATACACATACTCCATTTACCCAGGGAAGACGAGTGGAGTCTGATTACATCCACATCAGTTTCCCCTGAAAACTCTGATATGTTCAAAAAAAAACCCATTAAAAATGACAGAATCTAGCCCCTGAATAGCATTGGACACTTGCAGTTTCCATCACCTTCACAGGCTTCTGGGGACACCCCTCACATCCAGGCCTGTGGTGTGACATTTGCTCTCAGGCAGAAAGGCAGTGTGAGAAAGTTTGTTGCCCTGAAGTCCCACAGGAGGATCTGTCCTGGGCTGAGCCCACAACCAGGAGAGCAGCACACATTTATACAAATAAAAGTAGCACCTGCAGTTACTAACGGTAGAATAAAGAGCCCATTAATCTTCATGTTTCAGACCATCAGCAGCTAGTGCCAGGAAATAATCTCCCCACAGCCTGGGACAGCAGTGTCTGATTGCTACAGTCACGAGGACCTCTTCCTTTCCCTGGACTGTCCCTTTCCTCTCTGATGGCATCATTTTTTCCCTCTAAGCTGCAGTGAGCTCCCACTTGTTGAGAGCAGGGATGATAGAGCAGTAAAAGAGATTTCTACAGTGCAGCACTCACAGTGCATACCACAGCCCTGATCAAAACCTCTCCTCATTCTGCCCGTATACTGTAGCCATCCACTCCCTCCCCTCTTGACACAATAACCCATCAAAATGGTGATCTAATGCATTAATAATCCAGGAATAAAGGTCCCCAAGTGCCCATTGACATTATAGCCATTAAGGTGCAGCGTGTCAATAACAATGCATAGTATGAGAACAGGCACTGCCTGCGTGTGTGCGAGCACGCATACCCTCTGCTGTTTAATCCTACACAGTGTATTTACAAGTAGCATCAGCTCCTCTCTGATCTTTGGGGACTAACATGACAAAACATCCCTTCTATCTGCTACCATGTGCATTTAACGAGGAAGAGAGAGCTGTTTCAGCCCAGGAAGGACGGAGCGATTCTGAGCCTGCTGTGTCTCACGTGTAGGATAATTTATCTGGTTGACACAGCCTGACCACAGCAGTGTTCTTGCACTGTTAATTTCCATGACATTTTCTGTTAATATGAGCAGAGTGGTGTCCTCCTCTGGGATGCCAACACTCCATAGATCTAGGCATCTTCCTCGGAGATGTTCCATGTAGGCCTATAAAGAGGAAAATTAATTGTGTCTACACACCCACATACTTTCTTAAAATACCACTAATATTTTACATTTCTCTAGTGGCTTTTATCTGAGAAGTTTAGGAAGCACTTTGAAACCTTAAGTCTACAGATATCACCCCCCCTCCCCTCCCCCGAGAAAAAAGCCCTGTCTGCAGCGCAAGGCAGCAGCTGCTTGGCAATGCCTCAGAGCCACCAGCAGGTCAGGACAGGACACGAAGATGAGTCTGTTCATCTCTTAAGGAACAGCTGATGAGCAGAAGGCAATTTAGAAGAAGTGATATAAAGGATCAACTCCTACCAGATTATAAGGCCATTTAAAAAGAAGTCATTTTGGAATGGAGCATCTCTCTGTAGCATTTTCTAGACTGTGACAAAACTTTGCCCCAGTGAACACAAGCACCACAGGGTGGTTGGGTTAGCCCTGCTGTGTGCCAGGAGCTCAGGGAATGCAGCAGACCCCTGGGCTATTGGGGTATCAGAATGCAAAAATTCATAATTCAGAGTGTTATTACTACTCTTTTTTCTTATTCTTCTGTTCTACATGCCCTTTGCTTAAACCTCTGGAATCATCAATCCAACTGGGACTTGCCCCAAATACAGCTACAATATAGTTAAAGGATTTCTTTTCCTCCTCGCTCCTTGGAAGTGAGTAAACAGCTCCTCAAGCACTCCTAGGTGCTTCCTGGCTATGGCATCTAGCATTCAATGGTGCAAAGATAAACATGCTTGCCCAAACCAGAAAAACACACTTTAAGAGATTTCTAAACTTCCCCTCATCTGGCATATTTTGCAGCTCCTGAAGGTGTTAAGAAGGACCCATGGCTCTGAATCTGGATTCAGGACACTCAGCGTGGCTGCTCTTCCATTATCAAGATGGGCTGCAGAAGTGGAAAGCAATGTGGGTGTTAACAAGAGGTTGTCAACAACATCCAAGCACCAGCTAATTTCACAGAGTGCTGTGCACACCCCCATTAAAGCTCCCTTGCTGTACACGGGCTTTAAGCAAAACATAGATGCTGGCTGTGAAAGGCAGCAGTCGATGTCACCCTCCTGAATGTGACATGAGCTGATGTGGGGAATAAAAAAAGCATTTTGAAAAGTCATTCCTAAAACTTGAAGGAAACCTTGCAGGCTGTTCAGCTAGGTGTGAATGAGCACTTCTCCCTGAGGATGGGAGTGAGCATGTATGGAGGTAGGAAGGAATGAGGAGGAGCAGGATTCAGATTAGGGCAGTAGAGATCAGAACAGCCCAGCAAGTGGGAAATCTGGGAAGCTGGGAAGTGGACTTCAGAAAATGGAGTTGGGTAGAAGTGGATACCCTGTCAATTGTTTTAAACTAGCTTGTACAGGGTGATCAATACTCCTGAGGGGAACGTCTCTCAGGAAAAGAGTTGAACATCTCAGAGAGTGGACCTGAGACATGAGTGGTACTTGTATATGGACCATCTCAAGATTCAGTGACTCCCTTTGGGACATAGGGACCCAGTGGAGGAGCCATTTTCTCCTTACTGGGCCAGAAACAGCCAATACAACTCTGGCTGCACCAATCACTACTGAAACAGGAATGGTGGAGAAAGAAATTCTCTTTTTCTCTCTCTGAGAAGGCACATATAGTCTGGGTTGAAAAGCCACAGCAAGTGCAGAAGCGTTTTGGGCCCCACTACTTGGCTTTCCCTAACCCAGAGCTGGAGCAAAGAGAAAGCTGAGCTGACTTTCTGAAAGGGCCAGAGCAAGTTACAGCTCTCTGCTATGCTCTGAAGCTGCAAAGAAGGAGAAGTACATCATGTTGCTGACCCACAACAGAAGAGAGCAACAGTGAAAGAGAGATCTGTTTGGCTGCTCTGTGACACTGAATTTTAGAGAGAAGGACTGCTCAATCCAGCCAAGCGAGAAATCTTCTGCATTTTCCTAGAATATCTTTTCATGACTTGGTTAACCTAAGATTAACCCTAGGCTAGGCATCAGAAGCTCTGCTCACCAGAGAAGGAGGAATATGGAATATTGCTTATTTCATTCTCAGAGAGAGAAAAGGCCAAGCTACAAGAGCTTCTGACATGACCAGCCCACTTTTAGATTTTAGGGGAATGATGATGCACTGCAGTAAGCCTGAACCAGACTTCCAGAAGTTGCAGTGAAGTTTTAGAGGAGAGGAAGCAAAAAAATCTTAGCGGGAAACTTCCTAGTTTGATCCACGCAGGTCAGAAAGATAGGAGGAGAAAGAGAGACAGTGAGGCTTTGAAGAATTTATTCACTCTGTTTGAAGCAGAAACTGTCAGGTGCAAGGTATGGCATCTGGCCCACATCCTGCACTGACATTGCAGCCAATGCTATTTTCAGCAGGTTGATAGAGATGTAATCAAGATCCAGAGTTGGCAGTGTGCATAGTTGCTCTGTGGAAGCAGTGAAACTCTTGTTCTGCAAATCAGAGGAATCAGTGGCTTCCACAAGTGGAACAGCCTCCACGAAGTATTGCTGCTTCAAAGTTCATGGGTCACTGCCCATCACTTCTGAACTTAGCCAGGTTTTAGAAAAACAAAGATATTGTAAATATTCTGCTCCCGGGAAAGTAGTAATGACAAAAAAAGCTGAAAGTTCAAGATTGACTCTGCAGAACTGGAAGCAGAAATTTCAGCTGGGCCAGCCTCTGGCATGAGATCTGCAAAACAGAGCCAGGAAAAGAATGGGAAACTGGGCATGCTGGTTGAAGGAGATGTGCTTGAAGTGGCAGACAGTGTATTTGCTTCAGAAGAGTGTCTCCAGGTGAGGAACTTAAGGTATAAGTATTAATGCAGTCCAATATCAAATAGGTATTTTATGACCTTTCTGACATCAAGCACGTGCACTGGAATGCCTACTGGAGCTACCTAAAGTGAGCTGCTCTCTTTTTGCAAGGTTTCTTGTTTCAATTCTTACAAAGATGCCAATGTCAGCATGATGCTTGTTTTGAGGTCACACCAGAGTGTAAATCACTCAGGCCTTCTTGTGTCACACACAGGGAACTTTCAAGGAGAGGTTGGTCAAAATTCTACAGAGATGCTTTTTTTTTTTTTTTTTGTGCCCCTCAAATTGTGGTGAAAGCCACATTTGACTCACTCCTCCTGCCCCAATTCTGTGAACAAACCTCATCTGAACTTTGGGCTAATTACCCAGACACAGCTGGTCTGGCTTGCTGTGCTGCTGTGGATAGTTCAAACAGAGATCATTTCTACAGGAAGAAGGGGATGCTGAATTTTTGCCGAACACACGCCATTTTTGCCAGATTGCTCAGCCATCTGAAAGCAGCTCTTGCTAGAAAGTTTGGCACATTGATGTCATCTGGTCACAATTCCAAAGGACACTGGATAACCCATGACTGTTGAAATATTGCTCAAGGACGCATCCACACCATTCCCAAGTCTACAGCTGTTTTGAAAGCGTTCATCCATAGAGTGAATGCAGCTGGCTTCAACCCAGTTCTGTGCATATATGGGGTGTCATTGTGGCTTGCTCCACTTACTTCAAAGCCTGGTGTTTCTCCACTTATTTTCACAGATCCTGGAGAGTTCTAATCATAAATGCATTTAAGGTCTCTTAGGAATCACAGTGGTCCTCAGACATACAGTGGGTGTCCTTTGGTCTGAGGTCTCAATGTCTGCTTACATGCAGCTTGATCTGCATGCTCTTCTTTGTGTCCACCCTCAGATGGCAAAGGATACATGTGCAACCCCAGCATCAGAAATGTACAGAGGAGTATTAGAGAAGAATTCTTAGATGCTTTAATCACCTTTATGCTCCATCTCTTGGTGTGTACCTGGACCTTATGAAATTCTTTGATATGAGATCTCATCCCTGTGCTCACAGTCATTCTGTTCCGGAAGCAAACAGTAGGTTGAAACCCTCAGATACTAGTCCAGCAGCTGTGCTTACTAGGGCAAAGATAAGACAAGATAGGAGGTTCTTGGCCCTGGGCTATCTTGCCCAGAGCTATGTAGAATACAGAGGGGAAAAGGAAAAGGGAGGAAGCAGAATGGTCAGCTGTGAATAACTTGCTTTCCCCATTTCTTTTAGATCCTTTCCCATTATTTATTTTATGTCAGTTTTGCTGATTAATTATAAATGATGCAATCAAGGCCTCTTGCATTTCTGTTTGTTCCAATAACAGAGGTCACTGGTCATTCCCCCTGGGGACCCTGACTTCTGACTGCCCATCCATATCTCTGACAGCTTTCTCCTTTCATCCACACTGATGCATTCCAATCGCGTGTCTCTACAGACTGGGTCAAGAGAAGTGTCTCTTCCATTTCTTGCCAATGCAACACTTCAGAAGAGGAGGAAAGTGCAGCAAGAGGATGCTGAGGCACAGCCATGCCAAATGGGATTTCCTAAACTAAATGTCCACTGACAGGGAGCCTTTAATTTGAAAAACATCCATCATCCCTAGGGATATTATTCACAAGGATGGAGAGACCTTCTCGAGCAGCTAACTCCCTCACTACGAAAAGCTGGCAGACTGCTTAGTGCAACTATTCTTTCTGCACAGCCCACAAATGGTCACATGGAAATCTTTTTCCCCTGTGGCTACCTGACAGATCTTTTAAAATAACAGAGTAAACCAAACAATCACACAATCAGCAAAGCAGGAAAGAAAATACTTTCCAGAATGAACTGGAGAAAGTCTCTTTGTTGGTTTGGTGAGGTTTTTTTTGTTTGGCTGGTTGGTTGGGGTTTTTTGCTAATATCAAAGGGCCCCTTGATATTCAGCAAATCAAACTGTGGCAGTTTGATGGCATTTTTGTGGCTGTAGTGACCGAGGGATCCAGGCAAGAGAAAGGTTAAGTGGTATATAAGTCATAGACTCCCTCTTTCCCTAGCTCTGGGTATGAGATGCAGCATGGGGCTGTGGCATGTGCAGAAGGAAGCTCCCTCTGACAATAGCCCTGCATTTCCTGCTACTCATGCCACTGGACAGACAACTTTCACCCCAGAGGCTTCAGTGACAGAAGAATGCAACCCAAAACATCTCTAATTAGTATTGATCAATCATTTTCATGAGCCATTTGTGCTTTGCCCTGGCAGATATGCTCCTGCAGTCACTGGCTATAGCTCGGGTTCCACAAGCCAGGCGTGTGTATGACTGAAAAGCTTGGGTTTAGATGGGGTGGACTGGAAACACTGAACCCCGTGGGTTTACTACAAGATAGGGACAGGGTTTGCTTGCATACAGGGTACTTTTGTAAAAAGGTGCCAAAATGTTCAGAGACAAATGGAAAAGCAAAGGCAGGAGGCTGGCATGCTGTGGAAGAGTGAGGGTTGATGACGCAGAATCACAAACCATGGCTGTAATTGGGCCTTTGTCAGCACAGTGGCTCCCAGTTCTGTGGAGCTTAGAGATTCAAAGGATCAAAGTAATAGGCAGGGAATTTTATGGGCACCAATCTGATTGGACCTGAGCAGCGATTTATTCAGGAAGATCTGGACATCAAAACAAAACTGAACAGTTTTTCATTACCCATCTAGTTCCCAGCAGTGACTCATGAAAATCAAATTCTGAGCTCTTTCACCAGCTTCTGTGAATTAATGTGGATGGACAAAGGTCAGAGGCACAAAGTCAGATGATTTCGAGCAGTCTGGCTGAGGACGTGACCTTAAACCTAGAGCAGGACTTAATCCAATGTCCAACAGTGGAAACACTGCATTCATTATATTAATAGCAGGAATCTAAGTAACTTGACAAAGTGCTCTCTGATCTGAAGGATGATCAGATCCAGAGACCAAGTCTGATTGTCTCTAGGAAAATTGGATTTGGCCTTGTGCTTCCCTGGGATTTTGCTGCATTTACAGACCAACTGTTTGAGACCCTTTAGCCTGCAAAGGAGCTGGCAAATAGATAAAACTATGTGGTAACCTGAGCTCTTAGCAAACTTTCAGCAGATTAGTTAACACTTAAAAAATGCCAGCCCCCAAGCAAATAACTTGATACTCTGCTGAATTTGCACGCTCTCAAGCACAGCAGAGTTAAAGCTTTGGTCTAAGGCCAGATCATGACAACTAGTACTGAGCTCAAAAGGCAGAGAAGGACTTCATTTTGACAGGCAGCCTCTGGCAGAGCTTGCCATAACAGCTACCAACCCAGCTGTCTCCCTGCTCCTCTCTCTAGGATAAGCACTCGCTGCTGCTATGTTCACAATTTCTGTCAGTGCAGGAGCTGATGGTAAGTCTCTCTGTGGAATGGAGAAGATGGTGTAGGCAGAACCACCCTGCTCAAATCTCTCTCTTAGGAGTTGCATCCTCTGGCAGGTGAACAGTGGGCACCTTTGGTTGCTGCAGCAGCTGTATAGAATCATAGAATGGTAAGGTTGGAAGGGACCTCAAAGAACATCTAGTTCCAATCCCCTGCCATAGGCAGGGACACCTCCCACTAGCACAGGTCACTCAAGGCCTCATCCAACCTGGCCTTGAACACCTCCAGGGAGGGAGCAGCCACAACCTCCCTGGGCAACCTGTGCCAGTGTCTCACCACCTTCATGGGAAAGAACTTCCTCCTAACATCCAGTTTCAATCTTCCCTCTTCCAGTTTAAACCCATTGCCCCTTGTCCTGTCATTGCAAGACCTTGTAAATAGTCCCTCCCCAGCCTTCCTGTAGCCCCCTACAGATATTGGAAGGCTACTGTAAGGTCTCCTCAAAGCCTTCTCTTCTCCTGGCTGCAGAGCCCCAACTCTCTCAGCCTGTCCTCATAGCAGAGCTGCTGCAGCTCCCTGATCATCTTCGTGGCCTCCTCTGGACCTGCTCCAACAGTTCGATGTCCTTCCTGTGCTGGGGGCTGCAGCATTTGTGCAGTAAACATAAGGATCACAGCTCACCTCATGCTCCTGTATGTTCCAGCACAAGCTTCCACTTCTCTGGGTGGTATACATCATTGAAGTAAAGCACATGAATTTATGCACCTTATTTTATTGGAAGAAGCATTAAAAAACCAAACCAAACCAAAACATTCCCCAACTGCTTTGGTTTACTTTGAGGAGGAAAGAAAGGCCTGATTACACACTTTCTTTTTGAACAGAATTCCCAAGCGAAAGTGCTCACTTTTCCCTTGCTATGAGCCCACATGTCCTGTACCTGTATAGGTGTTTTGCAGCCCAGGACCTCCAAACCAGTTGTTGTGACACACCCCTTTGCATTCAGGATGTGGTCTCTCAGTTTGCTTCCCTCCTCTAGTCATCTATCAGCAGTGGAACTGCAAGTCCACAAGCCTATAGATGACTAAATCCAAGTATGAGTTGAGATGAGTGTGCTCCCACATCCCTATTAAAATGTATTAGCATCACCCAAGATGGCTATAAGGCAACAGGCTTTGAGGAGGAGTCCTGATGGGGAGGGAAGATTGTGTCTTGTTTGGATAGGATGGAACCCAGCAGATGTGGTCAGTCAGTGCAAAGAGCTTAATTTCAAACAATCATCATCATCACTACCAACTCTAAATATAAGGGTTTTCTTAGATGAAAAATGATACAGCTCATTTGATGTCAATAAATCCAGCTCCTGAATAAAAAAAGCCCTTAAATATTTCAGTACTTTGGGACTGACTCATGCTGAGCTTGAAATTTGAAGGTTTGCAGCAAAACTCCAGCTATACTTGAGCTTAATGAAAAAATACATAGATAGGATCATTCAGAACTAAACTGGTTTCTGCAGCCACTGGGCTATACTTACAGCATTATCCCAATTTTTCTTTTCTTTGCTATAAACCAGACAGTAGCTCCTCTTATCTCTCACAGACATGAACGTCAGTCATGGGGGCTTCAAATTTTCAGCCCTTTCTTTCAAGTGCTCACTGGTCCAGGAGATGAGAGCAGGAACCTGTACACACATGAACAGCACCAAAACAACATCCTCTGCTGCTGCCATTCCCTGTGAGGGTTATGTTACATGTGCTAGACTTCTGCACTGAAGGGTGCTGAGTAGAGCGGAGGGAAGTTGTAGAGTGGAGGAAAGATGTGGAGTAAGGTCCTGCAGAGAATTTATGAGAAAGGAGATTCTCAAATGGTGTATAGGAGAGAAGGATATAGAGGGAGCCCATCATGAAACCCATTATGTTAGGAGACAAATGGAGATCAATCCAGAAGATTGATAGAGATTCTCAAATGGTCCATAGGAGAGAAGGATATAGAGGGAGCCCATCATGAAACTCATTTTGTTAGGAGGCAAATGGGGATCAATCCAGAAGGGTCTTTGTCCAGGGTGCTGTGGCCAGATCTAAGGGCAGCACACAAAGAGGGGATCTCAGCTTTGAAAGGGGCTTTGCTTACTGGTGACAGGTCATTGTGTGAGCCAGATCCTGTCCTGGAGGTTAGCAGCACTCAGTTCCCTCAGAGGACAGCACATCTCAAAGGGCAGGGGCTGCCTGGCTCCAATGGCTATTTCTTATTCATAGGAAGTATTTTCTTGTCTTCCCAGGAATCTTGGAGGCTTTTCTCCACCATAAAACAGACATTCCCAAGAGGACATCCAATCTTGCCTTACTGTCATCCTGTTCTGCTGGTTGTGTGGGGTGGGGAGTGATGGGATAAGTTTCTTTGGTTTCTATTTGCCCCATGATTTCTCAGATGTGAGAGGAGATCAGCAGGGCCCAGTAGGCAAATCCAAAGCAGACATAGATCTGCTCTAACACATTGAAGTCCCAAGGAGCGTTTGGATCTGTTGTCACTGACCAGGCTTGTGGTAATGAATTTCATACTCTAGGGATCAGATGTTCCTCTCAGTTATATTAAATCAACCTTTGACTTTGCAGGGATTCTTTCAAGCAAAAACTCCTCTTGATAAAGCTAAACTTTTCTTCCCTGAGTCAGAAATTTTTTGTCTGGAAAGGAAATGGAGGGAGAGAATGGGTCTGTTACCTTGGGCCATACTGGAAAGGAGACAGTAGGAGTCTGAATGGAGCCAGTGTCTCAGATGGTATAAAGCTGAAATGAGGTAAAGAAACAGTGACATGAACAATGATAGGATTTGTAGAACTGTGTATTTTCCCTGCATTTCCTCTAATTTATCCCCTTCCTCCTTGAAAGGTGGGAAGAGAATAAAAAATACAGAAGAGGGGAAAAAATCAGTAGGCCCTTGCAGCAAGAATACAAAAAAAGAGAAGGAGAGAGAGAGAGAAAGAGAGAGCTTGTTGGAGAGCATCTCTTTCCTTTGGGCACTGAAGTGTTCCGACATCAAACCTTCTGTCCTCATTAAGAAGCCCCGTGTCTACCGTTGTGACATCTTTATTCACACACCCCAAGACTTCAAAGCCTTCAGGAGATTTCCTTGGTGGATTTAACATAAAAACATGAGGAGATGAAACAGAGCAAAAGGCAGCCTGGTGTATTCTTGTTTTAATTAGACCTTGGGTGGAGAAAGGGGGGAGAGGAAGAAACAGAGGCACAGAGATGCACATTAAGGTGTGAAAGCAAACACACACACACCCCCACATGCAGTCTTCATCACTGGGACTCAACTTTTCACAGGCATTTGGAATGACAACAGACTCTGAATCTCAGGGCAATGATTTTTTTCCCCCCCAACCTCTGAAACAGATCCACATTCATCTCAGAAGTAACAAAGTGCTGTAGGTGAAACACACATTTCTGTTGCCTAAACAAAAAGCTTGAAGTGTAACTAATAAGAAACAGAGTTAAGAAAGGACAGGAAAAAAAGTTATGGAGGACAGAGGAGAGATAAGCTAAGCATTCATTAGCAATGAAACGTAGATCTAGAGAGAGCTATTTCTGTTCTGCTTCTGATTTGGGTGTCATAGTTCTGTCCCCCCTCCCCTTTTTTTTTTTCCAGTGCATTTCCATGCCACTATGTTGACTTCTCATTGATGCTACTTCAAATTTGCAGCGTGCCCCATTTGGCTGGAGTATGTCAGTGATAAAATATATTTCTTGGTAGCTGCAGTATGACACAAAATCTTCGTGATCTGATCTGATCAGTACTGAAACTGCTTGTAACTTCAAAGTGAAGCACTTCAGGGGGAAGGGGTGGCAAAGATGCTCTGCAGTTCTCTGAAATGTTGTCCTCTTTTCCTTACCGCCCCTCCTAGCAAAACTCACTCACTTGCCTGTTTGTGGGAAGCAAAACCCACAAAGAATTGCACAGGAATTAATTTGAAAAAAAAAAAAAAAGGCTCTAAATTAATATTTATGAGCCTTTCTTCTCTGTGTCTAGCCAGGTCTAGGACCAAGTTACCTACTTCTTGTGGAGAGTAAATATCAAATTTTAATTTAAAACTTAACTAAAGAAAACAGAAGTTCTACTCCCTTCAGAATCACAGAATCACAGAATGTCAGGGGCTGGAAGGGACCTCAAAAGCTCATCCAGTCCAACCCCCCCTGCAGAGCAGGATCACCTATACCAGATCACACAGGAACATGTCCAGGAGGGTCTTGAATATCTCCAGAGAGGCAGACTCCACAATTCCCCTGGGCAGCCTGTTCCAGTGCTCACCCTTACAGGATAAAAAATTCTCCTCATGTTTGTGATGGTTTGGGAGTTCCTCGCCCCCCACACTCTGTAAAATGACTCAGACTAGAACTCAGCTGGCTGGAAGTTAAGGAATGAAGCTCTATTTACAGCTTAGCACACTGTACAAGCAGATATATACATTATATACAGGAATATTTACAGAAATATACAAGTTAAAGGTAATACAGAAACACAACTCCCCTCCCAGAAATCAGAGGCCCCAGGAGGGGCTCCCAACCACCCTTCCACCTTCTCCCCACCCCTATACCTTACCCCATACACGCAAGGTGAGTTTTTGAGGATCAGCCAGGGGGGTTAGAAGNTTCTGGCCACAAGAGCACATTGCTGACTCATGGTCAACCTCCTATCACCTAGGACCCCCAAATGCTTTTCCCCTTCTCTGCCTTCCAACAGGTCAGTCCCCAACCTATACTGATCCCTGGGGTTGTTTTTTCCCAGGTGCCAGACTCTGCCCTTGCCCTTGTTGAATTTAATTAAATTTCTTCCTGCCCAATCCTCCAGCCTGTCCAAGTCCTGCTGAATGGCAGCACAGCCCTCTGGTTTGGCAGCCACTGCACCCAGTTTGGCATCAGCAAATTTTCTGACAGTGCACTCTGTGCCCTCATCCAGGTCGTTGGTGAATATATTGAACAGAACTGGTCCCAGCACTGAGGGACTCCACTAGTCACAGGCCTCCAACTAGACTCCATCCCATGGGACCACAACTCTCTGGCTTCTTTCTTTCAACCAGATGCTTTCTTTCCTGCAGCTGAGATGCTCTTGCACCATATCTAGTAAGAGACAGGGAGACTCCCAACTTCCTGATGCCAGGTTTTTGATATAAGAGCCCAAGTTTCACAGAGCATCTTTGGCTGATTAAAATCAGCATTGCTTTCAGTTCACAGGACCCGGTGTGAAGATGGGTGGATGGCAAGGGGAACACTCCTCTCTTTCTAGATATTTTAGGCATTTTCTATAGCCATTCTGCTTATAGAAGCACCCACAGAGGCCATGACCCACCCTGGTATTGAGGGTAATACCCACAGAAGGCACACACAATTCCAGTAGATAAACACCACGACTACCATCTGCAAATTCTAACAGGTGAAAACAAACAAACAAAAATACCCAAAGGGAGGGAAGAAAAAAAAAAAAGGGAAAAAAAAAGAGGCCCTGTGTCAGGGCCTAGTCTCAATTAGAACATTATTAACTAAGTCCTACACCTGGCCCTACTTGTTTGTAACTATTCCTGTTGAGAATGGCACTGATTAGCTGGTACAGCAATGAACTGGGTTAATTCCTGCCGTATCTACCACCCTCCTACAATTCACATTTTGCAGCCAGTTCTGGTTCATTTGAAAAAAGGAAGGTTTGTGCAAAATGAAGATGAGATTTAGAAGACACCAGCAACAGGAGTGAGCTGCCCCTTTTGCACAGGCAGGACACACACAGGGACAGGGCAAGCACACACCCCCTCCCAGCAACTCTGAATTCCAGTTAATTATGGAACTAGCTGATACCTAATAGGAAAGAAGCAGATCCACACACCTGCTCTCACTTTGGAGCCTGTGGCTGTGAGCCAGTAAGAAAAACGTGGGTATTGATTTGATTATCTTGTTTGCCTACCTAGACTTGTTGGTTGCATTTGCTTTTCCCAGTTCAAATTTTCTACTGATTAATTAATTTTAATTTGTTTTCACTTTGAGTGCAAGATTTGGTTTCTATTGACAAGGAGTACTCATATTCTTAAGCCACCCACAGCTAAGCAGTGTCCTCATACTGCTTGAAGCTAAAGCTCTCCAATTTGCTAAAAAGCACTTTAGATATTGACCAAAAGCCCTCCCTTTTGCCTGCATGGTTTCTAGAAAAGATAAAACTACGTCATTCAACAACCTTCTCATGGATTGTGGCAGCCCGTAGAAATAAAGAATCATAGAATTGTCAAGGCTGGAAGGGACCTCAAGTTCCAACCCACCTTGCATGGGCAGGGACACCTCACACTAGATCAGGTTGCTCAGAGCCACATCCAGCCTGGCTTTAAAGACCTTCAGGGATGAGGCTTCCATCACCTCCCTGGGTAACCTCTNTAACACCAGCTCCCATCTCAGTCAAGAAGGGGTTGCCAACCAGGTGCATCTCTGTCCTTTGTACAGATCCCAAACATCTGTACAAATAAGTGTAGGGAGGTTATTTTTGTTAGATATCTCTTTGGAGGCACAATGCCTTTGTTGATGGGTCACAGTGCTGGTGGGGTCTCAAGTGATGCTGTGTTGGTATATCCCCTCTCACCTTGGCCTGATCCATCCAAGGCTCCCAGTAGCAGCAGGG
This sequence comes from Ramphastos sulfuratus, assembly GCA_013399055.1. Taxonomy (NCBI): domain Eukaryota; kingdom Metazoa; phylum Chordata; class Aves; order Piciformes; family Ramphastidae; genus Ramphastos; species Ramphastos sulfuratus. The sequence goes on from WBNM01002993.1 coordinate 102,439, forward strand.
CTTCTGGTTGCTTTTGTGGGTCCAGGAGGTGGGCTGAGAGAATTACAAAGTTAGAAGATGAGGTGAACAGCAGGGCACAAAAAAAGACAGAAAGATTAATGGCAGGGACACAATCAAAAACAAAAGTTAAAATGGAAATGTTAATCATTTAAAAGAGGGTCTCAGTGGAATTACTTGCTTTATGGCTCAGAATAAAAAGTAGAAAGGGGAAAAGAAGGAGGAGAAGTCCCAATAAGAATAATTTAGCGCTTTATGTAATGAGCTGCCTTTTTTTTTCAGTAGTTCACTCTGGTGTCTTATCACTTACCCTGTGATTGACTGAGTCCTCTCTTTGCCTGCTCCTGCTAAATGGTGATTCACCATCTGGTACTCATAATTTCTTTTATTTTTTTTTATCCTATATTCTTTTGTAATTAGAAAATAAATTACTTTTTTTTTTTTTTGTAAGGGAGAAAAAAGAAACATGTCTAGCATATTACTTACAGATGACAGTCAGTGCGAGCTCAGCAGCGAGGAAGAGGGAAAGGACTTGACTCTTGCCTCTTTTGGGTAGTTTCCATCTGACATGCCAAGAGATGTGTCAATCTCACTGTTGAGAGCGGCAGGCATGGAAGGAAGGGCTGGATAAAGCAAAGAGTGGACAATGACTTCAGTGAGATGCGAAGGATGGGAAAGATGAAGCCTCTGAAGGGCGAGTGGAGCGTGATAGGGATGTGTGTCTGCATGTGTAGGACATCGGATGGAAGCTGGTGTGGGTACCACAGGCTATTGAGGCTATGACTGAGCCTGAGGGCAGTGATATTTGGTGTGCTTCACTGCAGTCTGGACTCATCAAGGGTGATGTGCCCCGTGCAGGAGATGGTCTATATTGGACTTTGCACTGTCATCTCTGTCTCTGCCATCTATGGAGAGAGCCTTGAGTATGCTGAATGTTGAGCAGCCTGCCCAAGATGAAGGAGCAAGATCCTTCCCACACGGCTGATGGATTAACCTTGGCAATGCCTAATTGCAGCCCCATTTCTCTCCTGCTTGTTACTGGCCCCATCTCTGCAGTCTATGTACTTACCCAGTCTGCTGTGCTCTCATTATATCTTTGTACTGCACCAGCCTTCTCTGCTCTCATTTTGCTTGCCTCCTCAAGGTGCTCTAGTAATTCAAGTGATAAATAATAACAATAATAATGCAGAAGCTGGTTGAATTGAGCTTGATTACTCCATGGCTGAGTTTAGGCTTGATTGACTGAAATCAGCACATACCCCCCCGCCTCAGTTGTTACCCTGAGACCTTCATTTTTGCAATGCAACATCTCTCTTTGTAGCCTCAAATCGATCAGGCCTTGAGGCCACTGCCAACACACAACCCCATCAGTCCCAGAAAGACCCCCCCCTCCAAAGCATGATTTGAATTTTTTTTTTTTTTTGGCACATCATATAATGAGGAAAGAACATGACAGTGAAAATATTTCACTTCTGCACAGTGCCTGCAGAGATATGTTTTCCCTTGTTTTCTAGGCAGGCTCCCTGTTTCCTGAGAGGGAAGGTGTTGGTGTGCTGGGGCTTCAAATTGTAGCTTTTTGCCAGCTGACCTGGATGCACCCACATGTTCCTGAATATTTGAATCAAGCCCTGCCTGGTTTCACACCACTTGTCTGATGAGCTGTATACCTATGTGCACTAAATTGGAAGGAAAGAAATACAACATCTAAATCACCAAAAGATGTAGTGGACCCCTGTTGAACTGCTGGATATAATTTTTTTCTCCTGATATCCCTCTTGTAAGACCCATGCATGGTACTCCTGCTACTATGCTTGCCTTGGCCCTTTCTATCACTCAGGAGAGTCAGTGGTGGAGCTGCCTTACCTCCAAACAAGCAAAAAGCAGCTCTCCAAAGAGATCCTTAGTCCTTTCCTGCCCATTTTACATCAGCTAAACTCTGATGCTGTGCTTACATCTATCCCTAGTGCTGGTCTGTGCTGTGTTTTCAAGGGACATGCCTGTATCAGGGGCAAGTGAGAGCATTTAGTAACACTTTTGGTTAAGCCCAAGAAAGATGAGGAGCAAATGCATGTGTGCAAGGTGGAAGCTACATTTTTCTTGGCTTAATACAGATGAATGAAGGAAAAGGAGGGAAAGAAAACAACTGATTTTCACTCATTCTCTTAGCAGCAGCAGCAGTCAGTGTAATGCTATAGCCAGGAGCATTCAAAAGACAGAAGGAATTCTAGTAACAAGAAAATGCTGTTGTATAGACCTAATTACAGTGATTGCACCTGTTAGAGAAAACAATAAGCAGTAAAATGAATAAACCTTCCTGGGACTCATTTTATCAATGAAGCGTGAGTGTGTGAAAAGTCCACAGAGAAAATCTACAAGGAAGGCATCAGGGTACTCACACATTCTCCTTTACCATCTCCCAGCCTGTGTAATCAGCTGGGCAAAGTAACCAAAGGAAACTCTGCATTCATCTGCTGCTCTCTGTGGCCATATGCAGATGACCTGTTAACAGGATACCTTCTCAAGTCTTGGCATTATCATAGAATCACTGAACTATCAAGGCTGGAAGGCACCTCAAGGATCATCCAGTTTCAACACCCCTGCCATGGGTAAGGACACCTCACACTAGATCAGGTTGCTCAGAGCCTCATCCAGCCTGGCTTTAAAGACCTCCAGGGATGAGGCTTCCACCACCTCCGTGGGCAACCTGTTCCAGGGTCTCACCACCCTCACACTGAAGAACTTCTTCCTAACAACCAGTCTGAATCTATCCACTTCTAGTTTTGCTCCATTCCCCCCAGTCCTGTTACTACCTGACATCCTAAAAAGTCCCTCCCCAGCTTTCCCTTAGGCCCCCTTCAGATACTTGAAGGCCACGATAAGGTCTCCTTGGAGCCTCCTCTTCTCCAGACTGAACAGCCCCAACTCTCTCAGTCTGTCTTCATAGGAGAGCTGCTATTATATTGCCACAGGGGCATTTACAGACATACACACGTGGATGCAAACTTCTGGTGCATGCTTTCCAAACCTTGCAAAATCTTACCTTTATCATAGGGATGGTGGATGGATGGAAGTTCTCAGAGTCAGTAGGCAGGTCAGGGATAATGCTAAATATCAGTTCCAGCTGTGACTCTTGGGGACAGCCCCAGTGTCAGGAGCAGTGGTGTGGGAAGGACTGTGTTCTGCACATTTTAAAGCCATTACCAAGTCATTCTTATGTTGCACAATGTGGTGAAAAAGTGCTCCTGCTCCACTACCTCCCCACCACCCATGGTTCTACAGACCTCATCACATCCCTCCCTCAGAGCCTGTTCTTTGATCCACAGGATCCTACCTGATGTCTCCTCCTACTGAAGCTGTTCCTTGCTTCTGGCTGCCTTTGTCCCTGCTCCCCTGTACCTTTCCAAGCTCCCAATTACAGCTCCTCTGCACTGCAGAGGCACATCTAATACGGAGCTTTGCATGCTTCTGTGGTTAAAGCAGACAAAGAGGATTAGCCTTTATAAAGAGTTAATGCTGGAGTTTTTTTGCATACACAACCCCCTTCATCCAAAGATCTTAGAGCAGGGGAAGTATCATTACCAGTGTCTTGTGGATGGGAAAATTGAAGCATGAGGAGATGAAATGAATTTGCTTATTGGATGATTATTCCCTTACCGGATTTGCCTCACATCTCACAGCCCACGTCCTGGGCCAAAGCTCTGTTATATGACATACAGCCCAGACAGAGGCAAAGCCAAAGAAGCAAGGAATCCTCTGATACTCAATCTCATTTCCTCTTTTCTTTTTCCAAGGCCACTAACATGTGCAAAAGGACAAAGAAACACCCTAAGCTTTGGAACATATCTGAGTTACAGCCCTGGCGTCGAAGTCCTTCGGGCACTCACTGAATGCACTAAACAATGACACTGCCAAAATATTGACCCAACAGCATGCCTCAGCTCTGACTCAGGGGGAAAGAGATGAATGCACTCTTTGATGACTGTCACTATTGAAAATCAGGCTGTGTTATTGTCAGCTGGAACAAGAGACACTCCCAAGAGTCACTTGGTGATGCAAGCTTTAAGTTACCCACTCCTCGGAGCTGCCTTCATGTCACTGCTGGTGATAATGGTTTTCTTCCATTTCTCAACCAAATCCGACCTAGAGGGTAGATGGCTCCAGAACTAATTAGTAAAAACTTCAACCAGATCTAAAGGAAACTGGACAAATAACTCATGATGAATAATTTATTGGATGAAGCTTGCTTCCTTTCTGTTTGTGCATTTTCTCTCCTTGCGGTGTTGATTTCTCTGGCTAATTGGTTGTTTGAAATTGTTTGCTGATGCAAATGCTTCTTGGTCTGCTCTTTTCTTCAGAAGGAGTTCATTAAGAGTATCCCCAATCCAAAAGGAATTGACTAATTTTAATTGGTCACAGAAGCCACATGACACAAATGCATTTCAGCTCAGTTCCTAAAAATATTCTTTCAAATTGTTCTTTCCATTCAAATAAGATGTTTCTGTAAGCAGCCTTCTAGTCAGAAGAATGAAAGTCAAACAGGTTCCAGAAGTCAGTTGAAAGATACTCAGATGGAAAGAACCAGTAAAAGGTGTTCAAATGGAGGTGGCTGCAAAATACCTGTGTGGGGGAACACCTGTGTTTGTGTACCTACAAATGCAGAGAAATTGCTCTTGCATTCATGTTTATTTGAAAGAAACCTGTGTTTGCTTACACTAAAAAGAAACTAAAGACACTCAGAATTAAAAAACATCTAACTGAACTCTATCTCTATTCCAGGTGACACTGCATTAGCATCTGTGGGTCTAGCACTGAGTCAGCAGGACTTGTACCAGTCAACATACTGCTTTGTGGTCCCAAGTGCTTCAAAAGGTCTGCCTTAAAGAGGAGATGGACTTACAGCCTCTCCCACTAGCAAGGACACAAAACTATAAGCACCTCATATCACAACATCTATAACATACAGCAAGCAGGAAAGAGGTTCAGACATGGAGCAGGGAGGATGGAAACAAGCCACCCAACCTGATAATGAAAAGCCAGCACTTGGCCTTGGTGTGGAGCATCTCAGATAAGTAGTTTAATTGCCAGGCTTTGGTGCTGCAGGGAGGGAAATCTAAGATAAATTAAAAGATTAAAAAGATATTTTTTCATCGAGTGGCAAAATGGAAGAAGTGGAGGAGTCTGCTCAGGAGAAAATGAGCAGAAAGGAACTGTGAACGTTGTGAAAATATATCCATTAGACCTGCCTTATCGAAACGTGCTTTTGCCAAGCATCCAGCCCTGCATCTCCATGGCAACATGGCCTCGTCAACAGAGAAGAAAGTATTTTTGTCAGGATGGGCCCAAACACATAAAAGCCATTTCGATTTGGGGGCAACACGATCTTCTTCAATCAATACTGCACACATAATAATGACTCCTGCTACTTTTTTCATAACTCTCCACTTTCTGCTTTCATTTCCTGTGGTTTGACATCACTGTGAACTGGAATCAGGTTTAAATTTCCTACAATTTTCAGCCCCCTCTGCCCTCATCTGCACCACACCATTCCTCACACAGCAGCCTTCTCCTTTCTAACGCACTTGATTCACAGTGGGCTTGCAGGTGACCATGAGACAAGCTTTGAGGAATGCCCCAGTGGCGTCGTCCACAAATCCAACAGCTGAAATTCTGGTCATGGCTGAGATGAGGGGCCAACCAAATAAAGGATGATGAGTCTTTCTCCCCAAGGGTAACCCCTAATAAGGTGTGAGGTTGGATGCCCTGAACATCTTAACTGTCAAATAAATTGTGGTGCATGTTTTAGCGTGTGGCTAATAGGTCTTCTCTCCACACCCTGTGAATGAAAACATTGCTTTCTTCCATTTTCTTCTTGCACCTCCAGGTTGAGATCTCATTCTTCTTGACTGGTGGCCAGTGGTGATTTCATAGAATCATAGAANTTCCAAATGACCACCTCAGCAGCTGCACTACAGAAACCACCATGGGACCACAGGGAGTTCTGTGGCCATGCAAGAATGTGTGAACGTGTGTGTTGGGGAAGGAGAGATGGAATATGTAGGAGATATAAATGTCTATCTCTATTTTTCATTTAAATTAGTGAGTATTAGACATATAATCCAACACATTGCTTTTAAAATCTCAGCAGCAGGCTGCTGAATGTAGTAGAGAAATGTAAAGTATCTTTTTTTTCATAATAACTACAATGTAGCTGGACTTAAAGCAATGCCCTCTTTGTTGTTTCATGTTCTATTTTGCCAGTTGTTGAGAGATTTTTGAACATATTTAATCTCCAAAACCCCATTGAGAAGTGTGATTCAGTGCACAGAGGCAAAAACAATTCCACATCTGTGCTTTTCAGCTAATCCAGACAGAGGGAAGCTATTTCTTCAGACAGGTTGTTGTTGCTTTTGAATACTACATGAGAGTCAGCAATATTTGGATTCTGCCTGTTCCTTGGGGGCCTTTGGATTTTGCAGAAGGGGAGGATGGCATTTGGTCACTGATGTATCTGATACTCAGATGAGTTTTCCAGCCTTGGAAGCACACATGTTGGTGTTGCACCATTCAGTGCTGTGGCCAGAGCCTGGAGAAAAGGAGCACAAGAGGAAGGTTTTAAGTTACATTAATGCTAATAAATTAATGACTTGAATTTAGAAAGAGTCTGCTAAACCACAGACTGCTTGCAAATGGATTTACAAACTCCAGGCTTGACTTATCCCCGGTGAGACAGGACATTTCCCTGCAAGGGGTTTTTCCATCACTGGAGCTATACACAACCTCTGTCAGTGTATACCACAGCAAGCCCTCAAATGAACTGTGCTTGCTTCATCTGCCTGGCATAGTGAGCAGAAAGCCCTTGGAAATGAGTGATGATACCACACTGCAGGCAATGATACACTGGATGGGATGCAAATAAGGATCTTTATTTATCTGTCTGTTTGTCTAACCATCTACTGAATTGTCTGTCTAATCACTCATCCTAGGTGCTTTGATACAGGCTGAGTGGTGGTGTCACCTGGAAGCTGCCAGAGCTGGGAGAGTTCCTGGCAGGTTGCATACTGAGCAAGGAAACGCTCAGAAAATGCAAACCAGGATTGCTTTTCTGGTTCTTTTTCAGTGTCTTTTGATAATCTGAGTGACCTTCACTGTTGGTGATTGCAGGACTTGGTAAAAGTCAGGCAAAGACAAAGTTTTTACAAGCACCTGTTGTTGACATGGGTTCATCCTTTCCAACCACTGATAGAACAGTCCAGAAAAATGCTTCCTGGCCTAGAATTGATGAACTGATGATACTTCAACACTGGGTTTCTCAGGACTGACTCTTTTTTGTGAAGGTGAATCTGTCCCTGTGCTTCTAAAATGAAACTAATCTGTTGGAAGTGAGCCTGAAATATCACCTGCTGGTGACAATAGGGAAGAAAAAAAAATATACCATTTCCCCCTTGTCTTCTCTTTGAATAGGAAAGGTGAGGATGGAGGCAGCCTTCAAGCAAGCCTTTTACCTCCCACATTTTATTTTCTACTCTTCTTCTAGAGTAACACCCTTCAGGTATTTGGTATGGCTAGGGGTTGAAGAGAGACCTCCTCTTAAAATAGCTACACTGGGAGTAGCAAAATGAAGAAGAAAACCCCATTTAACTGCTTTCTCCAGTTTAACTGGGTTCTCTCATTCAACCCTGGGTTTGGATCCTTCTGACACTGGAGAATTTCAAGCGGGACAGAAACTGTTGCTTTACCTCAGTTCAATTCCTTGCCCTCAACCAAATAAATCTCTTAAGAGTTGGTTTATGCTGTCACCCCTCCACAACTTCACCTTCTTCTCTGGGTAGGGGCAGTGCTTTTCCACTGAGAACTGGGACAGGGATTTGACTGTCAAAATCTGAATCTGCTGCATCCTGCAACCCAAAATGTCATTGCAGGACAGTAAAGAGGAGAGGAGGAATTAGGGTTAATGTTAAGGTAAAAGCTGGCTTTAAATTAACACACAATAGGATTTGCTCTTTCCAAGGGACACCCTTCCAAGGGACACCCAGGACAAGTGCAGGATGCAGCAGATGAAGTTCAGTCCTTATGGCTCTGAATTGGTCCCTACCAGTAACTGTCAACACAGATGGGTGTCACAGGGCTGGTACAAAATACATTCTAAAATCATTGGAATCTGGAGGGAGTATTCCTGGGTTTGGCTTTTTCATCTGCAATCAAGTCTGGGGGTATTAAATGGATGCTCTGTGTTCGTTCATCTCATTGAGACAAAAGTTAAGGCTGTCTTTGCTGAGCAGCAAAAGCCATCTCAGTGGAATACTGATTAAAAAGAATCAGGGTTGATAGGAGTAGATGAAAAGGAGGTGAGTCTATGAGGTGGACCAGAGAGGTGAAAATGAAGACACCAGGGTTTGTTTCTGCCACTAACCCTTTCTGCAGCTTGGGGAAAGTCTGCAAAGCTGTCAGTACCTCCCCTTCAAACTGCAATATACTCCATAGTTGTGGTGGGGTTTTTTTGGTGGGTTTTTTTTTCTTGTTTCTTAAATAAGAATTAATTAATGTCTAAAAAGCACTTTGGGATCCCAGAATAAAAGGAGCAAAACCAAATGCAAAGTATTCTATTCTTCTGTTATCTCCATTATAGACTGGGATGGAGGCACCTTGCCGCTCACATAATTCACTGCAGCTGCAGCCTCTTAAGAAGTAAATACCTGCTACATCTAGGTATGGAGAAAGACCCAGATACTCCCACTCATCGTTTTGCCCCCCTCTCCTTGTCCTTCCCCTCCTTTGCTCTCTGTTGCCTTAATAGCAGAGAAGGTATTAAAGTAACTTTCCCTCTTTGGTGCACACACATCCCAATGGTGTGTGGTGTTAGGAGGTTTATTGCCGAGTGCATAATGAATGCTTCTTTCTTGGATGAATGAATTCAGTGGGTGACAGGTATGTAATTCATGGCTTTGTAAAAAGCTTTGAGAGGAAGTGTATGAAATGTACTATATAAATGTCAATACACTGCACTCTTTAAAGCCTGTGAGTTGAGTCACAGGAAGGGTAGATTTAAGACAGGGCGGGGGATCCTAAGGAGCAGAAGAACAGCTGGTTTCTCTGGGTAATGATGACTGAAGATCTGAGTGGTGGCTGCTTAAACATACCCACTTGGCAGAGATACTTACATGAGCCTCTTTACTCCAGTATCTGAGCACCTCACAGTCTGTAATGCATTTATTGTCCAAATAGGGGAGAATATTATACATGGTCAGTTTGGGTGACACTCTAGGTGTTTCTGTGGGAAGGAAAGCAAGGCTGGCAAGCTCAGGTAAAGGGGGGCCCCAGCCCATACTAAACTCACAAATGCAGTGTTTCCCCTCCAGATATGTTCCCCAGGCTGGTGCCATCTGAGCTGAGCATAAATGGTGTGATCTGGTGTGATCCTGTGTTTTGCACCAAGCCCACAGTGCATGCTCAACACTGTGTGATGTCCCCAGCACAGAGGAGGCTGTATCCTGAGTCAAAGAGCCCAGTCCTTAAGGGAGAGGGTCACTGGCCATTCTGCCACAGGCACAACAAATGGGGGCTGGCCTTGACACAGTGGAACTGCACTCATTTTTCCCAAACTGTAAACATTCACCTTGGAAAGTAAGGGCTGGTGAGGCAGCCTTCAGCAAACTTCAAAGAATGCCTGGGGGTGCCAAGGTCTGATAAAAGGTTCGTATTTTTTGTGGCTGTGAACTTCCTGCAGCAGCCAGCTCTGCTTTTAATTGTATCCCTGTAGTGTCTTTATCATATATATATGGAGTAATGCCTGTGAGAGAGTTAGGTTAAAGCACCTTTGGGGCCCTTGATTCCCTTGCCCACCTCAGAAAACCCCAGCCCTGGTATTTATCACCAATTAACATCTTTGCATGGCTGGTACTTGCAAACTGTTTTCTTGGGAGACACGTGGTAAACAAGCCCTGGTTTGTGCACAAATAGAACTGAGATATGTAAGGAGATTACCAGCAAAGGTAAGAAGTTATCATACATCAGCAGAGGCTGCAAAACTACAAAGGATTTCAAGTGAACATACTCCTTTTATTACCTCTCTCAGTGCAGACTAAGACAATTGCACTGTCATGGAGGCAGAGCACACAGGGGGAGATTGCAAGAGCCTTTCTTCAAATGTCATGTGAGAAAAGCCACACAGCACTGCCAGTTTTACACATTAAGTGACTGGCTTGAGAGCAGCCCTGAGGAGAGGGACTTGAGGGTGCTGGTGGACAAGAAGCTCAATATGAGCCATCAGTGTGCTCTTGAAGCCTGGAAAGCCAACCAGAGCCTGGGCTGCATCAAGAGAAGTGTGGCCAGCAGGTCGAGGGAAGTGATCTTCCTCCTCTACTCTGCACTGGTGAGATCCCACCTGAAGTAGTGAGTCCATTTCTGGAGCCCCTGTTACAAGAGGGATGTGGACATGCTGGAGCGTGTCCAGAGAAGGGCCATGAGGATGATCAGAGGGATGGAGCACCTCTCCTATGAAGACAGACTGAGGGAGTAGGGGCTGTTCAGTGTGGAGAGGAGAAGGCTCTGAGGTGACCTTATTGTGGCCTTTCAGGATCTGAAGGGGGCCTACAAGAAAGCTGGGGAGGGACTTTTTAAGATGTCAGGTAGTGACAGGATTAGGGAGAATGGAGCAAAGCTGGAGGTGGCTAGATTCAGACTGGATGTTAGGAAGAAATTCTTCACCATGAGGGTGGTAAGACCCTGGAACAGGTTGCCCACGGAGGTTATCGAAGCTCCATCCCTGGAGTTGTTTAAAGCCAGGCTGGATGAGGCTCTGGACATCCCAATCTAGTGTGAGGTGTCCCTGCCCATGGCAGGGGGGTTGGAACTAGATGATCCCTGTGGTCCCTTCCAACCCTGACTGATTCTATGATTCTATGAGTCTATGACTCTATCATTCTATGATTCTAAGTTGTATCTGTCCAGTTTGATCCAATTCAAAGCGAGGAGTCCTCCTCATGCTGGTTTAAATATGTGTCTGCACCTTCTGGTTGTCCCTAGCATAGCAAACACCAGCACTGACCCTGATGCCTGCAGTCTCCTGTAATGCATCCACCTATAGCATTAACCTGACCCATGGCTTCCTGCACTGAGGTCTCTGTCTGCTGTAACCTTTGTGGATGCCTGCGATTAAACCTGGAGAAGTAGTGCCCTGGCTTCTACCAATGACTCTGCAAGCAAGAGGAGAAGGAGGATGAAGATTTATTTAGTTTCTGGAGGAGCTAGATATGTTAAATGTTGTGACTTTTTAAGGCTCACTGCAACAGTGGCCGTAAACAATGTGTAGTTGTAGAAACTAACTAAGCAAAAGTCTCTAAATCCCAACAATACAAGTGAGAATTCAGGACAGTTTCTTGGCAAGTGCTTCTGGTTTTTTTTTTTTTGCAGTGCAAAAGATGTGAAATACAACTTGTTCCTCCTGCAGGACAGCAGTTGCCTCAGGTACCTCCTGTGTGGTGTGGATATGGGCTCTAGTGCTTCAGGTGAACATCATGAGACCCCTGCCATGCAGGGTCTTCTGCAAAAGAGAGGACTGAGACACAGAAATACTATAACTGACATTTATAGCAGCATTTAGTCTTCCATCAAGGTGTGTTTGGATACTTGATCTAGAGAAAGGTTTCTACTAGGTTTTTACTATAGTGCCTTGGGATTTGCTGCTGTGCATTCCTAGAGAGGCAAGTGCATGGACTTAGCAACCAGTTTAAGGACTTCTCAGCTCAAAGCCATGCAGCTCCAGGATGAGGACTGAGCCACCAAGGCTGGCCACAGCCCTGAGAGAATCTGGGCAAGACAGGCTCTGCCACACCATGATGGGGTGACCTAGCAGGGGGAACGTGCACTGGGGACATCTGCCAGCTATTAGGGGTTAAAGGCAATGCGTGAGAGCTATCTCCCTGCAACCCTTACCCAGGCGGACTGCGGCAGCTTATTACTGCTATCGATCTCTATCATTAGTTCAAGTGGCAGAGGTCTGCGTGTTGAATTGAAAGGCTTTCAGCCTGTTAGTGACCCAGGCTGGAGGAATGAACATCAAAATGGTGGTAAATGATGAGATTTCTAAGTTGGTTATTTTTTTTAGAATGAAATTTCATGATCACACTGATTTTAAAAGCAGCCTTAGCAAGGCAGTAGCAGCGCCCCCACACCAAGAGATGTCATGCCCCTGGTCTCTGTGCTCTGTACCCACTTCTACCACAGTGCCCACTAAGCACCTTAACCTTGCCTGGTACCTCCCCAGATACTGTTCCCTATGTTTCATTTCTTCCCAGGTTCACTTTGTGGCCCAGTGCCTTATTTACTACTCTCTCACTCCTGCACTTAATACCAGTTATAAATTTCTTCATGGGCTTTTTCCTACAGTGATCCTTACCTTAGTATGTGAGTGCCTCTCAAAGATTAAATTATCTTCCTACATTTGTACGTGTCTGTGACAGAGCTGCAGGGAGAACTCCCAGTGTGGGATCCATCCAGGGAGAGACTGAGCACTGTTTTCTTCCCCTGACTTAAAGATGCTGAGCAATACAGGGAATCAGATTTTAAGAGGCATTGCGTTTTCTGCACTCAGCATCACTCTTGCCTATGAATGAATACATAATTTTGGGGGAAAAAATGAGTGCAATCTTTTCATGAATCTTTATTCTTCCCTATTCTTTAAAAATCTTTATTCTGCCCTACTTTCATTTCCTTTTTCTTTCTCTCCGTTTTGTTAATTTTTTTTCAGTACTGCTCTCTTTTTTTTCCTCCTGTCTTTTTT
>WBNM01002993.1:115257-186657 GCA_013399055.1 Ramphastos sulfuratus
CCCACCTCTCTTTATCTTTCTTTTCTCCTGCTGCCCTCCCAGCTTTTCATTACTGTCATCTTTTTTTCCCAGCCACTGAACCCTTGATGTTGTTCTAATTGACAGACGGGGTTTAAAAGCACATTCGAAAGCGCCTGTCTTTTTAAATAGACTCCTGTCTCATCAAAAGATGTACAGCAACATTCCATTAGAGCACATCATTTGGAAATAGATGGAGCTTTTAGCAACTGCACTCGTATTTTTATAGTTAGGCTGCTCTGCTAGGATTGTCCCTTCTCCTTGCAAAGCCCCCATCACCTCCTCTTTTGGAGCGGGCCGGGGGAAAAGATCCATTAAAGGAAGATTAATGAGTGTTTTGTTTTGGTTGGGTTTTCTTCTCTCTGCAGTTCTCAGGTGCTTGTTTAGCCTGGTTGTTTCTTACAGCCACAGTAGAGGCGGTTTTGGAATGAAAATGGGGATGCAAAATGGATCCGTGCTGACATAAATGAAGACATGGCTGAAGAGCAGTAAAAAATGGCTCTTGTTGACTGGTCTTTTATGAATGGAGATTCAGTCGTGGCTTTCCCAACCACTTTGTGCACAGGGCTTTAAGATCCTGGTCTGAAGTAAAGCAGAGCAGAAATCAGTCACTGTGAGATGACTTTGCCCCACAGGCATGTCCACATGAGCTTTTCAACCAGATTGCTTGGCTACCAATAATATGCTAACTGCCAGCTTCAGCAAGGCAGCTTCAGCAATAGTTAAAGAGACCTTGTCGGGGCCAGCAGACTTCAAGAATGGGGGCCCATGGCAGTGGAAACTGTTTTGATCTTCAGCAACTGAAAGCCAAGGTAGGTGCAAGTGCTGTGGACATTGGGCTGTGCAGGGATGAAAAGGTAAGATGCATAACCACCAAAAAGCCAAGACTTTAGGCTTTGCTGTACATGTAATCTTGTTCAGTATCCCTTTACCTGTGCAACCACTCTACCACCTGTGATCCTGGTATAGGTATGACAGCAAGTGGGCAGACCTTTTGTGTCGTAACAGGACAGAAAAATTTAGAGAAACTGGGAGATGGGGAGGGTGTGGAAAAAATTGGTGTCTCATGGTGGAACAGAACTGAGCCAAGTCTGTGCTTTTTCCCATCTTCTTTTGGGCAGCTATGAACTTCTGGTCTAATGTGCATTTTCCATTGCTATGAAGTGATGGTTCTGTTGAGTTTTTGCATTCAGAACGTTGGAGAAGATGGAAATGGAAAAAGTCTTGAAAAGGTCTATTAGATCACAGTTTTTCCCATGACCTCTTCAGCCCCCCTCTCCCCTATTGTTTAAGGATAAGTATTGTGCTCCTGAAATTGCTGAAGCTTAATTACTATCTAGGTGTTAGTCATGCTGTGAGATGCACTAATACTGTCTAAATCCATGATTTATGAAGCACAGTTACTTGCTGTTAGACACCAGGGCTACTTCAGATAGTCACTACCAACACAATCCAGTAGTTGCTCTCACCTGAACCCAGAGACCACCATTGTTGTTGGACTCAGAAGTAAACCATCCCAAACAATGAAGTTGGATCCAGCTTTAAGTGTGCTAGAAGTGCTTAGACCTGAGTATCTAGTGTGAACCACAAAGCAAAGATGGCATTCCCTTTGCGGAGTCAGAAGTGGCATTCAGAGTGCACTGTACTCACCTCTGCACCCTGAGCTGTCACTGCTTGCTCCCAACTAGTGGCAAATCTCCTGAACCTCCATGCTCTCAAAACCCTGCTGAGAGAAAGAGAAATGGCCATTTCTTGCTCGCAAATCAGACAGATGTGTAGGCTATTTATTTGACCTTTCTTCAGTTTCTCAAAGATCTCCCTCATACAAAGTGTCCCTCCAAGTCCTGCTTCAGATGTGTCAATGGGAAACGGTCATTTACCTTAGGGGCTAAGCTCTCCTTTTCTTCCCAGGCTCAGAGAGACAAAAACATTCCTGTTCTAAATTCAGAGTTGATCAGTACGTGGAACTTAATCATCCTCTCCCTCCATTCCCCTGCCCAAGTTGTTTACATTTGCTGTGCCACCATTAAGCGTAAGCAGAGGCAATAGTACACTTTTCAGTCCCCACAAAGAAAGAGCTAAACGGTGCCTTTTTCACTTTCCTGTTCTGGTTTCATGTGTAGCAGTGATAATCTTTGTTGCTTTGTTGGATCCTCACAATAAACGGCTTCTTAGATTGATTGAAACCTCTCCACTTGGCTCAGGCTGTGCATCGATTTTAGCTGTTGCTTCTTGCTTTATGTACAGCACATCACAGAAATCAGAGATGGAAAAGACCTATTAGGTATCAACTTTAGCATCTGAGTCTTCCCACCTCCCCTTAGCCCTCCAGGGGCTGGCAGGAGATTATTCATGACAATGAATTTGCAGAAACATTTTCCAATCGCTTCTGAATGGCCCAGGGACTACGCCTGTCAGTGCTTCCTATGCAAGATCCAGCCACACCTAATTGCAGTGCTAGCCCTAGCAGGGAAGCTGTGTCCCTGATTTCTGGCCTATTGCTTGGTACAGAATGTATCTACAGAGCCTTCTAAATAAAGGTGCTTCCTTGGGGCTCTGTCCTCTCAAAAGGAAGACACAAACAAGACAGGCTTTGCAGTTAATGGGTGTTTCTCTTACTTTCAAGCGGGGTGCCTGGGTTCCTATAAAGAGCATCCCCACCCTCCCTTCCCTTTTGCTCTAGCCTTTTGAGGTAGTTTTCCTGCAGAGGTGAATGAGTGGGTTCAGAGGGTTTATCCTTGCTGGAAAGTGTCAACATCAACCCATCCTCCAAGTCTTGATTTTTCCGGAACATTTTCTCTCTGATGCTCTCTGATTGTATGTATTTTCTTTCTCCTATTTTCTGCCTTCCAGCTGATCCTCAGACACTTCCATAGGATGGACCTCTCAGAGGAGCTGTGAGAACTGGTAAGAGGGAAGCAGGATGGGCTTTGCCTCTGTGCTGACCACAACTTCTACCTATAGCCTGTTAATTTGTGGAGGGAATACTTCAGGCACGGTGCAACAGGACAGGACAAGTAGCCCTACAGAAGTAGTGAATAATCTCCTACTAATTTAGTTCACCACAACAGCTGAGGAGAGGGTCCACGTTGTGCAGAGGAGAGGACTGCAGTGCATAGGAGTAGGAGTGGGAGGTAAGCCCCTCAGGATCACCAAGGCAGGTGGGACATCCTGTTGTTGGCTGCACAACAAACCCTATCCTTTGATGAAAAGGTAGGAAGAAGAGATATGGCAACTGGCAGGCAACATTTGTACCTCTCCATTCCAAAAAGTGTTGAGCAGCTCTTGGCTTGGCCCAGGATATTTTCCATTTCTATTACCAGTGATGTGCAGAACAATGGGGAATCACCCCTTGTCTTCTGCATCTCTTAAAAAAATAGTTTCTGTGGATACATTAAGTGGTCTTGATTTAGTCAGCACAAATTCCATCCAAGATCCCATTATCTCATGTTTCTTATCACTGGCTCTAAGACTGCAGAGGCACCTAGAAAAAAGAAAACAGGCAAAGGCTGTGCCCACATCAGGGAGCAAAGTTATCTTCTGCAGTGAGACCTACATCCCTGACTGTCCACCTTGGAGACCTATCAGAAGAATCTGTGGCTCCTGTATAATCTGAGCACCAGTTTTTTTCCCTAAGGACAGCGTGGTACAGGGATGAGGAGGACACCAGGCTGACTCTGAATATGGGTTCAGGAGGCAACTGGGATCTGCCCTGTGGATCAGGCTTATGGAGACTGATAGTGCAGAGTCACAGCAACTAGGGTGGATGTTGGACACAGAGAGGGAAAAGCTCAGCAATGAAACAGCAATTCCCTAGCAAGGAAAGGGAATGTGGTTAGAGACATAGGAGGCAAGAATTCTCCCAGGGATATTTTTTCATCTTATTTCTAGACTAACACTCAGACCTTCCTCCTTACTCTGCTTGCTGCCTTTCTGAAGTCAGCTCTATTAAAATCAGTGTTTGTGTGTACCGAAGTAGAAGAGGAGGAGAGCAGAGGGAGTGAAATAGTCATACTTCTTTTGTAGGCATGCTTTGTGTTTCACCTGCACCCATTGCCCTGACTGTTGCAACATTCCCCTCGAAAATCCTGACATACTAAGCTGTTCAATGCCCTAAGAACCATAGCCAATTCCTTCACATGAACACGACACCAGCTTCAGCAAAGGTGGTGGACCTGAATGAATAGACAGGAACAGCTGATGAATGAGCTCCAGACATTTAAAAACCTCCTTGTGGATGCTGAGAGGGGAGTTTCCAGGGTATTTCACAGAAATATCCAGGTTGGAAAAGCCCCTCAGGATCACCAAGTCCAACCTATAATTCTACAAGATTCACCCTAAACCATATCTCTAAGCACCACATCCAAACAACCCTTAAACACATCCAGGGTTGGTGACTCAACCACCTCCCTGAGCAGCTCATTCTGTTGCCTGACCACTCTGTCTTTGAAAAACTTTTTCCTAATGTCCGATATAAATTTACCCACCCTCAGTTTGAGGCCATTCCCCCTTGTTCTATCTCCAATTACCTGTGAGAGGAGACCAGCAGCAGCTTCTCCACAATATCCCTTCAGGCAGCTGTAGATAGCAATGAGGTCTCCCCTCAGCCTCCTCTTCCTCAAAGTAAACAGCTCCATCTGCCTCAGTTGCCCCTCTTAAGATTTATTCTTCAGGCCCTTCCCCAGCTTCGTTGCCCTCCTCTGGACCCACTCCAGCACCTCCACATCTCTCCTGTATTGCAGTACCCAAAACTGAACACAATACTCTAGGTGTGGCCTCATCAAAGCAGAGAACAAAGGGACAATCACCTCCCTGCTCCTGCTGGCCGCAGCATTTTTAATCCAAGCCAGGATGCCATTGGCCTTCTTGGCCACCTGGGCACACTGCTGCCTATTACAACCCCCAGATCCCTTTCTGCCAGGCAGCTGTCCATTTGAGGAGGGGCTCAGATATACTCCCACCTTCATCTCCCCTGTGCTGGTGAGCTGCACACAAAAGCAATGTCTCAGAAGAGACCAGCAGAAATCCTGGCTCTTTGCTCTGCTACATCAACATGAACCCAAAAGCTTTCCTTATCTCCCTGTGCATGGGTTTACATGTGTGCCATGAAACCACTGTGTTCTGGCATAGCCTGTTGTTGTTTAAAAAGTTTGGACAAGCTTGGTAAAATTCTCTCAAGCCTTTCAGGCCATGTCTACGTGGCTTAGTTGCAAATTGGGCTGTTGGCTGCTAACTTGTTTACTGCTGAGAGTTTCCGCAACTGATTTTATAAGCACTCTTAATTTCAGGAACACCCACTCTGTTCCCCATCAAATGTTTCCACCTCTTGGCTACACAGTGGTGCTGGTCATCACAACAGAGGGTGGTGAAACCACTGGTAAAGAGAGAGGATTGAGTCAACTAGGGTATGCAAGGTGGAAATGAGAGAGACTTTGAAGTGGATTGCCTGTTAACAAAATGGGGTGGGCACATCTGGTAGGTGGTGGGAGCTGGGAATCACTTTTGTTCACTGTTCTTTCTTCTCATTAGCTACAGGCTACACCCACATGGGGAAAATCAATAAATTAGACTGCATCTGAGAAATGGGAGACTTGGTACCTCTGCCAGTCCCTGGCTGGCTGTGTGACCTGAGGCGTTCAGCCATAACAAAAAATCCTCTTCTGCTTTCCTATAAGAAAGGAGGCAGAGGGAGGCTATAAAGCACGTTGGGATCTGCAGATGAAAAACTGTAGCAGATCAGAGCTGGACTTGGTCTCTCTGATAACACATCAAGAATGATTTTAGTTACTTCAAAGGTTTTCTGCTGGTTCACAGACAATCTTAATTTTTGTTTGCCTCCTTTTTTTTTTTTTTTTGGCATTTGTCTGAAATACTACTTTTAGATAGTGATGCTTCCACCTCGGTAATTTCCTAGCTTTGTATTGTGTTTTCTAAAGTGGGCTTACAAAAAAAAAAAAAAGAAAAAAAAAGTCACTGATACATACCTGGCTTCTTGGGAGAGCTGGAAATTTGAAATTCACTGCACAGATTCCTGTCCTGAAGATATCAGAGTTATTGACAGCAATAGGGTTAGCATCATTACTGGGAGCCTCTGATGTTACTTCTCTGCTGTTTCAATCAAGGTTTCTTTAGATAGCTTTAGGCTCCTCAAGGGCTCTGCTCTCCTTTCCCTCTATCCTTTTACAGTCTTACAGTTAGGAGATCAAGACACACCCAAATCCAAATTTTAGGTATTTTAGCAGAGAGCCTGCAAGACATCTCTACTAAAGGTTTACTGGCTGAGACTCCTTTGGGATTTATCTCCACGCATGTGGATTTGTATCAGGCCGTTCCCTACTGTCAAAACTTGAAGTCTAACCTGAGGAATGAGAGCCTGGGTTTGAGATTAGCTTTGTGCCTGCTCCCAAATTCACATGCAGGCTCCAGTGTACAGGGTTACAGGGTTTTAGGAGTTGAAAGAGACCTTCGGAGAGCATCGAGTCCAGCCCCCCTGCCAGAGCAGGGCCATAGAATCTGGCACAGTTCTCACTATGTCAGTGAGTTATCTTATGGTGGACACCACACAGATGAATCAGTGAGGTCACTTCCTAAGACTGAAGAGCATCAATAGACCTTTAGATCTCCGTCAGTTCCTCAGGTAGACCATGATATAAACAAAGCAAGAAGCTTGTTCTAAATTACGATAGAGACAGCCTGTAGGAAATTACGTTGAAGGTCTGCATTTGATATTCAGTAATGGTGAACTCTGAGGGACCTTTCCAACCTGATGCAACCTGTGAGTCTGTAATAAGTACAGAGGAGGACCTAGCACTACTCTGATGAAACTGTAGTTTAGATATGAAGATCCATTGGAAACTCAAATTTTGCATATAACATCCAAGTCTGACAGTAATGTGTTGGCCATGAAGTTAAACAAAAAGGTTAAGGAAAAGCTCCAATTACTAGGTAACAATACAGACATAAAAATAACAGTTTAGTGGCTTTGGACAGGGTATTTTTCCCTTTTCATTCACTTGGCTCTGAAGCAGCCTCAGCTTAAGAAATTAAATTTGACAGGCGATTAGTCCATAATGTGGTGCAATCACTTCTGGTATTTGAAGGAAAAATTGAAAACAGACTAGATGTTTAACTTTGAAATGTCTGCTTCAGATGTGATGGGAAGCAACTTTAGTTTTTTTTAGCATCAAGAGCTAGGTGACTTGCAGAACATGCTGATCTCATACCCACAGGCTAGGTGAGGCCAGCTGTGAACATACAGTGGCAACCAGCATGGGTTTGCTTTTACCTACTGGGAAGTTTATTGCTATTTCACTGTTTGGTATTCTTTAGAGCAGATGACAAAGTCCAAGTTTCCTGGTTTTATTATTCTGCAGTAAGTTGTTTTTCTGCCCAAATGCTTCTTTTACAGCATAGAGTCTGTGATGGGCACATGGGGAACTAGATCCTGGATCGTGGCTATAAACATGTTCTCAAACCACTGCATTACAAGTTTGGAGTTTGAATCTGGACTCCTGTGCATATGAATTTAAAAAGGGAAGTGGTGGAGGTAGCTACAAAATTATTTGAGACTCACTTTCCAGGTATCTTGGTGCTTTGGAGTACTGCTCTGCTGCCTGTGAAATGCCCTAGCTGCAGTGCAGAATTGGCACTGCAGGCTGCAGAGACATCCCAGTCTCTTTCCCCATCTCCAGAACATCCCAGTCTCTTTTCTCTCTGTCCCTTTTTCTCATGCAAGTGACTTTTGCACAGTTTCTTGGTGGCTGTAACTCACAGGAAAGTTCCTCAGCACCATAAGTATCTGTAAAGAGGGAAATGCACTTCCCTGTGTGCAGTGGGGAAGACAGGAGGTCTTCTGGCACAAGCATTGAACATGATGCAGTGAAATGTTCCTCCACTGCATGACTGCTCACAGGGTAGGGGAGACAGAGAGACTTCAGGGCATCCAGCTCTCCTGCTGCACTCCTCTGATATTTTCAAAGGCCTCAGTCATGCATATTCACCTTCACACTGGGAATTCATGGTTTGGATGTCAAATAAATCTTCCTAGCCAAATCAGACAAAAGTGTAGTCATGGACGTGGCCCAGTTATCTTCATGGAGCATGGGTTATAGAGTCATAGAATCATAGAATGGTTTAGGTTGGAAGGGACCTTAAAGATCATCTAGTTCCAACCCCCTGCCATAGGCAGGGACACCTCCCACTAGTACAGGTCACTTAAGGCCTCCTCCAACCTGGCCTTGAACACCTCCAGAGAGGGAGCAGCCACAACTTCCCTGGGTAACCTGTGCCAGTGTCTCACCACCCTCACTGGAAAGAACTTCTTCCTAACACCCACTTTCAATCTCTCCTCTTCCAGTTTAAACTCATTGCCCCTTGTCCTGTCATTGCAAGTTTAANGTCAACTGTGCCACACAGCTTGGTGTCATCTGCAAACTTGTTGAGGGTGCACTGATTCCTCTGTCCATGTCACTGACAAAGATGTTAAACAGCACTGGTGCCAGCACTGACCCCTGAGGGATGCCACTTGGCACTGGTCTCCAGGTGGACATTGTGCCACTGATCACCACTCTCTGTGTGTTACCATCCAGCCAATTCCTGATCCAGCAGTGCTCCACTCATCAAGTCCATGTTTTTCAGTTTGGTGACCAGGATGTCATGTGGCAAGAAATAAAATACCTTACTTAGGTCCAGGAAGATGACGTCAGTTGTCCTTCCCTTATCCACTGTTGCTGTGTTTTCACCATAAGGTTGGCCTCTGGAGAAGTGCAGCCAGTGTTTTTCACTGAAGAGGCTTTCTGTGAAACAGTCTGAAGCAGTTTTCAATGTAAAGTTAATCCTCAACAGCACCACTGGGGCTGTTTGGGTTAGGAAAGCATTAAATGACATCCAGCACATGTGATACCCTTTGTCACACGGATGAAATCCATGAACCTGAAGAGACCTCAGCAGTAACAACACCTCTTATCTTTTAAATGAGTAGAGCTCTTATCTCTTCAGAAGTTTAGGCCAAATAGAAGGTGGCCTGGGTCTTCAATTCTTAGTTTTCTGAGTTTCCTCTCTTTTGGATGGAAAACACCCAGAAGGGGAGACAACTTTTCACTATGCTGGGACCAAATCCAGGTATGAGCAGCAGGGACTGTTCTATTGCTTTCAGTCACTGCTTTATGTATGTGCAACAGGCTAAAATCAGCCTGCAGCCTTCAGTGTCCTCCCGGAGCGACTACTTTGCTGTGCACGGAAATGTTCTCCATCTAGAGCAATAATTGCTCACTGCACAGAAAATGGAAATAATCTCCAGCTATAGCATTAATTCCTCACTGCATAGAAAAGACAGCATTTCATGTTTGGTATAAATTGTTAACTTGGCAACAATCTGGATATAGTTAACAGTGTGGGATAAGTCAGGCTTTTTTCTTCCCTCGCCAGCTTTCACTAGTAAACACTGATAGCATGAAGGACCTTTCTTACCATTCATATTTTGAGGAACTCATTTTCTGTGCTCCTTAAAATGCCACTTCTGAGTTGCTAACTCGTCTCAGGCAGTTGATGCAACAGCAGGGGAAAGATAGACATAACTATAGTCACTGCCAAGGCAAATTCCCTCATGTCCAGCCCTTTCCCAGACTCGTACCATCCTCATTTTGCAGCCACCTCTAAAGCTGAAAGGTACAGAGGAAACCCAGCTGTAGAACATGGAAAAACACATTCAGGATGCAAACTTAGAGGTACTCTTCTGAGCAGCTCCAAGAGGGATTCACCCTCTACCCTCATAGGTTGTACTGGGATGAGCCAGTTCAAGCCTTATTCTTCATAAGCTGGACCATGTAAGCTGGGGTTCATCTACACATGGCACTGTCACTCCACATGGTTGGCAGGAACTGAACTTCTGCCAGGAGACTTTCCATTGTTTAGATAGAGAGAAGAATGTTCAAGCTCAGCTTTTCTTGGCCATGGTTAGAAACACCAGCTCTAAATAATCTACCTACCTCATCCATAAGGAGGAGGTTCCTGACAGAGGGAGGAACAGATATAGTTCAGCTGTAGAGCCCAAGGTAGCCACCTGACACCTGAGTCCCAGCCACCTCAAGGAGAAAGCATAAATTAACCTCATTTAGCAGCTGGACCTGTCCTAAGGTGCCCTTGCAGGGCACAATGTACCTTGGGCAGATTGATGCTCCTATTAGACAGATGGGAAGTGAGGGGAGAGTCTGATGAGCTCTTTAACTTTTACTGGCTTCCCTACACCAATCTCTTAGCTATTTTAATTCCCCTTTGAAGGCAATAAAGGGAGGGCTTTTAGCTCATCAGGCTCATCTAAAATGTCTCAGTGAAGTGAGCAAAACTCTATCTTAATGTTCTCTGTGACTGCTGGTTCTGATAGCCAGTTTCTGACTTTCACGGCTCTTGGGTTTCTTTCTTTTTAGTAAATGTGTGTCTGTTTCTTGGTTATTTTTTTTTCCTGTGCTTGTTTCTCCTGTAGCACAACAGACAGACAGATGGCTATGACTATTTTGTTAGGCCAAAGCATTCTTGGCTGGATTCCCCAGATGAGTAATGTGGTGATAACTTAGTGGTGTTTCCTCACTACTCCAATGCTAAGCAGGGAGGGAAAATTAGAGGGATTTATGAAGGGGTAGAGGAAGGGGAAAGTCAGATAATGATAAGGTTGAGGAAATATTAACATCAAGGAATACTTTTGGCAAGGGTTTTCCTTGAGTAACCTCATCTGGGCACATCCTACCTTCTTGGAATATTTTTAACAAGGCGTGGGGAACAACAACTCAGCAGACAAACACGTCCAGAATTTTTTTGCCATTAAAAATTGTGAGTGCAAAAGCAACTTAGAGAAAGCATTTCAAAGGGGGCTGGGGGTGGAGAGAAATTGCAAGGTAAACAGGACAGTTTCTATCTTCCCCCTACCTCCAGCCTGTGTGCAAGGAAAGATAACAGCAGCAGGAGAAAGCAAAGTCTGCCATGGAATTTAGCTCTTCTTTTTTCCCCCCTCATAACAGAGAGAGAGGGAGAGACTGCATGTGCTTCTGAGGCGTCTCTGTCTGCTTTGAACCTTATCAACAGGGACTGTGCAATGCAGTTTCTCTTTCTCCCTCTCTTCTAACTTTTGAAGCAAAACACTTACGTGCAAGGAATGTCGCAGCATCTGACAGCCAGGAAGATAGAGGAGAAAGCCAAGGAGAAGGGAGGAGGGGGCTATTGGTTCCCCTCTTCCTCCTCTTAAAAAAAAAAAATAGTATTTTTTTTCTTTTCCTGTTTTCCTGCTTTGATTAAAGAAAGGAGTAAAGAAAAGAACAGTGTAGAGATGTCTTCTCCACCCCTCTCTTAACAAGTCTCAAGAGCATGGCCTGTGTTGAGTCAAGCAGATTGTTAAAGGAGAATGGCTGTCAATGGGATCTCAAAAATGCAATTCTATTTTTTAGGAATAAAGGAAAGAGAAAATGGTCTCTTGTCATGGCTGCTCACTGTTTATGGGATGTTTTGCCTGGGTGAGACCTACAGGGAAGCTGGGAGTGTGGTGAATCTGTTGATCTCCCACATTCTCTGTGAAAAGGATCACTTGATACACACCTTTGAGAGTAGAGACACTCCATATAAATGTTGAGGGAAGTGATCCTCCCCCTCTGCTCTGCACTGGTGAGATCCCACCTGGAGTACTGAGTCCATTTCTGGAGCCCCTATTTCAAGAGGGATATGGATGTGCTGGAAGGTGTCCAGAGAAGGGCCATGAGGATGATCAGAGGGCTGGAGCACCTCTCTTATGAGGAGAGCCCAAGGGAGTTGGGGCTGTTCAGTGTGGAGAGGAGAAGGCTCTGAAGTGACCTTATTGTGGCCTTTCAGGATCTGAAGGGGGCCTACAAGAAAGCTGGGGAGGGACTATTTAGGATGTCAGGTAGTGATAGAAATAGGAGGAATGGAGCAAAGCTGGAAATGGGTAGATTCAGATTGGATGTTAGGAAGAAGTTCTTCACCATGAGGGTGGTAAGACCCTGGAATAGGTTGCCCATGGAGGCGGTTGAAGCTCCATCCCTGAAGGTATGTAAGGCCAGGTTGGATGAGGCTGTGGACAGTCTGATCCAGTGTGAGGGGTCCCTGCCCATGGCAGGGGGTTGGAACTAGATGATCCTTGTGGTCCCTTCCAACTCTGACTGACTCTACGATTCTATGATTACTACTTGCTGGGTTTTGCTTTATATATTCTGTTAATAGACATTTGGATAAGTTCCTTGATGTGGCAGATAGGTGTCAAATAGGCAAGGAAGGAGAGGCTGGAGTTTTCAGGGGAACCATAGGATGGTGGGCACATCTGAAAGGCAGGTCTGAAAGCAGAGTTTAGAGTAGGAGCAGAGTTTTGCTGAAAATCTGGTCTAGCATTTCTATTAAAGAAAGATTTTGTGATATCTTGTACCATGCTTTCATTGTGCCCTGGCAGAGGTTGAAGGAGTTAGGCAGAGGTTCAAAACAAAATCCCAGACCTGGGTTTGGAAGAAGCCTGGAGCCAGATCTGAGCTGTTGCAGATGGTCCCTCTATATATAATGAGGTCAATCAAAACATCTGATCTCAATACCCTTGAACTTCTGGAAGGGGGCATGAATTTGAGCCCAGGAATATAGGATCATCTGGACTGTTCAGTGGTCTCTGCCAACTGCTTTTCTTTCCTGGCAGGCTTGGTGGGTCCCAGCTGTACTGCTGAGCCTCCTTTAGAAGATGTTTTAGGTACAAATCTAAAGAAAGGGATCTTTCCTGGACAACCTTCTTTTCTCCAGGTGTATCAAAATTCATGCTTCTTTACAGAGGAGAAACACAAGATGAAAGGAGTGGATGACTTGGTGAGCACCTCTTATTTTAATGGTAGCAAGGGGATGAGAAGACTTGAAAGGACTGTCCTTTCCTGGAGACCAGTTTCCACATGTGTCAAACTGGGCAATGGGAAGCGCATCTCTTCTGAGTTCAGCCAGACTCAGCCACAAAATCATTTGGTTTTGCTCCTCTTTTAACCTGACAGCTCATTCAGCTCAGGAATTGCAACATGATTATAATGAGGAAGGTATGGAAAGTCTCAGGGTTAAATGAGGTTTGTGGCTGTGTGGCTGGGGTGACGTTGCTGGCACCAGCCTTCCTACAGGTCAGCTGTTACATGGTGGGACTGAGCCATCCAATCTAGCTTATCAGCAACCTCCTGAAAGATGACAAAATCTACTACTGGGCTTGTACTACTGTTATTAGAGAGCAGCATGTGTGTAGAATAGATAAGGTAGGAGGAGATGGGAAGATGAATATTACTTGCACAAAAACAAAACAATCTTGGAAGATTACAGGCCCCCACAGTGTCACAGAAGAGAAGAGAAGTGAACTCTCATCCAAGACAGTGAAAGAAACACTATCCATCAGCAGGTTGGCAGGGAATATATGAACATGGCATGAGTCCCAAGGATTTGAAGGTGGGTAGAAGGGGAGCAAGGGAGTGGGGAGGTTGTTGCAGGGAGCCCCACCAGGCAGCACTTGCTGCAGGAGTACACAAGCAGGTGACTTCATATTTCCGTGGGAAGGAGTGAGGAAAGCATTTTCAATCCTTCTGTGAGTACTGGGTTCCTGTTGGGTCATTTGGAGTCTATTTATGGTATTGCTTATACTTCATCACAGCTTTCAGTCAATCTGTGTCCCCAAATGCTGTTCACAGAAATGAAAAAGAAAAGGGAATGTAAGAGCAGAGGGTGTTTGGAGTGACAAAGGAGGAGGGCATGGGCTGTGTGCTGCATTCAGCTGTGAGACAGCTAGAAAGGGAGGGAGGCAGGAACCGAGGAGGGGAAGGACACAATCAAATGAAGGTGTGTGGAGAAGAGGAGGCTCAGGGGAGACCTTATTGCTGTCTACATCTACCTGAAAGAAGGTTGTAGCCAGGTGGAGGTTGGTCTCTTTTCCCAGGCACCCAGCAACAGAACAAGAGGACACAGCCTCAAGCTGTGCCATGGCAGGTTTAGGTTGGATGTTAGGAAGAAATTCTTCACAGCAAGAGTGATTGGCAATGGAATGGGCTGCCCAGGGAGGTGGTGGAGTCACCATCCTTGGAGGTGTTTAAAGGAGGTTGGTTGAGGCACTTAGTGCCATGGTTTAGTTAATTAGAAGGTGTTAGGTGATAGGTTGGACTCAATGATCTCAAAGGTCTTTTCCAACCTGGTTAACTCTGTGATTCTGTGATATGGGGAGATAAGCTGCTAGGCCAAGATGGAGGGAGAACATCACCAGCCCAAGTCCTGACCAGAAGCTTGATCTCAGGCCAAGTTTCAAGAGGACCCTGTTTCTCCATTCTGCTTTTTCATCTGGCTCTGCTGCCCTGAACAGATCTCCAATTGCTGCTGTTTTGTTCAGCTGTTCAGACACATGCATCTGGACTTAGCCTTTGCTGTTAATGATTTGCAGTAGCACAGATGGCTCCTGCTCAGACTGGTACTAATTGGGCTGGTGCCTCACTCAGCTGCTGTCCCAGCACACTTCACAGCGCACACACTGCCTTGAGGCATGCAACTTTTCCCTGCATCCAAAACACCCTCCTTAGAGCAACAGTCATCAGAAAACCCCAGTGATTTGATGTCCATGCTTGCTTGGTCACTCCTGGATGGCTTGCTTCTCCAGCCAGCAGCAATGCTTATCTCCTCAGGAGCAGACCAGCCTGTTGCCCTTGAGTGTGCAGGTGGCAGAGGAACAGAGGAGGCTGCTGCAGCCTCTCGGTGCTTATTACCAGATCACCCCTCTCTCTCTAGGGCCTGTCTCTTTCCAGCTGTGGCAGAGGGAAACATTAAGCTTAACATTAACTTCCCTTTTGCACTTTGTTTACTGGGATGTTCTTTTCTTGCAGGAGGAGTCCAGCAGAAAAAAAAAAAAAAAGAAGAGTCTGAGAGAAGGACATCAGGATGGGCAATCAACAGATTTCAGTAAAGTACAGGTGCTACAAATATCTGTCAAAGGGGGAAAATGCTAGCAAGTCACCTGCAGATAAATTTAGGGTGGCAGCTAGGAATTTCTGACTGTTAGATCCACATGTTATGGCACCACCTCCTTTTCAAAAGATGTGGTGAGGCCAAAATCTTACAAATATGTTAAATGACCTGGTGCTTATAGTAACGTGGGTCTGGGGCTCAATAGTTCGTAGAATCATAGAATCATAGAATGGTAAGGTTGGAAGGGACCTCAANACAGTTTAATGCCCTTCCTGTGCTGGGGGCTCCAGAACTGTGCAGTTCAGAAAGCCCTTTTCAATTAAAATCTTCTGAAAACAAGCAGTGTGTTGAAAAGATCTAAGATGATCTTACTGGATAGATCATGTGAAATCCAGATGGACCTGGGAATCTGCAACAGCTCTCAGGGCTTTCCACAGGGAGCCTCCACAGGGAGCCTACAGCTGGGTAAACACTCTAGTTTAGCATCATGCTGCTTGGAGGTCTGGCTGTGAACCAGGCTGGCTTTTACCTGGGCAAAGACGGGTTAGACACCAAACCATGTCCATCAAGGTACACTTGATATGTTTGCTAGCTTAGCAGCTGTGTCCTGCAGACACTGTACCTAAAATGGAAGACTTTTAGAAGCAGATACAGTATGTATTGTAAATTCAGCAGCACTCCAGGTGCACCTAGGCAGGATGCATCTGCTAAGCTTGGTGCAGTGATTTTAAAGGATCACTAGATTTTGCTCATGCTAAACCCCATGTGTTCTCCTGCATTTATTTTTCCCAGTAAGCCAAGTGCAAACAGAAATAATACGTGGGATCTTCTAATTGTTGTAACTCATAATCTGCCTGCAAAATTAACGTTTGTGACAGATTTTCTCAGGATGTGAAAGTACAAATTCACCCCTGCGGTGATTTGGCTCTAGGTGAGGAATCAAAACAGTAAATTAAGATGACATCAGGCACTTCAGAACGACTGTGGAACTAAGGAAAAAATAAACAGGTTAAAATTCCTCCAGGACCAATAGAGACCAAACATACTAGATCCAGTGTTATCCAGGACTCTGTGAAATCTAGCTAATATTTACTTTTTCTAGCAGCCATGTGTGAAAACAGGTATTTTCACAAGTACTTCAGATTTTGATCCCAGCTGATACCTTGGCATTTGTGGTGAAAATCGTTGTTTGCAAAGAAAAATGTCCCCAGGACTGCAACAGGGAGACAAGTTTTCTGTCTGCAGAAAGTGCTGAAACAAAGAAGCAAATACCAGGGACATTATTCACTACAGAAACAAGCTCCCCCTCCAACACCTTTGAAAGATGTGGGAGAAGTAACACATGGTGACACTACTCATAATAATAGTTCTTACTATGGTGCTTTTCTTTGGGAAAACAAAATGAGCATGTTAAAAGGTTTGTTTTGCTCTTTCTATCAAATTACTGCTTGCTATTTGACTGCTCTGATCTGCACCCAAGAAAAAAGCTTTCTTCATACAGAGTGAACAGTGAAGCACCTGCCACAATCAGGTGGTGTCTTTCCTGCCCATGATATTTGGGGTTAGAGTCGTGCAGGGCAATGAGGAGAGACTGGCAGAGGAGGGGACCAGGACACAATTACAGCGATGGAGACGCAGGAAGGCTGCAGAGGCTTAGCTCTGAGCTATGCTGTAAAACATCCTACTTCTTTCTGCTCTTCTGCTCTCTCCAAAATAGATAACAAGAACTGGAGCAGTCCTACTGAATGGGTCAAATGAGCTTTTGAGTCCTCCCTTTCCCCTGAATACATGAACCTGCCGCGTGGGTAATTAGTCTGCCAGTCTCATCCTGGTAGTGCTGCCTTTGGAGTGTGACACATTCAAAGAGGTCACAAGCTCATTCTTTCCCCCACCCTCTCTTTATCCTTCTTTGGTGTCCCTATTCTTCTGTTTTTTTAATGACGCCCCCTCCTCCAGCACAAATTGACTCTGGCGGTAATTTGTCATGTCACCTGCAGTAAAATTTTGAACGAAATTGCAGAAGATTCATAGGGGAACAAAAGCTCCACATCTTTTATGCATTTCAGATGGTAAAGTATAAATCAAAAAGCCCAGCGACCTGCTTGCAGGGAAACAACAGAAAACCCCAATGCAGACCGCAGTAAAGTGAATTAGGCTGCCTCTGTCTGATCCAGCACTGAAAAGCCTGGGATTTAATTTTTAATTGCTCAGTGTTATTTCATCTTTATGTCAGGGGGAACACAATGGATAAAACATATTTGAGGCAGACCCAGCTGACAAGCTCCTCCTACCACACTCCTCTTCCTCACTTAGGTGGAAGTCAAATTCTAAGACATGGGTAAAAGGCTTCACGCTGAGAGAGAGGTGCTCAGGGTTAGGAACTGATTTTATAACCTCTTAAAGAGGTTGGTCATTCTTGACCTTGGAGGAAGTGAACTCTCTCCCATAATTTTGGCCTCGTGGTTAAAGGTCTGGAGTAAATTTGGGTAAATTCAGGTTCAAGCCTCAGGTCCTCTGCAAGCCTCTTTTACAGGAATGATTCTCCTGCTCTGACATAAAGGTTTAAAACCTTTTAAAAACTGCACAGTTAAATCTCATCAGAAATGAAAGATAACTGGTGGAGCAGTCTCTTAACACTCACCTTGGCAGTTTGAGGGCAATGCCTCTCCATCCAAACCTGATGCTCGTCTTCCCACCACCACTCACCCTGTTGGGTTTATAGCAAAAGCTTTGGGAAGGGAATTGTTTCATCCCTTGTCCCAAGCAGCCTCCAGTCCTTGTGGCCTTGGTGTGTTGTTACAGTAAGAACATTAATGAGGTGTGCAGGTCTGGGGAGGAGGGACCGCACACAGCCAGTGGGGCATGCGGCAGGTGAGCCTGCAGGTTCTGCCTGCCTGTATGTCCATAGCTGCATTGCATCCACTGCCTGCCACCAAATTGCTCAAGGGTTTTGTAGGCTGACTGAGTCTACCTCTGACCCTCTCCTCCGCTCCAGCTGATTCTGTGTTACAGGCACAAACTATAATATCCTCCTTTTCTTTCTTTGTTTAATACATGATCGATCTACTTTGGAAGTACACACAGCTATATGGTAGGAGAGATTAAACAGCAGCCGAGAAAAAGATCCGTGGGGAAATCTGATTATACCCTTTTAGGGAGGTTTTCTTGTTGAGAGTCAGCCTGCATATTTCCACACTGTACTTGAAGGTCAGTCATTGTCTTATGCTACTTCCTACAACAAAATTGAGAGGAGTATGATGAGATCTCATAGTCACAAGAGAGCTCATTTGTTCAGCAAATCCAACCGTGACCCTTTCTAATGTTTTCCTTTCCTTCTTTCACTGTCTTCTGCTGGCTTGTTTTTAGCTGAATGCTTCCACTAAAACCTCCCTATCAATATTCAGGGATGATTTCTGAAGTTTGGGTAAAGTCTATCAAATCCAACAGAGACCAAAGTGCTAGGCATATTTGTAGAGTCTAAACAGCTATCACAGTCTACCGGATCAAAGACTGTGGATTGTTTCTGCTGCTTCTTTGGTGGGAAAGGCTCCATTGTGAATTCTTTATTTTACTAAGTACATTTGAATATGATAGTGAGCTCAGGTGTGAAGCTTGAACCCAGGCCTAGCTCTGCAAATTCTGGCACTGTAACTTCTCTGCAGGATCTGGAAGCAGCCCACAGGGAAAAACACATGCACGCTGTGCTGTGCCTGGATTTGGTCCTGATGTTGATTCAGATGCTGATGGTGAAGGGACCCTGCAGCCAAATAAAAGTGCTCTGGTTGCAAGTTTCCTTATGAGTCTCTTTCTCATGTGAAAGGCAGAACTAAAGCTGTTAGATGTATTTATGCATATACCCACATGGAATTTGTCTTTGTATACACAGCCTCTAAGCACTGCAGAATTATTGGGAGTTTGGAGGGATGAGAGTTTAAATTCACAGGGTTTTAACCTTTTGTGGTTGTTCTGCAAGGAACATTTCTATCTGCTTTCTGGTTAATGAATTAGCAAAACTAAGAGGGTGGCATGAACTTTGAGAAGATGTACTTCAGTGCCCCTTATGGCTGATCAGGACATGGTGCTCATTATAGTACTCTCTGAGCAGGATAGGTGACCCAAAGATGTTAAAAAGGGCTGCAGGCTAAAACAGCTAACCAAAGGTTCCTTTAGACATTTTATTCAGCCCAGGGATGGCATGAATAGCAATATTAATTGTGTATTTTCATTTAATTTCCAGGGATTGTACCAAATAAGTAACCTGCAGCTGTCTGTGAAGACAGTATCAGCCCACTGGGAGAGCTGCTGAGATGCCCATGGCCCTGGCAAGTGGGGAACAAAGGCTGCTTCAGGAGTTCTCTCCATTCCAGGCTGGGAGGAACAGAGCTCCAGGGAGCTGCTGGTGCTTGAGCTATAGAAGATTTCACCCCTGCCTGTGGCACCAGGCATGGGAGGGGAAGCCTGGCTGTCATGGGAGCATTTGAGGGAGGGCAAATTAATTTTTTTTCCATTCCCCAGTGTGCATTTCCCTATAAAGGATGTGGATGGTATGCACAGACAGCTAAAATAAAGAGCTGCAGTATGGAGGATTCTGAAGTTGTTACCACCAGGCCAGGTTATATTCAGTGGGTCTAACTGTCTAGATATGTTTACTGGAGATGAGGGGAATGAGAGTGCCAAGAAGGGGGGGAAGGGTGGGAAAAAATGTTTCAGTAATTACAGGGAAGTAATAAAAAAAATCTTGGAAACATGAACCCTGCTTTACATTGCCTCCCTCCTTTCCCTCTCCCGAGTTTCATTAGTTTCTACAAAGGAGCAGTGGGGAGATTATTTATCTTTGATCATTCCAGGATCAATCTGCAAATGCACGAACACACTTAAATCAGCATTTGCCAACTGTTAAGCTCCGCATTCCACCCTGGTTTTGAAAGGCCTCAGGAAGATGCGAAATAGAGACAGAGAGGAGATGGATGACTTCAGGGAAGCATTTAAGAAATTGTTTGAAGCCAGCAGCTGCCCCCCATCCTGATTAGCTGTGTAGCTCTCTGTCAGATCGATTTCCAAAGCAGGTAAGGGTGCAGGAAAGAGGGAGAGAAAAAGACTGCAGAAGGCAGGCAGACAGACAGACAACAGTAGCAATGCTGATTTTTCAGGAGGTTTGATTTTTTTCAGTCTTCCTTTTTTTTTCAGCCTTGTTTATTCAGATGGCTTGCTGGGGATTGTTTTACTCTTGGTGCTTTCCCCCACCTTATTTATTTACTCTTCCATATTTTTGTGCCCTTCCTAATTCCACAGGTTCAAGATGGCTGTTTTCCACAGCCAGCTAATACCTTCAGAGCCGATAATCTGGGGATTCTCTGTGTTTGATATACTTACCACACTGCTGCTCAAGTTCCATGCTGTGCCTCAAATATTTATTTTAAACAGGGGGAAAAAAAAAATCCAAACTCACCCCATTCTATTTCCTCCATAGCCTTCACTGCTGAAGCTTTTCATGTCACCCTCTGTGGGGAACTTGTGAGATGCTGATCTTTTTGTTTATTCATTCATTTTTGGCAGCATCACCCTAACTGCCTCCAAAAAATGGGGCGAAGACATTTGAGAAAATAATTTGTAAACATCTATCATGGCTCTGCCCAGGCAAGCAGGCAGTGTCTTTACTCCAGAGCTGCCATGTGCTGCGTGGGTGATGAAGAGCCACGTCCCAGCCCAGAGCTGCCTGCACTCTGGCGATCCAGCTGATAGCTGCATTTTACCTGCCCAGGGCTGCTTACAGTTTTGCAGAGGACAGGGCAAATAACCCCCTTCAACAAAGGCCTTTTAGAGTGAAACTTATAAAAGTATGTCATGAACTCAGTTTCCTTACCTTCAACCAGGGGGAAGAAAAGTAAGGGAAATGAATCTGTATTTCAATTGCTGTTTCTTTATGAACTACTACATTTGTAGTGCAAAAATCTGTCAGTTTGAGCAATGCCCTCTTCCAGAATGTGACTTTTTCCTTACTGATTAACTGTAAGGGGCACTTAAAAATAAGAGATATTACCATACATGTCTAGTGGCTGAGACAACTCTGGAAAACAGACTTTTCCCCAGCCATTGGAAGGAAGGCTTCAGGATATTTGTGCCACTGCAAATTTTAGGAGTGACATACAAGACAAGGAACCACTTGTCTCTTGTCTGGGACACTGTATTTGCCCTATCCCATTTCTTGCAAAACAAGGCTCCTGGTAGCATGCTTGCTCCCAGAGCACAAGCAGAAAATAGGCTTCTGGCTCCAAACTGTGTGGACATTGATGTGTGACCCAGTGTGAAGGCAAACTCCTTGTTCCCTGGAGGCAAGGAGGCTGCTTTTCAGATTTATTAGCCTGGATTTACTTTCCTGGCTAGGTTTGCTCACCCTCCCTCCCGTAAGAGCTCTTAGCAGCATTTTCAATCAGCAACTCCCAAACCTGCAGAGCTTCCTATGGCCAGAATGGACAGCACACAACCTCTGCTCACAGAGGCTCCTCTGTGGTGGTTCAAACTCTCTTATCATTGTCCTGCCCTGTCTCTGCTAACAAAAGGGGTCTGAGGCCACAGGACACTGGTCATGCATTTGAGGTTGCTTTTTGCTGCTTGTCTGGAAGAGCAAAAAGCAAACACATGGCGACTGCTGTGAGTAACAGGGACCCTGTGGTTTCCATCAGCTGGTGGCAATGCTGATGTATAAAGGGAATTATGTTTAACAAAAAGGAATACTTGTCTTCTGCAACAGATCTTCCCCTTTTCTTCACTCCTTTTTGGTTACTGTTGCAGAGAGGTCCTGATTGACCACACGGCACTGACCTCCCCTTCATTGTCTGGCTCCCACATGGGGCCGGAGCAGCCACGGGGCTGGGGCTGGAGCTGTCGTGGAGTTGGCTCTTCTGCCCATGCAACGAGTGAAGCATCTTTCACTGAAGGCAGGTGAGTCAGATCCCTGCACTAGGGCAATTTCTCTTCTGAGAAGAAGGGTTAAGTTTCATCTCTAGACTCTACAAGAACATCAGGGTGTCTGCCAGAGACTGTCAGCTGATCTCTTTTCTTCTTTCAATGTTATTATTCTCCCCTTTTCCTCCCCCCTNTACCTCAGCTCATTTTACTGACCCTTTTACCAGCATTTCTTACATTTTTCAAGACGTGGTAGTCTGGCTTTCTGATGACCTATCTCAAGACAAAGCTGGGCTGCTTTATCAGTGAAAGGTACCTTGTCAACCAGCTCAGGAGCAGTGTTACATTTAAATGGAAGCAGAGGAAAAGCCATAGGGAATAGAAACCACTGCCGCAAAGATATTAAAGAAGAGGCTGTTGTGTGAACAGGATATGGAGGGAGGTGAAGTTGGAGGCTTTGGAGTTAGCTGTGGGCTTAGTGTATAACTTACTCTGTCTAACACTTGCCATGAAATATCCTAACAATACTCAGGCACTAGTGGTAGCAAAGATATTATCACTTGGGGAGACAGCAGAAATGGCCTTATCATTTTGACAGTGGCTTTTTTCCCTTATTATCGCTAAGTAGCAATATCTCTATTTCACTGCCACTGCTGAGCCATTGTTTTTTGATAAATAAGGTCTTCTTGGTGATTTCTTTTTTCCCTACTTGTATTTTATCCTTTGTGCATGTGTGCATGTAAGCAGATTTAAAAAAAAAAGAGATGTTCCACCTCGTGGTGCAGTATTAAAGACAACGTTTCTTAACCCCCCAGGAAGCTGTCAGGGGGAATATCTACACAAATGTATACCTCCCTAGTGTCTAAGGCACTTATGGTGCACCTAGGCTGAAAGAAGGTCTGTCCAGCCTGTGGGATCTTGGTGCCCTCAAGTGAATAACAGAGGTGTGTGAGAGCTGGAGTATATAAGAGATGTGAGGATCCATTTGTCAGTAGGAACGTCATAGTGCATTAGAAAATGCCTATAACAAAACGTGCATGCTTTGAGGCATGATTTGTCCTTAGATGTTCATATAAAGGCACCGTCTCCAGTGTGGCTACATCTCTTACCAACACAATGGATTGCCTTCTCCTCACTGTGCTCCCAAAACGCCTCAGCTGATGAGGCTACATCCCATCTTTCCTCTGCCCCCATTCCAGAGCTGAAAAATGTTCATGGACTGAGCAGGAGTTAGACTGGGTATATATAGTTCTATTAGATATGGTACATAATGACGTCTGGATGTATTCACATTGGAGTCAGCTGAACATTTATCCTCATTTATTCTCTCTTCTCTTTCCATTCTTTTCTCATGCCCATCCCCATGGTGTCTGAGCACTGCTGTCTACCTGACTTACCACCCTTCTTATGGATTATCATCTGCCTGGGCTCTGAGTGTGCTCTCCCATTATCCACTCATCATCCACACTAGCTCTGTGTGGATACTTCTTTCTGCTGATACTATCAGCTGCCACTGTCTAGTCTACGTACAATAGAGAACCCTCCTATCTGAGCCCATTGCTATGGTTACAGGCATCCTGCGGGCAGTGGGATCAACAGGAGCCATAAATGAAGGTACTGCTGCAGTATTTGCATAAAGGCTCCCTACCTGCTGTGGAATGGCCATGTTCTACAAAACAACTCCCACGAGTTTCCATTGCATGGATGGAGTGGGACATCAGGACTCAATTTATGCTTAGAGCCAGAACACTCTTTACGGAGGGGGAAAGAAAATCTGCCTTAGAAGGTGACAGCACTCACCTCCCTTAGATATGAATCAGTAAGAGAGGTCAACCTTTACTCTCTCCCCACTTTTGCACACCCTGCTTTGTGGAAAGCTTCGGAGCACTTAAACCAGCAACATGTGAAGCTCTTTGCTAGCCTCATACGCTGAAGCACCAAGGAAGTGAGTCATCTATCATACACCTGCTCCGTCACTTCCATTGCTGTACTAAATGATGCGCTCAAAACCTGCCATTAAATGGAGAGAAAATGTGACCAGCCTAACTGCTCTCAGAAAGTTAAATGCTTAAAATAATGTCACTGGAGGATCGAAGAGGAATGAGCAGGAGGTAAAGTAGGCTGCTTTCCTCGTCTGAGTTTTTTTTTTTTTCCCCAAACAGAGGAGGCACATAGTGAAATTAACCTCTATTCTTTGATTTCCTCCCCCCCCCCCCCCCCGCCTCTTGTGCACACACACTCTCTCTTTCTCTTTTAAGGCTTATATATTATGATTGATGCGGGAGGATATTTCATTAGAAGATGTGAATAAGGCTTTAATACAAATCAGCCCAGAGAGTCTTCTGACAGGACTTTTAAATAGTGCCCCTTGTCTCCCTGATGCAGCCGCACGTTATCGTGTTCCCAGGCTGACCTCTCTGTCTTTCCTCATTAAAGAACAAGTCCAGGCTGCTGAGCCCTCTCTCTTTTTGGCGATCTCTGCCGCTTTGTCTCGCACGCAGTCGCTCCTGCTGCTGACCGACAGCTCCTCACCCCCAGTAATTTCTGCACTGCATTAATTTCTCATTAATCTGCATCATGATTTATGAGTTTGAAAAGATAGAAGACTTCTAGAGGAGCACTTCTCATTTGGTCTGCTGGCTTTTTTTCCCTTGCCCCTTCACCCACCTTCTTCAAAAGCAAATAGGCTTCTTCCTTCCATGCTGCCTGTCTGCAGAGCATTGTCTCTGTGGATGGCCCAAATCGGGGGAAACAGTTTAAGTGTGATGCTTTCTGGCTGCTTTCCTTACAAGCAATTTGAACAAATAAATGGTAAGGAGAAAAAGGACTGACACATTTTCCTTTTCTGTAGACCTTCCATAGCTGCATTCTGAGTCTGTGACTGTGCTATGGCTCTGACTCCTGCTGAATTTGCCAAAGCCTTCTTGGAATTTGGTATGGCTTCTTGGAATTTGGTATTCCTTCTTGGAATTCAGCAAGGAAACGTTCAAGTGCCCTCCAGGGATCAATCACATTTACAAGAGGGGTGGAGACTCCTGGTGGTGCAGAGAGCTGGACCTTCAGGCCACAGGTGGATGAACCACCAGACCATTTGAGGCCATGTTGCCGTTCAGTTGTTTTAGTTTAGCTGGTTTTAGTCTAGCTCAGGGCAATGTGGAAAATAACAAATCTGCCTGTTTCCTGCTCTCACTTCATGGGGCTGTTATAGGCCTACATGAAAATTATCTTCCATTTTCAGAGGTGTGTGTAAAACAGAATGTAAGAGTACTCAATTGTAGTAAGTCACCAGTACTTTGTGTGCTTGTCTGAAACTCCTGAATACATTGAATCTGAGGCTGTAAATGGAAACGGGATTTCCTCCTCTGGTTATTGGTACACTGCTCTGGTCCTCAGGAGAGTCAGAAAACACGAGGTGGAAAATGTTTTGTTTAGAAGAGAGGAAAATGCTGACTGCACTGGGCAGGACTGCAAAAGCACAGTACATGGCTATGGCAGTGGGCAAGTGACGGAAGAAATCAGGAGGGACTGAAGCAGCATTGGGTGGAGGCTGATTACAAAGTCCTTTGTGCTTTGCCTTGGTTCCTTTTTGACCAGTGCTAAATAAAGTCAGTGGAAGTACTTCTATTGACTTCCTGGCAGTGCATTCAAATTTCACTCAACTAAGCCATGCTAGATTTCAGAAAGAAATAATCCTCACAACACAATAGCACAGGAATCATAAGCTTGATGGCCCCACTGAAAAAGAAAAAACTACCTGAACTTTTCCATAGAGGGGAAAAGTTTGATTTCAGGTGAGCTTAGGAAAAGAGAATTTGTCTTGAATCTTCATTTCCCTGATCTCTTCCTGAATAATAATAATATTCATAAATTGATGCATATCTTCTCACATTCAGCATGTGAAGCTGGTTCTAGCCCTCAGTCTGCCGGGCTGACAAAGACACGATTTAGAAAAGCAGTGGTGACCAGGACTAGCAATAAAGCTTAGCTGCTACTGCATGAATATGTAGATGAATATGTAGTTACTCTGACAATAACAGGGGAAAGCTGTTTCTTTGGGGGCTGAAAGCAGAAGGGGGAATTTGCTCATCATTGCAGCAATTGTTTCAAGCTGATCTTTAGGAGAGCAATATCTGTGCCGCTTGGAAAGCAGGAGAGTGAAAAAGGAGGAACTTTGTGTTAAAAGAGTTTGGGATTCTACTTTGTTAATTGTTTAAATATTCTGAATTTGGGGAGCGTGGCTCAAAAGGGGAAATCAGAAATGGTCTTTATGTAAATAGGGCTTTTACAGGGAGCATGAGAACTTGGGGTGAGAAGAGGGTGAAAAAATTTTAATAGGTAACCTTTTATTTGGCAAAATATGTATTACTTCCTATTATGATAAACAGTTGGCATATTTGAGATGAAAATGTTTATACATATACATTACAATTACATATTCATTTGACTTTATATTACATACACAACTCAATTTGAATAAATGTCTGAAGCCAAAGGAATAAATTAGGATTGGTGCCGAGTGCTTTCTTTGCCCTTCCCCATTGTGTTTGCAAGATTTGCATTTTATAGTTGCACATTAACAAATATGCATATTTCATTATGGTTTTGGATTAAAAGGTTATCATCTCCGTTACCCATTAGTAATAAACAAACACAGGCTTTCCATGTGAATTTATCCCTGGCTCAGCTGTTTGCTGATTAGGTTGTTGTCTCTGGGTTTCCTTGTTTTCTCCTTGTGGAGAATCCCTAAAGCAGATTCTGAAGTGCTTATTGTCCTCTGGGGAGCAGTGAATGAGAAAAGGAGGCAGGTGAAGAAGAGCCAGAGGCATCCTAAGGTGGTGAAAAGACAGAAAGAAAGGTTCAGGACCAATTTGCAGCCAGGTTAAGAACCTAATTTGGGCAGGCAGTCCCCAAAGTCCAGGTTCGTGTGGCAGAAAAAGATCCTCAGAAAACTCGGTTGAAAGCTGTGCAGTCAGATAGCTTCAGATAGCTGATGGGCAGGAAGCAATGAAGTGATTCAAAACCATGGCAATTTCGAATCAGTGTGTTCATCCAAGGTGAGCTTAAACCTGTGAATCTGCACACAGTGATGTCTCAGACCTGGAGAACTCAGAGCCTGGCATCAGCTGGCAGGGGAGAAGAAGGTATCATAACTTCAATGGGATTATGCATGTGGCACATTGCTTCAAGTAAGTTGGAGATAAAACAGGGTGAGTGTTTCTTGTGCCTGCAGATCTAGGCTGTCCTAAGGTCTAGTGCTGTGGTTCCTTGCTTTACTGGCAGCTACAGGCTTGCTGGGTTCCAGCCCTGTTGTTTGGTACTCTGCTCTCCTCTGGCTGCAGAGGCACTAGTTAGTATTTGATCAAAAAAGGGTTCTCTGTCCTCTGTTATCTGGTATAGGTGATTCTGCTCTGGCAGGGGGATTGGTTTAGATGATCTTTCAAGGTCCCTTCCAGCCCCTGACATGTTGTGATTCTGCGATTCAGCCTTGGGTGAATGTCTGCTGGAACAAACTGGACTAAAGCTGCCACTTGAAATCTCAGCAACTCTTGTTCCTTGACAACCTCAGCAAAGCATCCTAGTTCAACTTGTTTTGTCAGAATGCCCTTTTTGTTCAGTTCTGTGTTTGCAGGCACCTGTAGGATGGAGGTAGGAAAGACTGGGGCTGAATGACCCCTGCTTGCCTGAGCCTTAGATCACCTCTGGACTAATCATCACAGAGGCTGGGGTGAGATTATTTTAGAGAATTTTGAGGAGGTTTTGCACTTAACGTCTGAAAAATAACAAGAATCCATTTCTGCAGGCAGCAGGTACAAGAAGCTACCCTGTGAAGTCACCTCCCAGAAGGGAGAATCTCTGTCTTAAAGCCAGCTGCTATTTGCCAAGCTGATGTTGGGGCTGGATCAGTGTCCTCTCATAATAGAGCTGTGCATGGCATAGGATTATAGTCTTTGGCTCTAACTATTCACCTGCCACAAATAAGCTCCGTGTATAAAAGCCAATGGAATTTTAATGGATTTTTACTTTCACTTTACTGGATTTTCCTTTCCTTGTCTTTTTAATACAACTTTGCTAGAGTCAGTGGGTGTGAATGCCTCAAAAAAGCTATTTGGTTTTATTTTTTCCCTCTTCTTCAGGATAAAAGAAAATTAAAAGATTCAGTGGCTTTTCAGCAGAAGAAATAGAGAATCCCAGTAGGGCTATACGCACAGCTCCTAGGATGCTGCTTTGGGCTCATCTGGTATGTGCTGCTGTTGCAGCCTTGGTGTCACTGGCCTCTGTTTACTCCATAGACCCCTCTGAAGGTCCTTTTCTGTCCCAGACCACCTTTTCGGGTGGTGTCATCAACATAAATGCTCAAAACTGTCCCCTGCTTAAGTCAGGTCTGGACATTCTTTACCAATGCCCTTGGGGATCCCTTTCTAGCTGCTGAACCAAGGAGCACCACTTGCTGGCACTTCTGAGCAGCTACCCCATGCTGAGACTCCCACCTGGTGCACACTGTACAGAATTCCATCCAGCTCATTGCACTTATCTTCCAAGTTTTCATGTCTCTTCCCTGTGGAGGGACAATGACCTCTCTGATCTATCCCTTCTAGTGTATTGTCTATTCATTAAACCCCAGCTTTACTTTTTGCCCCAAAAGCAGATTCCTATTTCCCTGAAGCAGAATCAGAGGTTATTTTTCCTTTCATTCTTCCTGATTCTCTGTGCATCCACCAAGAGGATTCATTGCTTCCTCCCAGCTTTCAGTCTAGGCGGCAGCTCTAATATGCTGTGGGACAGTGTTTCTCTGTCCTGCTGCAGGAACTGACAATCTTTCTTGAAGGTGGTGCTTTGCCAAGCTGCCTGCTCTTCCAATCTAGCCCTGCCATGCCACCTTGAAGCAGTTCTATGATTCCCTTCAAGGGAAGGAGAACTAAAGGTCAAGGTGAACACATTAATAAAATTTGCTCACTGAAATGGCACCTTGTAATAATTCTAGTGCTCAGAGCAAAGGTTGCAAGGAAGGTTGGGAATACCACAGTAAGAGAGTAAGTTGCCCCAGCTATTCAGTGGACCTCTCTGCATTTGGGTTTCTAAACTGCTTTCAAACTGATGCTAACTGCCATCAATGGTGCCAGGTCCAGATGGAGAGCTATAACTAGTGGGGTCCCCCAGGGATCAGTGCTGGGTCCGGTGCTGTTCAACATCTTCCTCAATGACGTTGATGAGGGGGCAGAGTCTGCTCAGCAAGTTTGCTGATAACACCAAACTGGGAGGCTTGGCTGATCCAGCTGCAGGCTGTGTGGCCATCCAGCAAGACCAGGGTGGACTGGGGAGCTGGGCACAGAGGAACCAAATGAGGTTCAACAAGGACAAGTGCAGAGTCCTGCACTGGGGAGGAATAATAAACTGCACCAGTACAGGTTGGAGCTGGAGAGCAGCTCTGTGGAGAGGGACCTGGGAGTGCTGATGGATAACATCCATGGAACAGCAATGTGCCCTTGTGGCCAAGAGGGCCAATGGGATCCTGGGGTGTATTAGGAAGAGTGT
Source organism: Ramphastos sulfuratus (assembly GCA_013399055.1). Classification (NCBI taxonomy): domain Eukaryota; kingdom Metazoa; phylum Chordata; class Aves; order Piciformes; family Ramphastidae; genus Ramphastos; species Ramphastos sulfuratus. The sequence goes on from WBNM01002993.1 coordinate 144,667, forward strand.
CCAGTAGATCAAGGAAGGTTCTCCTCCCCCTCTGCTCTGCCCTGATGAGACCCCATCTTGAGTACTGTGTCAGTTTTGGGCTCCCCAGTTGAAGAGGGACAAGGATCTGCTGGAGATGGTCCAGCAGAGAGCTATGAGGATGCTTAGGGGACTGGAGCACTGCCTGATGAGGAGAGACTGAGGGACCTGGGGCTTTCTAGTCTGGAGAAGAGAAGGCTGAGAGGGGATTTAATCAATGTTTATAAGTATCTGAGAGCTGGGGGTCAGGAGGGGGGGAACAGGCTCTGCTCACTTGCACTCTGTGATACAATAAGGAGCAATGAATGTAAGCTGTAGCACAAGAGGTTCCACCTCAACACAAGGGGGAACTTCTTTATTGCAAGGGTGACAGAGCACTGGAACAGGCTTCCCAGAGGAGTTGTGGAGTCTCTTTCTCTGGACACTCTCAAGTCCTGTCTGGATGCATTTCTCTGTGACCTGAGCTAGATTGTATGGTCCTGGTCTGGCAGGAGGGTTGGATGCGATGATCTCTTTGGGTCCCTTCCAACCCCTGACATCCTGTGACCCTGTGATTTGTCAGCACCAAAGGGTGTTTGGGATGGCCTGTGAAAAGTCTATCAGAGTCCTCACATTGAGGTCCTACCACAAAATTGTCTCACACAGAGCTTTTGCATATGCAGCCTTAGCAGAAAGATCAAGGTTTGAGCTGTCGATCCTTTAAAGATTTTTTTTTTTTCCAGCAGCTGTCAAGCCATTTGTGATGGTGATGTGGTATGTGTGGTAAGTACACAGCAGCCTCCTACAAAATGATCTAAAGGTGGCAATTCAGTTCACCCAGACCACCAAACAACCATCAGATAATTGTAAATTTGGAGTGGAACTAAATAAGCTATGCATAGCTGCGAGGCTTCATTTCCAGTTACTAATCCTCTTAAATTATTGAGTCCCCCTGTAAACTATTAGCTAAGTATTTTGAAGAAGAGCCTCTGCTGTGTGTAGCCTCACAGAACTCTACAGACCTCAGGCAGAATCGAACTCAGTGCAGCAATAAATTGAGGTACTCATATAATATACCTAAACTTTAAGTGCATGCTTGAAACTTGGAGAACCCTGTGTAAAACATTGCTGCAGCACTGCAGAGCCAGATGCTTTCATGGAGCTGGAAAAGCTCAGTGGTCTGCACAAAAGGATTATTTCTTTGGGCAGGTGTCTTCTAAAGATACTGTCTCTATTTTATGAACACATAAAGTGGCTCTGATCCATAGCAATAAGAAATCTGTTGTCATTTTCTGCAGGAGTTGGCCATTCATAAAGGGAGTTCTCAGAGCTTTTGCACATGAATACCATCATGTTGGAGTTGGTCAAATTGCCCACTGTAAATGATTTCTGCAAATGATTTAGCTCCTTCAGCATTTTTTTTTCTTTGCCAGAGCATCTTCAGGCAGATCATGAGTTCTATTAAAGCCTTGATTACTTGCAGTTTTGCAACTGTTCAAACCATAGCCAATGCAGCCAAATGGAAATTCTGCTGCATCTACCAATGGCTTGCAATGAGTAAGAGCTACTTCTGATTTACTACTCACGCTGCACATGTGGTCATCCATGTTGTGCAGTCTTCCTTCTGCTGCTGAGATGGATGAGAGGCACACAACAAAGGAAATAATCCCTTTTCTGTTAAAAAAAAAAAAAAAGTATGTCTGGAGGTATGTGGAAGTGCTCAGCTAATCCATTGTGTGAGTAATAAATAGGAGCTGGTAAAAAAAATCTTCAAGTACACTTCCAGGAGGAATACTCCCAGCTACTTAACAGCACCAATATCTCTGAAGCTCATTTATCCCCACTAATATTCTTGAAATAAACACTCAAGTGTTCATGAATAAACGTACCCTTTCTGACTGATGTGAATCCAGTCGTGGCTATACATTATTCTGAATGAATACTGTAATTCACTCTAATTTATACAAAGAAGAGGAAATTGATGAAGGAAATAATAAGATTTAGGGTAATGTAAGCACTGTCAGCAGTCTTGTGAAAGACTGTTGCAAGATCTTCAGGCTGGAAACCATTTTCCGAGGCTGAGATGCCTGTGTCTGACACACGGCTGAAGACGTTCTGATGGCTCTGTCTGTCATGTGTGGGGGTTGTTAGAGACAGAGGAATGTGTGGAGTGAAATGTCTTCCTTACTAGGAGATACTGAGGGAGCTGGGGCTCTGCAGCTTGGAGGAGAGGAGGTCGAGAGGTGACCTTGTCCATGGTTATAAATATGCAAAGGCTGAGGGCCAGGAGGCTGGAGCCAAGCTCTGCTGGGTGATGCCCAATGCCAGGAGAAGGGGCAATGGGTGGAAGTTGAGGCATAGGAAGTTTCATGTAAACATGAGGAGGAATTTTTTTCACTGTGAGGTGACAGAGCACTGGAACAGGCTGGCCAGGGGAGTTGTGGAGTCTCCCTCTCTGGAGATACTCAAAACTCACCTGGGTGTGTTCCTGTGTGATCTGGTATAGGTGATTCTGCTCTGCAGGGGGGTTGGACTGGATGAGCTTTTGAGGTCCCTTCCAGCCCCTGACATTCTGTGATTCTGTGAAATGGGTGATGAACCACTCTAGTGGCAGCCAAACTAAGCTGGCCAACAGGAAGTAGCCAGGTTGGACGAGGCCTTGAGTGACCTGTACTAGTGGGAGTTGTCCCTGCCTATGGCAGGGGGTTGGAACTAGATGATCGTTGAGGGCCCTTCCAACCGTATCATTCTATGATTCTATGATCTTATGGCATGCACTTCTGGGGACACCTTCATATCCCTCTAGGAGCTGTGGATGTCTATGGGTGGGATAACATTGCTCATTTTATGGTGTTCAGTAAGCATCCAGTGCCAAGTCTGACTGTGGCCTGCCTATGTTGCTGTTCCAGATGAGGTGAAGGATACCTCACTGCTGCAGTACAGCAGAGCAAAATCTCCTGGATTCTTCTTTTTACAGACACTGTCACACCAAGTGCTCTTTTTCCTGCCTCTCCATCAGATACTTTGAATAAATCAGATTTTCAAGACTTCAATGATTTGATTTAGAAATTACAACAGAAGTGAGATACGAATCCACCTCAGAAGTGCTAGATACTGAACAGCCTAAATCTGACCCTTGGGTTTTTACCTAATTGAAGTTAACTTTTTTTGTTCTGGTGGAGCCCTCCATCTGTGACAAGTAACAGAAAAGATTCTGTCCAACAAACCCAGCAATTGAAAAGTGCAAAATATAATAGGCAGAATGAATTTCTTCATACCAACAAACATTTTCCCACATGGTAGGAAATGCAGTCAGGCTAGGCAAGATAAAAAAAAAAAGGCAGGCAAAGAGTGGATAAGCATCAGTCTAATGGTAACAATGCAATGTTCTGAGATAATGGAAAGATACAGCAGCAAACAGTGAAAGGATGAGCAAGATAGCTCTGAGAAGGTGCAGTAATATAGAGAGGATGATATGTCAGGAAAAAAATCTGCTAAGACAGGAGCTATTTCTGGGACACAAAGTCAACAGGCTGCTCCACAACCAGGTGCTTTTTTGGGGGGACTTCAAAATATTTTGCTCTTATTTGAAGTAATTCTGAAGGTTTTTCTCTTGTGCTTGATGGCAAGAAATCAAGTTGAAAACAGAAAAGAGACACAATTGTCCTGCTTCTCTGCCACAGCAGCTCTTTCACATTAACCCTCTCGTCGCTGGAAGGATGTCAGCCTTGGCTCTACATTTAGGTTAGAGCAGGGCTCTCATAGCACTGTCTTGGCAGAGCTGTGTGAGGACAGTGCTGGCCACAAAACCAGCAGGAGCTGTGAGCTCTTCTCAGTCAAGGATTCCAGATCTGCCCTTTTCCACATGCCAGATTTGTTCATTCAAAATACTCCTCTTCAGTTATTGGATAGGTGTAGAACTATCAGAAACTTCAGCTTAGTATCTTGATGGTATCACACAAAGGTCCATGGGGTGAGATACAAATAGAGAGGAGAAGACACAGGTGTGAAAAAGCTTTTTATGAGGGAAATGGGTCATGAATTCCAGCACTCACTTCGCCAAAGGGCTCCATCCATCCATGGGTTTGTGCTGTTCTCCACCATGGCTGTTTCTGAGCACCTTTAAGTGGGACTTAGTAACAAAAGTGCAGAACCCTTTACACCGTTTGGATTTTCTGCCTGTTCCAGGGCACAAATCCCTGCTGAGGGCAAGGCTTATCGATCTTTCAGGATGGCTTTTCTCTTTCCTTCCTTCCTTCCTTCCTTCTTTCCTCCCTCCCTCCCTCCCTCCATCCCTTCCTTCCTTTCTGTCTTTCTTTTCTTCCTCTCTTTTCTTTCTCCTGCCTTTCAAGCATCTAGGCTTTGGGAACAGATGCATCAGGAAGGAAGCAGTGTTCCAAAAGCCATCCTTGCTTGGGGAAGGCATTTTTCCCTGTTCCAGTCTCTACCACTTAAAAGAACCACAATGAATTGTAACATGAATGTATAAAAGCTGTGATGGAGCAATGCTGATTTCTCGATTTCCACCACAGAGCCAGAGGTATGGAGCCTTGTGATTTTGTATGCACATTAGAATGATAAAGCATAGGCCTGGCAACTAGACCTGAAAACCACATGGGGAAGGAGCAGGCTCATGTCCTGCTTTCTCTGCTTTTAATTTTTGGAGCACATTGGGATAGCCTTCGATGTTTGCTCTGCTGACACATGTTGGCTGCCCAGGGTAGCTGTAATAGGCCCCTGTGGGAGCTGTATAATTGAGACATACAGACATTCTGCATATTAGCAGTAACTGCTTGGCCTGCTTTGAAAAACAACTGACATCATCTCTCTTCCTTTGCCCTTCCTTTTCCACTTCTTGCTTCTGGGCAACTCCAAGGACTGATTTTCTTTGAGATGAGTGGAGGTTGGGGCAGGTAGCACAGGGTGAGACAGGAGGATGGCTAAAGAGACAATGGGACACCAGAGGGGGTTAAAAGAGTGGCAAAGGCATCCAGTTGCTGGAATAACAGTTTAGTATCACATGTCAATCAATGCCACACTCAAAGAATTTATACAATTTGAAGAAGATCCCAAACCCCAATGCTTTTTTTCCTTTCCTTTTTCACTCACTTTCATTCTCTACAGACCATACATAGATGCACCACCACCTTTCCCCATCAGTCAGTGAACCACCTCCTCTTTTATCCACTCACTTCCCAACCTGCTGTCCCACTCTGCTCCCATCTCATCCTCTCCTCCCAGGCCTTCTGTCTAATGCTGTGACCAATTAATGCCATGCAGGTTCCTTCAGGTTCAAGTACTTCTACAATTGTAATCCTTCTGGAAATGAAGACCTCACATAAACAAGACATCATTGCTGTTGCAAGCCCAGCTAAAAGATGCAGAAGAGCAGAAAATGCAGAACAGCTGCATGGAGACAAGGCAGTGAGGAGGATATGTGCCATAACCACATGTCTTAGAATCAGCAGCTTGAGTAGAAGCTTGAAGTTTGGGTGGAGGTTTGGCAGACATCAGTCAACTTTGGCATTATCTATGGTTTTGCCAAAAGCTGGCTGCTGCTTTGCCGGTGCCTTTCTCATATCCAGCCCTATTTTAGTAATCTTTTCATCACACACTGTGCTTCAGGGCATCACAGCTTGTCTGGGCATAGGTCTTTGCTGAGGACAGCTGTTCTCACACTGGGATTATTTAAGATGTGGGACTCAGGATTCCCCCAAGTTCTCTGGGAAACTTAGTTTTCAAAGGGATGTGAGAAAGGAGGAAAGCTGCATTCGGTGCCCTAAGAGGTCCCCTGCTCCAGAGGAGTGGGTGGTCAGGACTTGGGGAGCACAGACCTCAGTGCCCCTCCCCACAGCAGGAGCACAGCTACTGCTTGTTGTGATAAGACTCAAATATTCAAACCTGAGTCCTTCAAATCCCCTCTTTGTCTTCTGTCTAGAGGACTGGCTTCCAGTTTCAAATTGCTTTTGATATTTCCTTCACCATTTCCCTCTTCTGTCAATGCCAGACTGGAGCTGATTTATACCCTCTTTTCAGTGTCTCAGGGTCCAAGATAAGCTTAAATCTAAAGCCAAACTGAGCTGGTGGCTTTGTGGTTTTTTGGACTCTACTTGTCAGCCTTCATGCTTCCCTGGGTGTAGGGGCTGGCACCAAACCAAACCTCCCTCCAAATACACTCCGAGTTCATATCTGAGTGCTGAGGCCCAAATCAGGATCCAGTTTCCAACATCTGCAGCTTTCCCAGAAGAGACTGCCCAAAATGGCTGGGTGAAATCCAGATTGTTGCACTGCATCTAAATCCTACCTCAAGGGAAAACAAAGCAAAGCAAAGCAACATCTTGTTTCTTGTAAAAATCTCTTGCAAGAAATAAAAACAGCTATTCTTTCCAGGTACTCTAAAACTATTTCTGCTAGGAAATCCTTCTCTCTGCAGCTTTTCATTTAATATCACAACCCCTGCCTTCCTTCCTGGACCAGCCTGAGTCATAACTCTAATCAAGTATGAAAACATGGTGCATGCTTTTATGACTACCTTGTGTTTTCTAAGATCTGCCTAGGGTACTTAAAACCAGCCCTGACTTCTCTGTTAGGTCTGATCTCTCAGGAAATGCAGGTGTGACATGGCAATGATTCCTCCTGTGGGCTGGATAGAGCCTGGCCTCTTCAAAGAAACTCTGGCTTGGCAGGGCTTTTGCATGAGGAAGACCAGCAGCTTGGTAAGGTCTTTTTTTGGTTAGGTTCTGCCTGCTGCTATAGTGGTGGCTCCTACATTCAACTCAACCTGACAAAATCCTTTGGCTCCTGTACTCTTTCCTGCTCCTACGAGCTAGAAATTAAAACAGGAAAGTAGTGCAAGAGGGTGAGCAAAGATCTTCAGAGAAATTGGGGGAGCTTTGGACATGCTTAAGGATGCAGACTACTTTGTCTCCATTCAAGGGGCTGAAGGGTGTCTCATATCTGTCATGGTGTTTGATGCTCCTAAGAGGGCTACAGATGCTTTAAGGCAGTGTTGCCTACTTGCTCTGTGGAGTTATCCTTGGGCATGTGACATGGTAGAGCTATTTAAATGTAGTCCTGTGAGGCAAACTCTTCCCACACACCCAGCAAACTGCCTTTGCCTGGGGTAGAACTGAACCAACCTTTGTATTCACCCCTCTGATGTCTGGAGATGTGGTTTGTTGGTTTTTTGTTTTTCTTTTTCTCTCATGCTCTTTGCAAGACTTCTCTCTCCTCACTTAAATCCTTGCTTCCATTTTCCAGATTTCTGAGCACAGCACTTCCCTGGGATGTTGCAGACCCCTGGCCTTGAGCAGACATCCATGCAGCTTACAGCAGCACCCAGGCATTCACTCAGCTTGCCAGAAGTGCACAGCAAAGGCTCTTGAGTAACTACTTCCAGAGCAATTCCCCTTGGGAAACAAAGGACCAATTTGTACTCTCATCCCTTGAGTCTCCACAGCATGTGGGAATGAGCTCAGCTACCATTTTTTGTTTTAGTCACAAAGATAGTACTGCCAGCCTGGGTGCTGTAAATGCAGATATCACATCCTAGTCTTGTAATAGGCTTGCTGGAAAGCTTCGTATTTTGCATCTGCAGCCACCTGAACCTCCTTAACCACCTGCACTTGTTGTTGGAGAGCAGCTGGCTCTCCCCACTCTCTGGGGCAAAAGCAACTCCTTGACCATAAAGTGGAAAGAACACAAATTTCATTGAGAGACTGAGGCTTGCTTCCAAATGCATTGCCTTGCCTGCTTTCCAGTCTCCCTGTCCCCTCAAGGGCTCTCCGTGCTCACTGATAGCTACTTACCAACTTCCTCAGACTCCAACAGCCCCCAGCTCAGCCTTAGATAAGCAGCTGCCTATTCTGGATTTTGGCCCCAATATATGAATTGTCAGAGCAGGTATCTCTCCAGGGTCTCCTCACCTTCCCATCCAAATTAAGCCTAAATGTACTTTAAGTCTCTCCCCTGGGGTTCCCATTCTTCTTTGCTCTCAGTCTTTGCCTCCTTAAAATGCCTGCCAACATCTTCAGGCATATCCTCACATTTTGAGCAGCTCTGGCTCTTGGCCATGCTGCAGGCTGGCCTGGCAACTCCTGTGGCAAAGTGGCTTCTTATCTTTCCATATGGATTATAATGAGGGCCCTCATCTCACTCGGGCCCATCCCCTGTCTGTTCTATCCCACTCCCCATCATCTTGTTGTTGGGATAGGACAGAGCCTGCCAAACAGACTGGCCACAGAAAGACCATCTTGTGGCCCCTGCTTTCATGCTGCTTGTCTTAGCCTCAGCTTGTCTTTGCTTCTCACCCCTCACTCCTCCACATATTCTGGCTTCCACACCAGCTGATGGGGAATAACAAAAGGCTACAAACCTGCTAGTGGTGTGAAGAGGGTAGGGTTGATCAATCACCTCCTTGAACACTAAATATGTTCAAGAGCATCAAATGAAACAAACAGGAATCAAGGTCAAAGCAAAGAGGTTGGTTGGCAGGGAAGCTCCTTGTTGAGGGATGTTGTGACAGCTCTTGAATAGGTGAGCTCCAGGAGAAACCTGCTAAGAGCATAAAAGAGAGATCAGAAATAGCTGAGGATAACCCTGGAGTGAAAATAGCTGGGGGACTGTTAAGGGGAAATGTCACATGTATTTATTGTTCCTTAAGCATCTCCTTATTCCCACTGCTAGAGACCAGATGCTGGGCTAGGGGGAGCTGAGCCAGTACAGCTGTTCCCAGGCATCATCTCAACACCCTGAAATGCTAAAGATACTGCCACTGCTACAGCACCACCTTTATTAAATGGCAACTCTGAAAATCAAATCCACGTTGTAGAAACTTGATGTAATCTAAGCATAACAGTTTTCCTACTTGCCCTGAAATGGTCTTGACCAAATCCAACTGTCAAAGAGTCCCCACTTCCAAGCTGTACCGTCACAATGCAGTATTCAATAGCAGCTTGTGGTCAGGGGGCTGTCAGCAGGCAAAGGAGCACTGGAATTTCAGCAGTCAGACAGCAACAAGAAGACAGCAATGCAGCATTTCTTCTAGAATCAAACCCCATATTTGTGTGCTCTAAGTCTAAATGTAGCAGTGCCATCTGCTGACCTATGCAATAACAGGAACGTAAGCCTCTAAAAGTCAGGACCTGCAGAAGGAGAGCATCTACCCTTCCCTCCTTAGCTAATATACAGAGCCTAAGCCTGCCACAATACCCACGGATTTGGGGTTGTGGCTCCAGAAGCCCTGTCATCAGGGCATGAAAAAGGTCACATCCTTAGCTGACGTGAAGAGGCAAGGGTGGCCTGAAAAAGCATGTAATTTATGGCAGACAGTGCTGTGACCCCACTGGCTATGCAGCAGTGGCCCTGTCATGCTGCAGCACTGAAAAAGGCCCCAGCAGCTCTGGGTCCTCTTCCTTAAAATGTAGAGGGACTTACATCCCACAATCTGCTCTGAGAGCCTTGTGCTGTTTAGTACAGACATTGTGTTTTATATCCCACAATCTTCTCTGGGAACCTTGTGCTGTTTAGTGCTTTCTTTGTGTTCTCTTTTGGATGAACCAAGGTAGGGGTGTTCTTGCTGTTGTTGATGGCACAGGTCTTAAGACTTAGGCTGAGGAGAGGGGTAGGTGCCAGTAGGATGTAGCTTGTGAGCACAGAGTAGCTCTTGACACTGGGAATCACACAGGAAGCAGTTTGGCATAGAAATACAATCTGCAGCATCATCCTCATCTTCAAAGGAAGCAAAAAGACCCTCTTGAGATGGAGGGGAAATCTGCCAGCTGGCAGTGAGATCTTGTACCTGCAGTCCTGCTGATGGCTGGAAGTGATCTGCAGTTGCTCAGGGCCCTGAAAATGGTGCAGAAACTGAGTGAGACACTTTCTTTCTCTTCTCCAGTTCCATCACCTGAACAGATCTTTCCACGATACCAGATCTTTCCATTATTATCATCTTCCACCTGTGTGGATTATTATTTTGCTTTCTTTTTCAGAAGAGGCTGCCTTTTGTGAGCAGAAGTTCAGAGGATACCTCTGAGCCAGAGAGTGGGATCTACCCTCCCTTTCCCAAACAGTGAGTGTTCTGTAGCTTTGAATTGCTGTTGTGGATAACAGGAGTGGAAGACAGCTGCTTACTTGCATTTCTATGGCGTGCTCATCATTTTAGGTCCATCAGGAAAGAAGAGGCAGGTGCAGATTGAACTGACACCCGTCAATCATTTGCTTTCTCTTTAATGAAACAGGCACAGGCTGTCACTGAGTGCACTCTTCTTGTTTTATGGGCTTTTTACTCCAGGAAGCTCTGGCTATGCAGAATTACTGTAAGGCAGGGAAGAGGACCATTGCGAGATGTCTGCCTCAAACAAGTCTTAAAGAGGGACTTTTTAGGATTTCCCCAGCCAAACTTCTTGTTCTGGGCTGTCTCTTCATCTCCTATCTAGAGCAGAGACCCAAACCATTTGGCAGATGTCCCTATTTTGTCTCTTACAGTCACGTTAACAAAAGGCAACTTCAGATCAATTAGTGTTCCACACCCTGGACTCCCTCTCTTCAGCCTCTTACCATGACCCTTCTCCTTTCCTCAGCCTCAGCACTCGAAAAGCAGGTTGTGTTCAGTGGGGAATGCACCCAGTATAAACCTCTGCTGCTATTGGTCACCATTTGCACCCCTGGATTCCTGTTGACACCCCTGCTACTGTCAGTACCCCTTCCTTTCCTCCTACCCCCAGGCACACCACCATTTGGGGACTGTGATGGGACACTTTCCTGAGATGGTGGCTTTCTCTTACTGCCTTTTCTGTCAAAAAAGATATTTGGGCAGCTCTTCCTGAAGAGTGCTTTGTAAAGTATCACAGAAGTGCCCACAATATCCTTACCAGATCAGTGTTCTTCCCTACACTAACTCTACCTAGCCATAAAAAAACCCTAAAAGGTGTTCTCTAATCCACTCCAACCAGTCCCCACCAAAGGGGATAAAGGCATGTTCAACCACTCGCTCTCCCAAAGGGGACCCACAACCTCTCTGTCAGCCACAGAAAAGAGTAACTTTTTGCTCCTAGAAATTCAAGACTGTAGAGATGGCAGGAGACAGCCTTCCCCCAGGTGCCTCCCCACAGCACACTGCAAGGCTGCTTTGATGGAGGATGTTGATGCTTTCTCTGCTGGAATGTGGCCCTTCTTCCCAGGAAAGGGGAGCGGCACTGCTGGAGCAGCAACTCTGATTTTCACTGCCTGTCTGGTTCATTACTGATTGGGTAATGACTGACAACAGGCCAATCAGATCTCCAATATCACTGTGTCAGCTTCATAATTAATACTACTGCAAACTAAGCTTATTGTGATTTAATTAGTAATGCTGCAATAATGCTACCGCCTGGGCTTAAGGTTACTAATTTATATAAATAGCTATGTTAATGTTTTGAAGCACCAAGTATTAATTGCATCAGTCTCGGTGTTAGACTCTTGCTGGATAATGGCAGCTGCAAAACTCAACAACTCTTAGTGTTGTGAGGGGGAAAAAAAATGTTTTTGATCTTTTGCCTGTTGTTTTTAACTAGGCAAGAGGCAGTCACGGACAAGGCTGGAGGGATTTGGATAATATGGGCCAGGGAGCAGTATTTGAGATTCAAATCCCTTTTTGCTTGGATCTGTTATTTTTCTTTTTCCTTTCCACCATGAGCATCTCCCCCTCCCCTTCCCTCTCCTCCCTCCTTCCTCTTAAATATATAAATAAATCTGAGCTGCTTGCATCGACAGTTCCAATTTGCCACAATTGGAAGTTGCACACATGAGAGATCTCTGTGCAGCCAGCTCGCATTTTATTTTCAAATCTAGAATTAAAAGGAAAGAAGGGGGAAAAAAGAGGGCCATGGGAGCACAAGGAGGATTTGCATACATCAGAGCTCTACATGAGCTAGGGCCTAAGCTCTTTCTCTGAGCTTGAATAAACTACTAGAGGGAAAAGGGAACAAGGAAAAGAGGAAAATTGAGTGACAAAAATTCCTGACCCTTTTTCTGGGCTTGACTGAGGCTCATCTCCCTGCAATGGGGCTGGTGAGAGGTCCCTCTGTTGGACTAGCAAGAAGTGTCTGAGATGGAGGAAAGAATAAACTGATGATGGAGTGGAAATCAGTCTTGTGCTGGCATCCACTAGACTTGGAAACAAATGTTAGACTCACAAATACTAGAGGTGGAGGAGGAAGATACAGCACCAGGAGGAAATGGATCTAAGCAGCTATTTAAATTGGTATTCCTATCCTGGTTCTCCATCTTCTTCCCCATGCTTCTTCTTAGCCTTGCACCCGCAGTCCTCAATTTTCTTCTAGATGACAAACGTGTCCGCAGGCGAGAGCAGAAGCACCTGAGGATGCCTTCGCACTGGGAGAAGTTCACTGGCAGCAGCACAGAGCTCAGCATGGGCTAACTCCCAGAGCAAGCTGTTTTCTGTGCTGTGACTGCAGTGCAGACATACCCACAGCAAGGCAAATGCCTGATTTCCCAAAGCGCCTCCCCAGCGTGTCACCTGTGAACGAGGGGATGCATCACCAAAGGTAATGTATAGCTCTGGGGCAAAAGAGCTGCTGACTGCCTCCAGCTAACAGGGCTGTCTGTTGGTGAATGGGAAGCTGAATGCCTCATGAGGCAAGTCCTAGCACCAGTTTACTGCCAGTATTTTAAGATAAATAAAATTCCTGAAAATTAAGCCAAAATTTACTTTGATTCATTTCCTCTCTTTTCTTCTAACTGGGTTTTCTAGGCTGGCAGAATCTCTTTACAACTCATGCAGGGGAGGATCTGTTCAGGTTTATGAGGATGTACAAAAATGTGTATTTCCCCTTTCCTCAGGCCTCTCCATCCACTGAACAGCTGTGGGTCAGGGCAGGATCCATGTGAGACTACTGCACTGCTCTGGGCATGAGCTAGGAGGGTAGTGGTTGGAGGGATGGAGCACAGGGAGGGGTTTCTATCAGATATGGAAAGTATGAAAAGGCAGATGAGGGAAATATCTTTCTGGTACTGACTGCTGCAGGAAATGGGATAGTCATTCAATACTTCTGTTTCAGACAACCCCGACCAGTTATGGTGCTACAGATGCACACCTGCGGATCTACAGGCACCACAGGGCATGTTGAAGTGAGTTCACTCTTTGGGCCTGAGTTTATTGAAATACTTTTCAGTTCATCTCGTTTTTTCCCCTGGAGATTTCCCCCACTCTTTCATGGCTGAGTGAGCTATTACCAGGATGAGAAACAGCAACAATCAAATAATGTGGGGATTTATCCAAACATAGGCTGTCAGGCTGGCGTGGTCATCTCCAAAAATGTTTACCCTCTCCTCCCATTTGCAAAAGAAGTGACAGAGATGCTGAAAAATCCTGAAACTGGCAGGCAAGTGAAATCTATGGCAAATACAGCTGCTGAGCAGTCTGAGGTAACTGAAATGAACTGCACTTCCAATCATGCTCCAGCTATGACTGTACTCTAAGAAGCAGAGTCTGTGATAAATATAACTTGGCTGAATGCAAGAATTTAGATCTTGCATTAGATACTGAATTCATTACCTCTACATATGTCTATATCCAGAGGCTGTACATGCCCTTATCTCATCTATGACCAAAATGCTCTTAATCTCATCGATGCTGACATTTAACTCTTTAAATACTACTTCTCCCTTTGAAGAAGATCCACTAGCAAGCCAAGCCAGACAGGAACATCACAGAGCTGTGACAATGTTAGGAACAGGACCCCCTTCAGGGAAAATCAGTTTGCATAAAGTCATGAAATATAGATTTATTCATTTTTATTGTATTTCTCCTGCTTCTTTCCCCTTGCAAAATTCAGGCCAGCTGGTGGGATTGACAGTAATGACTCCCAGTGAGCTGGACTCTAATCAGCTCAGCTGGAGTAGACTGAAGGACTTTTGGAAATCTAAACCACTCCGGCAAAATGGATTTATCTTCTCAATTAGTCACAGATGCCAGTGGGATCCACCAGGTGCACTGCCGAACAGCAACGTGCAGCACAGTTCGTAGAAATCCTTCATTGCTGCAGCCCAGTCGTGACCTTTGTCTTCTTCAGCAAAATGTGGTCAGCAGTGAGGAAGAGAACGTGCATTGCAAAGCTGTCAGTGAAGTGAGTGATTAGATTCCCCCTTCCTAGTTCACACTGGTCAGGGTTTGAAATCCCCATCTGTGTGAGCAGGTCATTGCACGCCTTGGCCAACAAGACCAACTCAGCACTTCGTCCTGACCTTCATTACCCAGATTAGAAAGGAAACTAGCACACCATATGCCAGAGATAAAAGTCTCCAGCAATTCTCTTTTCAGCACTGCACTCCTGGGTTTGGATCCCAGCCAGACTGTGCTCTTTGAAACTTATAAATTGCTTTCATCTCCCAGACAAGGTAAAATCAAATTGGTGTAAGAGATGTCGCATTGTTGATGAAGATGCAGACACAAAGTTAACTCTAACACGGACTTAGCACATCATATGAGGAACATCTTAATAGGCACAGCTGCTTCTTTTGACTGGCCTTGGGGAAAAAAAAAAACAAAAAACAAACCAACAAACCACCAGTCTTTCTGAAAGCTGCAGTAGCATGAAAGATCTTTCTTCATGCAGACTCTGGGCCTGACTTGTGCTGCCGTTCCTAGCATGCCCATGAATGGTGAGGTATGAATCGGGACACATGGCAGTTTATAAATGGTGGTGCTGTGCTGAGCTATGCATATGTCTTGGAGTCCTTTGCTTTTGATGTATTTATGGCCACTAATCTCTCTCTGGCTACAATCCCTGCCCAAGCTCTATTTCAATCGTCTGTCCATGCAGGACTCATTTTATCAGGTTTTCCCATCTGTAGCTGTAACGATAATTGACTGTTACGAGTCTGTCAGCTCTGGAATTCAACCCTTGAAAGGAGTGTTCCTCACCCAGAAACTGGGATGGGTTAGCTGAAAGCAGTTGGATTTGCTTTCCTCATTATACTTTTAGTAGACTGAATGGCAGTGTTTCCTCCATCCCCAATTACTATGATGCTGTAGGGTCTGCCATACTTCCTCCTGCTTTTCAACCCTCACTCAAGGGCCTAGATCGTTCCCTGGAGCTCTCCTTCCTTCTGCACTGCAACATATCTGTCCCAAACCTGACAAACCCTTTTCCTCCCCTTCCCCTGCCCTACACTTTCCTCTTCTCTTTGTGGAGGCCTTGTTTTTGTCTAGGATTCAGAAACATTTCTATACAGCATCCATAACTGTGATAGTTCCAGGTGGTAACATCATACAGAGCGGTCCTCCTCTGCACAGCAGGTTTCTTTGTGCCCCTGAAGCCTTGTGAGAGATGAATCCCTGCAGAGTGGTCCTTTTAGTGGTCCTTTTAGCAGGTTCTCTGCTCTGGTACTCTCGAATCTTGCAGGAACTTTGTATCACTTAGGGCTTTGTCTGTCTGTCAAGTTTGATTGAAATTGGCCAACTGGTTGAAAAGTTATTAGAGGGAAACTGGCAGACAGAATGATTGCTGAGGAAATTGGGCTAAAAATATTAACTTCCTGAGATAGCAACTTTGTTCTTTCAGAATTATCAGCATAAAATATACGTATACTGTTTAGCACAGGATTCTTCCTCCCTTTCTATGGCTTCTTTTCCTTCCCTTGTACTCTTTCTCACAGGTCGAAGACATGAAATCCTTCTCTCTCTGCCTAGCTCCAGAAATTCAGCTGGCTTCAGAGAGTAGAGAGCAGAATCTGTGATTTCTATTTCGAAAAAGAAGGTTTAACAAGTAGGTTATCCTAGTGTTTGTACCAAGGGTACTTACTTGTGTATTCCCTGTGGGAACGGGAGTTTGCATCACCCAGTGAAACAGAAAATACTACCCCCTATCAGAGTTTATGGTGAGCTTTTTCCATGAGATGGGGAAAGACCCAAAGCAAACCTGGCCTTGATGCCCCAGGAAAGTACCTGGAATAATGGCCATGGGACAGCTGTCTCCCAGTTGGAGGAATTTTGTGGTGCAGCATGAGTTTCAGCAAGGGTAGGTTGATGCAGGAAGATGAGGAGCCAAGAAGGCAGAACTCTGCGTCTTACCTTGTCATGGTTGTCCCTGATTCATGTACATGAGACATGGAGGAACACCAAGAGAGGAAGGGACAGTAGGTCATGGATCCCCCCCTTCCCTCCACCAGCACCAGTCCCAGGTCTCATAGCTCCTTTTTAAACACATTTTTCCACCAGAGTCACTTTGCGGGTAACAGAAATGCCAGGTGTGGGAGAGGGCATGTGGAGGGGGCAGTGAGGCAGGAGAGCATGGGGACACCAAGAAGAAGAGGAAAGTGACTTAACTTAGGTGATCCTTCTCTAGCAGGAAGTTGGACTAGATGATCTTTAGTCTGGAGAAGAGAACACTGAGAGGAGATCTGATCAATGTGTACAAATATCTGAGGGGTGGGTGTCAAGTGGCTGGGGCCAATCTCTTTTTGGTGGTCAGCAGCAATAAGCCAAGGAGCAACAGCTACAAACTGGAACAGAGATGGTTTCACCTCAACATGAGGAGAAACTTCTTTACAGTGAGGGTGGCAGAGTCGTGGGACAGAGAGGTTGTGGAGTCTCCTTCTCTGGAGCCTTTCAAAACCCACCTGGATGCATTCCTGTGTGAACTACCCTAGGGGATCCTGTCTTGGCAGGGAGGATTGGACTCAATGATCCCTGGAGGTCCCTTCCAACCTCTAAAATTCTGTGATTCTGTGATCTTCAGAGGTTTCCTTCAAGCCCCTGCTATTCTGTGATTCTGTGGAAGGAGGGGGGACAGAGAGAGCACGTACAGAAAAAGAAACACTGTAAAAAGCAGTAAGTTCCTCTTCATTTTGGCATAGCAATGTTTGCAGCATGGCTTAGCATGCCTCCTCCTGTTAAATAAATATTGTGACAGCTCTAATCCTAGTGAGCAGGGACGTAACCAGAACTTGGATTTTCACTGAGGGCAAACAGTAATGGGTACACTTTAAGTATTTCAAATAAGGCTCTAATTTAGATCTACGGAGACAGCACTGTTTGTTAAATAAATACCAAGCTCATCTGGTACCAGGCCAGTTGTTGTATTTAAGCAAGATATATCTAGCTTGTGATTATTTAACTGAATGATGGCTGAACAAGCCCCTGCAGATTGCAAACTGCTTTCTAATTGGCAGAAAGAGAGAAAGAATGAGAGAAAGAAAAAGGAAGAGAGAAAGAGGAGGAGGTGGGAAATGAAAAGAAGCAAAAAGAAAAGATAAGAAAAGCAGGACCTCTTTACCTTTTGTGTATGACCTCTATAGAAACTTTGAAAGCTATCAAAGGAGAGAGCTCCAGCCTGGCAAGGGAATTAGATATCATTTAATTGCTAAAGAGAAAATGACAAATGCTGGTTCATAACTAACATGCTACAGCCATTTTATGAAATGTTAATTGGAATGCCTTACAGTTCCCACATACCTTTAATGAATTATTGGGGATGCCATTCTCTATTTATAGGCCAGTTAAATATCTCAGCAACTCCATTTACTTCTTGTACATATTATTAAACTTCAGATGGCAGTTACATAATCAATATGCTCTCCTTTCATAAATCTAAATCAAGAAAATCCTGGGGGTCTTTGGGAAAGCATGGAATGGCTCACAAAGAATTTGTTAACTTTTCTCTGTGAAACTCTCCAACACCTTCCTGTGTGTAAACTCAGTACACGGGATTTTGGAGTGTGGTGGCCTTTTGAAGTCTGTTTTGTGTATTCTTCTTTGTTGGTTTTGGTTTGTTTGTGGTTGGTTTTTTGGGTGATTTTTTTGTTGCTATTTCTTCTTTTTTGGTTCTTCTTGTGGTTGTTTTAATTAAGAAAAACATAAGAAGGGATGAGAGGAGGAGGGAAGTATCTGTAAAAATAAAACAGATGGCTTGACTTTATAAAAATATGTATTTATATGGCATGGCATGTTGTATTACTTCCCTACTGAATCTGGTTCCGTGGGATTTTCATATTGGGAACAGAGTTGGACAAGTTTGTTTCCAATCAAGTTTGATGTTTCTGGGGAGATCTTTGGACACATCACTTCAGAGACAGGCAGGAGGTAACACCAGATTTAATAGACATGAATCCTCATATATAAAATAGTGACTTCAGGATCACAAAACCTGCATGAGATTCAGTTGATATATACTGCAGCATTTGCAGTCTCTGGTTACCTATACGGAGAAATAAGGGTATTGGAGTGCTAGAAATGGCACCAGAATTTGGTTGGGCTTTGGAGCTTTCACCTGCTATGTATCTTATTACACCTATCAGCAATTGATGCTGCTTAAGGGCCAAGCAAAACTCTAGCACATGTCCCTTTGCAGATGCTCTTTGGCCTGTGTCTAATGAACTGCTGGCCTCTGTCTGGCTTCCAGCAGGAAGCTGCCCATTTCATCAAAGCCAACAGCATTCACAATGCCTAGCAGCACAGCTGAAAGCCTGTAGAGGCCAAAGATTGACTGGGATGCAAAAGGTGAACTATTCTTATAGCTGAAATATGCTCTTGAGGAGCGAGTCAGGAACCTTGCTCCACCCCTTGTCTTCAGAAACAGCTCTCCCTCTAGACTCCGTTTAACACTTTTTCTGTGTTTGAAGGAGACTTAATTGGAGATTTACCTGATATTCCCCCAGCTCTGGCCCTGTAGAGTTCCCGTCCTGCAAGGTAATTCCTGCCTCCAATGGACAGCCCAAATGGTCTACAATGTAAGCAGCACACATTCATGTACTGCTCATGCTTCACACTACTTGGTTATCCCCACATCAAATCCTTCCAAATGGCAGAACAGCCTTCCAGCTAGTGAGCATCCTGGGAACAGTCTTCATTTATCTCTGGTTTTGAGGCTTTCAGGTGACAGAAGCCTCAAAGCTGGTGGTAACTCACAATTATGTGAGGATAAACAAACACCTGGCTGGTTTTTAAGGAAAGAGCTATGACCTATCCTTCTTCCCATTTCAGCTTTTTCCTTTTTTTCTAGCTTCTTTACAGAGAAGTTTCTCTCTGCATGTTCTTCCATGGATGTCTCCATCAGCTACTCTTGACAATGACCAAAAAGCCACTTTGTCATCTTGGATAAAGAATATTCCCTGACCATCTCCCACACACAGACAGTATTTCTCCCTCTCCCTTCAACATCTTTGGACACTAATAGAAGCCCATCTGGTCCTCTTTCCACACACTGAATTTCACATGTTATCTTCTTTACCATTTGCTGCCTCAGTGCCTGTTTTCTATGACTATTCTCTTTTTGAGGATGATCAGCTTCTAGCTTGAAAGCTTCTGCTTCTTGTCCCCATAGTTCATAAACAGACTGACACCACTGTTGGGATGATCTTCAGCTTTTCTTCAAACTTTTAGAATTTTTCTATAAACAAGGGCAAAACCCTTCTCATTTCTCTGTGCCTCCTTTCACTCTCTTCAGAAAAGGATGGGAGTTATAACTCTATCTGCTAAGCTGACCAGCCACACATGTTGAAAAAATAAATGCCCTGATCCTTGACAGGTAATGAAGAAATAGATAATGATGCAAATAATTCTCCTGTGGCTATTGCTGGGAGTTTGTTTGCATCCATTTATCTCCAGCTTGTCATGTTGCCATTAGTGTTGCTCATAATACAGATGTTAACAAGGGCAAAGGGGCAATCTGTGGGTCTCCTGTGGTTACCTGTGGTGCTGTCAGCCTGCAAGTTAGCTGTCAGTTGGAATTACCTTAGGGATAGTGACCAGTCTTACATACACAGAGAGGGAAGGGGGCAGAGAAGGGAAAGTCTGAGGACACGAGCTCAAGGAAGCAAGTGAGAATTTACCATGCCTGGACCAAGGTGTCTGTGTTCTCTTTTGCACTTGCCTGTGGTGTATTTGCTTCAATGCAAGGCTCATGCTGAATGCATCAGACTCCAGCCCAGCTAAATGATGGTGAGAAACAAGTTTCATAAGGCAGCTTGGGATGGGAGATGGTGCTGTCTAAACTCTAGGATGATACTACATTGCAAAGGTCAGGCTTTCCCATCTGCACACCCAACTTAGCTCTTCTAGATGTGAACTACATAGAATGAATATGAAGCTTGTTCCAGAATATCCAACACCTGCTGTTGTTACTGGAAAGAGAAGGCATGAAGTAACTGCTCAGTATCCTCAGTGACACCCCCCTAAGGAACTGGCCCAGCACAGTCTCGTGATACCAGTGTCATTAGGTTGCCCAAGTAGTCTGCTGAAGCTCAGTCCACCTCAGACTCCTCCCCACAAAAGGAAGAATCACAGATGTGTTGTTATCTCCTGGATGTGATATCCTTCTCTCTTTTCTTTGGCTTTCCAATATGTATGGTCCCTGTCTAGCAGCCCTGGGCTACCTGAACACTTGGGACATGGCTCCTTTTATCAGAAGGGCTGACTCTCTCTGTCTCAAAATAACCCATTATGAAGGCTCTTATTTGGAGCTGGAATTGGAAAAAAGGACAATCAAGACACAGCCCAGAATTTCCCGCAAATGTTTACATCCTGCCTTTTTGTTTGACAGCCTCAAAAGGAAGCCCAGGTTTTTGTTTTGAATGCATTATGCTGTAGTCAGTTTTATTTTTGCCTTACCTCTGTCAACAAAGCTTAGTGCAAGTGATCCCCTGCTGCCTGCTGGAAATGACAGGAAGGGAAAGGGATGTGGGAACACACAGTGATAGGGACATAATGGGGCAGAGAATGGTGCTGAGTGAGAAATTTCACCTTTCACTGTTGGGAGAGGGGAGGAGGGGAATGCTGCTCCACAAGCAGAGGCTGTGTCTGTTTTCACTGTATGCAAATGCATGACACACTTCTGGCAAGAGGAAAACTAAATGTTTTCCCTAAGTTTGGATTGCACTAGGAGAACACATCACACTTCCCCAGGAAAGTGCACACTGATGTGGTTCAACAATCATGTGCAGCTACTCCTTTGCTAATCATTCAGTGTACTAGACCTTGCATTAGAATCCTGGCAGAGGTCACAGGCAAAAATGAATTTACTTCAACTTGCCATGGTCATCAGTCTGTACCAATTCTGGCTGAGAGCACAAGTGCAAATGAATCTAGAATTGTCCTGCTCATCATTTCTCCATACCAGCAAACTGTTGTGCCATTTGGAGCAATTTATTGTGATTGGGATCCATCGCTTCAAAACTGCTCAGGAGAGCAGCATGAGGGAGGTTGTACATCCTGATTATGAGGGTCTTGAATGGGCTGAGATGCCTACATGTACTCTTGAAGTAGGACACAACTACAAGAGGCTGCATGAAAATGGAGAGCTGTGGACAGAGCGGAGATTTAGTAACAGTGATGTAAGAAGAACAAGACAGTGTCACAGGAGGTGCTGCGCACATGAGGGAGCTGTGCATTGGTCAGCACTTTGGGGAAACAGCATATGCAGCATTTGGTTTTGCTGCACGCACTTCAGTGCTGCACATTTGATTTTAATGACCCTCTTACCCACCTGCTGAACAGTCACCTTATGTCACCTGAATCTGTCGTGTGTGGTGCCGGTTTTCAGGTATGCAGAGCACGGAAGCAGCACATCTAGAGCGAGCCAGAGTCCTGAATCATATGGCCTGGCTGCAGGATGCCCTTTTGCAAATGGCAGAGGAAATCAGCCCTCGAAAACAACCCCCTTCCAAGCCTGCTGTTCACTTGGCTACAACATTTGCCATTGCTTGGCTGCAGATTACAGGTTCAGCAGCATGCTAAACAGCCAACATTATGTTTCTGCCAAGGAACAAGGCTCCCGACTACTGAAAAATCCCAGGGGCCCACTGGAGCTGTTGCTAAGCACAAGGGAAACCTGGTTAGCAGAGTCAACTTCATGCTTTTCCAAGTGTGCCTCAAATTTTCTGCTCCACCAGTTCTTCTGCTTTTGGACACTGTCCTCACAATGCAGAAGGCACTTTCTAGCAGGCACGAGGATGCTGGGCCAAGTCTACCTCAGCAAACAATGGCCTTTATGAAGTGCTGCTGCTTTTGGATTCTGTTGGAGCACATCTATGTCACCATTTTAAGAAACTGGGTCACAGTTTCTCCTCTTCCTGCTGTCAGCTAGTTGGAGACCCCAAAAAAATACTGGACAATCAAAGCACATTGGATGCATAGCTTGAATCAGCCCCCACTGACATAAGAAGGCAGGATATGTTTTATGTAAAGTGTTCTCCACTTCTGCTGGAACACACAACAGCATGTTGAGGACTTCCTAGTCAGAAAAAGCTGGGGTCTGTGTTGATGTCCTCCGTGACTTTTGCCATACCACACAGGGCAGAATAGGCATCAAAAGCAGCCTCCAAAGGGAAAACTGGCCATAAAGCTGTCAGGACAATTAAAGGGCTGTAGACCCCTGCACCAATATATAAGCCATGCTAGTTGTATTATGGATGCCCCCAAATAATGGCATCCTTTTTAGTTACTTTCTGTTTCTGGACTGCATCTGGCCCTGCTTCATTTAAACTGTTATATATGGATGTGTTGTTTAAGGAACAGGATTTATGGAAGAAAACTGGCAGTGTTTTCAGCCTTGCTTTCCAGGCACTGGTCTGGGTTTCCTTAATCACTGAGGCCTGATGTGACTGTCCATATAAAAGAGAAGGGTTGTTTCTAGTTCAGCTTTGTGCTAAAAAGCTAGCAAAAAATGTGTTCAGGCTGCAATCCAAGGCCACAGTGCGCTCCTTCTCAGACACACATGCACACCGAGTTACACTGACCCCTGAGTGGGTTTGCTGACACCTCTGGAAGACAGAGTAGCAGAATCATGATCACCATTAACTAAAGCATGTGAGAAGAATGTTTTGATTTTTCTGGGGGAGAATCTTGAAAATTTTCCAGGGAAATGTGACCAGGAGCAGTTTCAGCTTGCTTCCCATGCAAACGCAACTGGAAATGATCACGGCCAAATAATAGCATTAAAGTGGAAGGAAATTACTGCATTGATTGCTTGACCTAAAGAACAATGATGGTTCTCCTCTATTACAACTGATTTTCCATAACATTAGTGTTACAAAGAAAAGTTCAGATTAAATCCAGGAAATTGAAAGTTAAGACTGCACATTAGGAGCCCTCACTACCATAGCTGAGGGTTCCATGCTCTTTACACAAGAACAATCTATGTGAACAAGGGTGATCATGTCTTTGCAAGAGGTAGAAATGCTCTTTACATCCCCCAAATCTGTGTGTGTTCAACAGAGCGACTTTTAGGCCAAGGGCTGGGACCAGACTGAGAAAAGGTCTCCCCACAAGTAAACCAGCTTCCAGCTGTGAAAGATGCTGAAGAAAACAATCAGCCCTGTCTTTCTGTCCCTCCAGAAGAAGGGTATTAATCACTCTGCCTTTTGTTCCCAGGAAACAGGTATCTTAGTGGGAATTGTTTTGGTACTTTTCTGTGCAAGTTTTTGGTTTGCATTTTGAGGTAACCTGCTCAGAGGTAATCCTTCTGTGTGACAGGTCCTAAGATGTTATTCCTAGATTAACCGAGACCTATTTTCGGGGATATATGCTCCAATGGGAAGGAGCCTAAAGGAATGCAGGAGTGAGAGAATTCAGCTCCCAGATGAACATTTACTATTGTCGCTTATTTTCCCCATATACTTCAGAGAGTGTTGATGATTATAGAATCATAGAATCATAGAATGGTAAGGTTGGAAGGGACCTCAAACATCATCTAGTTCCAACCCACTGCCATAGGCAGGGACACCTCCCACTAGAACAGGTCACTCAAGGCCTTGTCCAACCTGGCCTTGAACACCTCCAGGGTGGGAGCAGCCACAACCTCCCTGGGCAACCTGTTCCAGTGTCTCACCACCCTCACTGTATGAACTTCCTCCTAACATCCAGTTTAAATCTCCCCTCTTTCAGTTTAAACCCATAACACCCAGAGCCCCAGCAGCTGGCACAGAGATAAAAGGTTTCAGTCCTTGCTTTCCCTAATACTGGCCTTGCTTCCCATCATGTCCTGTGTCCTCAGAAGAAATTGTGTCAAGGACCAGTTTTAGCCTCATTGTGGCTTAGAAAACACTCTTAAGCATCAGCACTGCTCATTTGTATGAATGAAGGGTAGGGGAGTGTTGGTCACATCCCAAAGACTAAGCAGCACTGCTTGATGTCCTGAAGGGAAACAAATTGTTGATTAAAATCCAGTTCCTGTTTGGCAGGCAGGAACTACAAACATGATGACAAAGACAACTCCTGGTTGGCAGTCTCAGCCAAGGAAAGATTACTCCAAAAAAGACCTTTTTTCCTTTCTTCTTCTTTTTCTTCTTCTTCTTCTTTTTTTTTTTTCTTTCCCTTGAAGAGATATTGGCAGATCACTGGCAGGATAGCTTTGCTGCGTGTGTTGAATGTAAGATATCAGATGTTTACTCTGGGGAGACCTGCCCCATGGTGAAAACAAGATTCAACCCAGGACCAGTGTCAGCCCAGTAGCTGGACTGGACTCCTCAGGTTCTCAGTTCAGCCTTCCAGTATACAGCTCTGCCCTGCTTAGACACTCCTCTTCAATTCATCATCTATAATGTTCCTTATCTAATGAGGAGTTAGAGGATAAATGCAGTGAAGGAGTCCATTAGTGCTGGCTTAACTGAGCGTGTCTTCTGCAGATGTCCCACACTCCTGGTGAAGTGTGTGTTGTCAGGGAATAAGTCTCTAGCTTGCCCACTTCTGTACCCACAAGCATGGGTTAACCATAACTGCCACCAGGCTGTACATTGCAATACAGTAGCAGCATGTACCCTGTGGCAAAGTCCTTCTCTGTGCCCCACAGCTGCAGTCACCTGAAAATGCTTTTCACTCATGGGCTCTGGCTCTGTCTGTAGGTTTGTACATCAGCTGGAGATCTAAGGGAGACTACTCAGGTCAGAAAGCCTTCAAGGAGCTCTAAGCTATGCATGTTTCCCATGTTCATGCACCCTCCCCATATCCCTGCTTGGGAGTGGAGTGGAGACAGGCAACTGCTGTGGTGCTCAGAAGCTCTTTGTGATGTGTTGCCTCACTCCATATTCGCTCCTGCTTGCAGCAAAGAAAAAGTGAGCATTCCTAACTGCACTGGCACACAGGTCTTGGAGAAGCCACTAAAAACTGGTTCCTGAATTTTGGGCAAATAATTTTTACTGCAGGTTTCTTTCCTCCCTTTTTGAAGCCTCGTCTGCAGTGCTGTGTGCACCAGCAGATTGCAGGGGTGGGTCCCAACAGCTGGCATGCTTCAAATCTCGTGTGGCTACTGCATGCCTCAAGTCCCTGCACGCTATGCAGCCACCCTCCTTTTTGGGTCTCTCTGCTGCTGACTCTCACTTGAGCTGTTATTTGTGTCCTCAGTGCACAGCTGGTGGTTTTTGAACAGAGGGGTGGGAGGGGAGGATGGAAGGGGCAGTGTAAGCTGCAGAGCTGGCAGCTCATCACTCCTCTAGGATACATGGCCCAAGTGAAAACAGGGAAATTAATAAAGCATACAGCATTGAGAGCTGCTTGTTTTTTATCTCAGTACCGTTCAGTGCAGGGATCATCTTCTCCTCAGCCTCTCACAGGGAGCTAGGAACACAAAGCCTATAGTCAAAAGGTTTTGTTCACCTTCTATGCCACATGACAAGGTCACATGTGTTGGGATGAATGCAGCTGGATTGTGGATCTCCAAGGAGAACACGTGTGGCTTCAGGAACTGACTGCTGCTTTTGTCAGACAAATACAACACATGGTGGGTGGCGACGTCTTGAATTTGCAGCAATGGGTTGACTGACCCACGCCTGTGCCTCTTTCATCCACCTCCTTGAGAATGTCTGCATGAAAGGTGCAGTAAAGAGGTGTTTGCATCTCAATGTAAGTACCCAGAATCCTCTTCTTGTGCATGGAAATACTCAGCTTTTGGAAAAACAAAATTTTGTTTCTACAGGTAAAATAAGTAACAGGAGATTTCGCTGACCAGTAACACACCATGGATCAGAAGGCAGCTCTATCCTCAGGGCAGCCTGCAAGCTGAAATATGCTCCTATAAAAAGCTCATCTTTTACAATTAAAGCAGGAAATAGTACAAGCCAAATGAGTATCCACAAACAATTTGTGAACACACACAGACACAGAAATGCTTTATGACTTGTTATGGAAAAAAAATAAAAAAGAAAAGGCAAGCAAGTTCCCCAGAAAATTCAGTCAATACAGCATTGTGCTGAGCTCCTGCAAATGCTACTTGATCTTCCTGTGCCACCATCCCTGTCCCTCAGAAATGCTGCAAAGATGCTGCATTTTGGTGGGGTCCTGAGCTCAGGGAGGAAACAGTGGTGGAGGAACACATTACACACTTGAGGGGCAGCTGGATCCCATGCCAGAGCACATAAACAGCAATTCATGAGTCAACAAGGACATTCTCCAAGCCCGTAAAAGCCTGAAGTGCTCTCAGTATCATCCCCATGCAGCTGGAGAGGCTCTTGACCTGGAAGAGACCTTTGGTGTGGAATGGAACAGAAAGGCAGAAATTTCAGCCCTCATATGCAGTAAGAGCTCAGGAAAAAAGGCATCGCTGGGAGAGAGAGAAGCAAGGGAGAAAGAAAAGACAAAGGGGTAGAAGTGGAAGGGAAGCAGTCCAGGACATTTTTAATGGGACTGAATGTTAATACTAACCACTGTGGCTCTGAAAAGCTGTGAGTTAACAACCATAACCCGGAAGACAAACGTGTCCACCAATTCTGGTGCTAAGTCCCTTCAGATACCAAGGGGTAACGTTGTCACTGAGCCTGAATTGCTCTCTCTTCTTTATGCAGCTTCCCCCCAGGAGAACACCATCCCATCTCATCTCTCCACGTTCCTGTGTCACTTCTGATAATGCATTAGCACGTGCAGGTCTTCTCTACTTTGAGTCATTTTTATCATGCAAAGGTCTTGGGCAGAAGACCTTGAGGGAAAAAAAAAAAAAAAAAAAAAAAAAAAAAAAAAAAAAAACAGGAGCCTGGGAAAATTTTCCATCTGCATCCTTATGTAACAGTTGCTTGCAAAGACAGATGAGTGAGGTCTGTCCTCCACTCCCCACCCCAGGCAGCCAGAAGATTGATGGCTGTGTTTTAGTTTCTTGTTCCTTCCATACTCCCACACACACCTCAGTAACTCTCCTTACCTTTATACTAAAATGTTGGCAAATACATAAATATCTCCTGTCACCAGGAAGCTGTGTCCATTCGGTTCTGTCTGCAGACACAGCCCTCCCCTCCTCTCCCCTGCAATGTGCCACTTTCATGGGCCCTGGGGGAGGAGCTGGGAGCCACAGCTCATAAATTCCCATCATGTCAGGCAAACACTTTCACATCATTCAAAAGGAAAATCTACTTTCCCAAAATAAATAACAGGACGTGAAGAGAGTCCACAGGTAAGACAATGGGGACACTCATGAATCACTGTGCACTGGAAATCAGGCTGGGGGATTTAGAAACCCTGGATCAGTTCGTAAAGGAGGCAACACAGAGAAGTTCACACACATGAGAGGAACAACATTCTTCTGCCTTTTCTGCTTTCAGCAGCTAAGATCTTTACTGAAAATGTATGTGTGGCCAGTGAGAAGAGTGATGATGTAAACCACAGAGTTCAGTGCAAGGTGAAGAATGAGAAGCTCTGGAAGGACACGGCTTTGGAGAGACACAGAGAGGCAGAGGTGGCACAAACAGCTGCTTCTCACGGTGCCAAGTCATGCACCTGCCACACGGATTGGTGAGCGCATGACTGATGCTGTTGTGAGGAAGAAAGGAGTAATGAGGAGTACATTTATAAATGAAGTTTTGTCCATCATCATAGCCAGTACATCTCCCAGATTTGGTCATATCTTTATCATCATCTTTATTACTGCTTCATATGCTCCTGATCTTATGTCTTCATCTCCAGCCCTTTTTCAGGGAGATGAGGTGATGGCAGCATTCAAAATATGGCTCTTTTATCACAGTGTGGGGAGCCCCCAGCCAGACACGTGGGTCTGACCTGAGAACACTGATACCTGTGGAAAGAAGGCTACAGGAAACAGTCACTGAGAGGAAGAGAAGGGCTGGAAGGTGATTGACAGACTCCAGAGGGAACTGACATGGTCATCTGGCCTCATCGCTTGGTAGCAATGAGAACTGGGAGCTCTGCAAGCCTCAACCACATCCAGTTATTTTTCACGAGGGTAGATAAAAGCCTTATAAGGTGGACTGGGCACTTCTCTGTGAAGAGGCCTTGAATACACTCTCATTCTTTCTTTCTTTCTCCCTCCTCTTCTATTTCAGCAGTTAAAAGAGGACCCTGGATAGAAAACTGTGTTACAAAACAACCTGTGTATTGCCTAAGGCAATCAGCCAGCAGCTTTCCTTTGTGTGAGAAAAGTGAGCTTTTTCTTTTCCTCCCATGTGTAATCATCCCTTTCAATGTCTTTTTTCATTTCCAGTTGTCCTCTTCCTTGCTTCCCAAAGTGGTATGTGTGTTACAGAGGACTCAAGTAGTGGAGAGGGAAGAGTGAAAATCCTGGGTACCTACCAAGGACCAGGAGAATGGGGTGGCAAGTCTGGCATGCTTCACAGAGTCACAGAGTCACAGAATTAACCAGGTTGGAGTAGACCTTTAAGACCATTGAGTCCAACTTATGTGTAATACCTACTAGTTAACTAAATCATGGCATTATGTGCCTCATCCATTCTCCTTTTAAACACCTCCAGGGACGGTGACTCCATTCCCACCCCGGGCAGCCCATTCCAATGCCAATCACTCTTTGTGTGAAAAACTTTGTCCTAATGTCCAGTCTAAACCTGCCCTCGTGCAGATAGAGGCTGTGTCCTCTTGTTTTGTCACTGGGTGCCTGGGAGAAGAGACCAACCTCTGCCTGGCTGCGACCTCCTTTCAAGTGCCTTCACTTCATGTGCTTTACACCGAAGGAGTTAGGGCCCATTCTTATGTATTCCTTCACTTTAGCATGAAAAGCACTCTTGGGAATAGCAGACTCACTTTAATTCTCTGTTCTTAGTGGCTCTTCCTTCTCACAGCCTGACTCCTTTTGCTACTTGCAAAGCTGCTGCTTCTCTCAGCATTTGTCCTGTGGGTGTACTCAGAGGCTATGATCAGGATTTAAGGTCTTTGCAGTCTTAGGCACAGAGCAGACAGAATGAAGAAGACTGCCCCTGTCCCAGATAGTTTGAACCGGAAGGTAGTTTACAGCTGGGAGTGGTGAAATCAAATTGTCCTACCTGTATTACACCATGGGAAACCCATTCCTCACCACTCAGATGTTGGAAGATGATGTCTTGTATGACTGAAAAGCGAAGAGCAGTATCCTTTTCCCTCCCAAGAACCTCTTGTATATGTCAACCTTTCAGCCAATCTGGATGTGACAGATATCCTTTTGTGTCCTTCAGGAGCTACACTGCAGCTTCCACCTTGCTCCCAGGGCTCACTCAGCCCACACGCCAAGGCCACAAGCAATCTCAGGAGTCTTCTTTTGTCATGTGGAAGCACTGTGTGCTCTCAGAGACTGGCAGGATTTTGTTGCACATGTGATCTTGCAGATGGGCACTAACAAAGTGATTTGAGCATGAGTCTTTTGAGACTTCACAAAGATAAACCCAGATGGCATTAAACATCCTGTGTTGGAGGGTGTTTAGGGATGACTTCTCTACACTCCCTACTGTGACCAGTGGGAAGACTGGAGATAAAACCCAGGAATTCTACTCCCTCATCATCTTTCTCATCTTGCTAGTAGCACTTGCTGCCTTGTTTGTGGATGTCCTCCCTCAGCCCCAAGAAGAAATGTATTTGTTATGTTCAATCTCATTGTCTTGGGCAGGGAATTAGACATAGAATCCTAAAATCCTAGAATCCTAGAATCATAGAATCAACGAGGTTGGAAGAGACCTCCAAGACCATCCAGCCCAACCTATCACCCAGCCCTATCCAAACAACTAAACCATGGCACTAAGTGCCCCATCCAGGCTTTTCTTGAACACCTCCAGGGATGGTGACTCCACCACCTCCCTGGGCAGCCCATTCCAATGCCAATCACTCTCCGTGTGAAGAACTTCCTCCTAACATCCAGCCTATACCTCCCCCAGCACATAGGTGAATCTCCTCAGCAGTGTTCCTATCAGGGTGAGCTGTGAGCATGCTGTTTCTCTCTTTGTTTTTGTGTTGGGACTAGGGGGTGGGGAACTGGGCAGAAGGAGAGGAAAATGGTCTATTTTTCAAGCAAGCTGGGGTTCGTGATGGAAAAAAGACTGCTCTCTCCTTCATTGAGAAGTTTGGTCATGGAGAGCTGGCTGTCCTTGTTTCCTAAATGTATATGGTGCCCTGAGGGAGTGTCTGGTTTTGATTAGATAGTGTCTTGTGGAGAGTTCTTGATTCTGGGCTATACAACTGTGAAAGGAGAGCGTGTGACTCCTTCCCTCCCCCGTGAACCGTGAATGAATAGCACCTCTGCCCAGGCAGGAGAGGGGCCCTCAGGCCAGCTGAGAATGTGCATTTATTATAAAGCAATGAAGTAGCAAAGATATCAGGAGACAGAAAGGATTTCTCAGTTTTGCTTTGCTATTTCAATTATACCACTACTGCCAATACCCCCTTAAAATGAAGGAAAGTTTCATGCTCATTGGAGGGTTCCCAGAGCAGATGTGCTCTCTGGAGACAGAATTATGCTTTAGGGTTTAGGCTGAGACTTCAGGAGACCCACGGGGTCCCAGAGAAGGAACCTTATATTTCCCACTCCCATACATGTCCCCTGCCCAGGTGCAGGCAGAGGTCTGCTGCTTGGAGGCTGGGGAACCTGCAAACAGCAGAAAGGAAAAATCATCCATGGATGCCATCTTCAGCCTCAGTCCAGCCACTTTCCAAACTAAGAGTCAAATCTTGAGCTGGTAGGTGATCTCCCTAAGATCTCAAAAACTCTGCTTGCGACTTGGAAAAATCAAGCTGTGCATTTTCCATGCCTTATGCCATCCACAGAGGTTGTGCAATTGGGAAGGTAACAAAATCACCTGCCTTTGCACTCTGGGGAGCCGAGGGGATGAGTAAACACTTATTTGGGAATAGGGAGCAAACCTGACTTAGAAATAAGCAGGAATTAGCATGTGCAGTTAGATGGTATTTTTAACACACTTGTGTTATTAACTGGGATGGTGTTTCAGTAGTGATTTAGCTGTGTGCTGATAAACAAGCCTGTATTTGGAGATCTAGAGACAGCGTTTCAACGCTGCCCCTTTTTATTCAAGGAGTTCAAGCTTGCAAGGAAGATAGGGGAGTGAAGGACAAGAGATGGAGCTCTCATACACATGCAACCTTTAAAAACATTCTGTAGGAAACACAGATTTCCTCTGCATGGCCTTGTAGCTGAGTATGTTCCTATCTGACGCATTCACCTTGAGGAGTTTTCACAAGGAGTAACACTGACACTCATTAGTCTAGTGGGTGAGTTCAGGAGTTATCTCTCCAGGGATGCCCTGAGGGAAGGCAGACTCTTTCCAAAGTGAAGTTTCCTTCTCTTTTGAGAATTTTTGCAAGTCCTAGTTAAACACCTGAAGGCCTGGTTGACTCTCCTGGATGGAGGCAGCTGAGCAGATACTGCAGCTGAAGCATTTGTTAACTCACCAGTGAGGGAGAACCTAATTGTTTGTTGCTCTGGTGACTGTCACGGTGACTACGCAAATACATTTTTCCTTCTCTCTCCCCAAGTTCTGTGCCCTTTGATAGTCCCTAAGGACTTTTCTTGTTTATGTTCAGCTGCTCTTCATTTGCATGAGTCATCACACTGAATGACAAGGCGAGAGAAAGAGAGTGCGAGAGCACAACCTGTCAGGCAAAATAGGAGGCCTCAGTCCTCTGAAAGATGCTTGTTTCTGAACTGCTCACCAAGACCCTTCTGAAGAGATACAGTGCAGATGAGATGCTGCCCAGTAA
The DNA here is from genome assembly GCA_013399055.1 of Ramphastos sulfuratus. Taxonomy (NCBI): domain Eukaryota; kingdom Metazoa; phylum Chordata; class Aves; order Piciformes; family Ramphastidae; genus Ramphastos; species Ramphastos sulfuratus. The sequence goes on from WBNM01002993.1 coordinate 176,570, forward strand.
TTTCCCTTGACATGTCTCCCAGGCTGCTGTAAGATGCATGAGGGCTCAGTGGGTTTCCCACAAAGGTGCAGGAATCTGCTGTCAGATTCAAATCTTTCCAAGGTGAACTCTGCAAACCAGGGAAACTAAGCACTCCCCTTTTTTTTCCAAGACAGGAATAAAGGAGCATCAAATGAGGTGAGCACTCAGTAGGCATACAGTGAACACGAGTGGTGTTTGCATCCCTGTGTGTGGTCATGGTGTTGAAATCCTTCCTACAGGGAATTCTGAATATTTAAAATTTGCATAGGTTCTGGGGTGGAACAAGCATGCTCATGGAAGTCCCTCTGGGTTGTTAACCAGGAAGGCATTGCATTTCTGACTCAAAACGTCTCTGAACCACCAATAGTTGGAGGATGGGAGATTATTTGGATATGTGCCACTGCTTAACTCCCTGCTTAACTCCTATATTAATGTCTCTGCAGCTCCTGAAGGCTGGGAGTGGTGAACAAGTCCAGCACCAGGCAGAAGTGTCCAGCACTTCCAGAATAGAGTCAAAACCAAAGATGTCTCAAGCCTGGGATAGTTAGTTCTGGGTATCCTCTGCTGAAAGAATTCAAGTTTTGAGTATTATGAATGGACAGAAGAGGCATTTGTGAATACCCAGAGCCTTTATGTGATAAATATTACCTCAAATTAGTTGGTCAGATTAAAGAAGATGTAGATAGATAGCTGATATTACCTCTGAATGTAGCAGGCAGAGCTGGAATCATTAAAATAAATGTCCTCCCAAGATTCCAGCTTTATTTATTATTATCGTTATCAGTATTATTAGAGTGTCTAAATGTATCCTGGGCTCCAGGGTACCACAGAGAATGATAACCCTGCCAAAATGGCCATCCATACTACTGGCTGGAAACAGATAGGGCAGAGAGGAGTTGCAGCCAGCGAAGAGAGAAGGATGCAAGAGATCTTGTAATACCAATGCTAAAACAAGCACTGCTATCCCCAGGTGGATGTGAGTCACAGGTTGTACCTGCCAGCATTCTGGATACAGTTCAATGGGAACTGCAGTGTCCTTCACTTCAGGAGGATGTCCTGGTGCCCACTGATTTCTATCAATCTGTGTGACCTCTTAATACAAGGAAGAAGTAATGGCTCTGCAGCCATTAAAACTAAGACATCTAAAACTTGAGTGAGTCCAGCACAGGTCACAAAGATGATGAAGGGAATGGAACATTTCTCTTACAAGGACAGCCTGAGGGAGCTGGGGCTCTGCAGCTTGGAGAGGAGGAGACTGAGAGGTGACCTCATTTGTGGTTATAAATATGTAAAGGGTGAGTGCCAAGAGGCTGGAGCCAGGCTCTGCTGGGTGATGCCCAATGACAGGACAAGGGGCAATGGGTGGAAGCTGAGGCATAGGAAGTTTCATGTAAACATGAGGAGGAATTTTTTCCCTGTGAGGGTGACAGAACACTGGAACAGGCTGCCCAGGGGCATTGTGGAGTCTCCCTCTCTGGAGATATTCAAGACCCACTGGGATGCATTCCTGTGTGATCTAGTACAAGTGACCCTGCTCTGGCAGGCAGGTTGGACCGGATGAGCTTTTGAGGTCACTTCCAGCCCCTGACATGCTGTGATTCAAATTATCAAATTGCCCACTCTTGCTCTTTATGGGACCTGCTCTTCTGTTCTTGCATTAAAGCAAACTAAAAGAGGAATTCATAGTGTGGGGAGTCTTACAAATCCCATCCATTTTCTCCACAACAAACAATGAGGCAGGTGCTACCAAAAGAGATGCTTTCCAGTTTAGTTATAATAATGTTGTGTCAATCACCAAAGTGCTCAGCTGTATGTAATGATTTCTGTATGAAAAACATGTATCCTTTATAATGTCTACTTGTGTACCTACTTGGAAATATGCATTTCTATTGATCTGTAGACATAATTATGTTAGTATAAACCCCTTAAACATGTGCCTGCAATCTTATTAAAACAAAGAACCTGACTTGAAAACGGAGCTAATTCATCCTGGAACCTGTGGAGATGGAAAGAACAGAGTCCTCCCCCTCCCAGTCCCTTTAATTGTGCTCGAAACACCAAAAAATCCCCCAAATACTAAAACCTAAGTAGAAAAACATGGCAAAAAGGGAAGAATTGTTTTACATCAGATTATTTGTTCACTCTTTCCCAGCAAGTGTTGTGTGATACTAAAGCATATCTGATGGTGTCTAAAAATTTCTGCAAAGCTTTCTCCTTAATTCCTGAGCTCTTCTGGATCATCCATCTTCTAACAGTGCTCCTGCTTTATTAATAAGATTGTCACAATTACAAGGCTGGCTGCAGACTTCCCCAGGGTGTTTCTGAGAGATCTCTCCCCACAGACCCTGGTCATTTCTATCTCTCCACAAGGTGCCACTATCTGGTGCTCCCTCTCACTCCTACAGTGTCTTTTGCAATACCTACCCGTGCATAGATTTAATTTTAACCCAGGAATGAGGCACTGGATTAGAAGAAGACTGAGTGAATAAGAAGGTCTAAGCATGTGTCTGTCAAGCCCAGATTCTGGCCATCCCCATCAGTTACTGGGATGTGCTGAGCTACCCTTGAGGTGATGTCCTCCAAAGGCTTGGTTTTGTTTTGTCTTTCTTAGCTATCTTTTTGCCTCACCCTCAATCTGATGGTCTTCTAAGGTAGCCATCACCTTAGACCCTAGTTGCTGCTAGGTCCAAGCATCCAACAAGCTGAGCAGGGCTGAGTGTAGAAATCAAAGTGAATGGCTCTTTCATCATCTCTTGAACACCTGCAGAGAAAGTTTTTTTGGGGATCATGGCTTGCTTCCTAGGTGAAATTCTAAATAGTCCTTACTGAGCATATAGCCAATATTATAGAGCCAGTCAAGTTACACACATCACAAAGCCTTCTCCTGCAGTGGAATTTTGAGGAGTGAAAAGTTTCTATGCACTTCAGAAGGGATTTCAATTGAATGCTGAGTTTCTCCAACAGGTATTTCAAGGAAAATTGATGGGAGTTTTGCCTTTCCAGCCACTGGCTTTGCTTTGAAGTGCCAGTGAGTTTATTACTAATTTAACTGTTGTTCTCCTAGCCTGCAAGAGAGTTAAATATTGAACACTTCTCTCATGCCTTCCAGCGCTTCACCTATGGCTTCAGGTCATCAAGGAAGTACCTTCATAAAGGACTGTTCATTACACATTTTCCAAGTATTTACAATAGGTTTAAAATGATCTCTGGCCTTGATCCAAGATAGCCACAAACACAATGGGCTTGGAATTAATGCCCTTCTGACAAAGGTGCAGCTACCTTCTGTGCCTTTTCTTTGTAACTAGAAGGAGCAATTAGGGAAACCTTTGTGTTACTCTATGTCTTCCTTTACCGTCAGCTGCCCTCTTCTAGCCATTACCCAGAGAAAAAAAAAGCAAGGGCAGAAACAGCTAAATAAGAATCTTCTTCAACTGTATTTTAAAAATCTTGGTTCATCACAGTATTTATTTTAAAAAGCACTTTCACAAGTGCTTTTTATTAAAGTAAGAAGGCCAGTGAAAGATGTCTGAGTGGGTCAACTAACCCGAGTCTGAACGTGGTGCTAGAAACAATGGAGAACTGTATAGGCAGTCACACCCACCATGAATGGAAGCTTGCCAAGTGAGCCAGATGAGGAGAGTGACCGTTTAAAACAAAAATAACTCACTTGAGTTGTTTTCTTCTTCCTCTCTGATAGAAAAACTGCTTTGAAGACAAACACTGGACCCTGTTTGCGATCTTACATTTACAATAGTAATTTTATAATCCTTAGACAGGACTGTGATTTCAGTCTGTGTGCAAATAGCATGAGACAACTTCAACAGCCTGAGCTGGTATTTTGGGGAACACTGCTTGTGTCCAGCATGATTAGAAAGGTATCAATTGTGCCTTGCACTTCTGAGCTATTCATTTGACTGGATATATTCCTTTTCTAATTTAGTGACTGGTCTAAGCTGCAGAGTCTTTCCTCTGGGTCTTCAAGCTACCCAGAGACTCCATAGTATTACAGACTTCTTTTTCTATACCTCTCCTTTATGATCTCTCTAACCACAGGGGGAAGCTTTCCTGTATTAGAGCTCAGTTTGTGGCTGCTAGCAAATCCCACAGCAATTAAGACCACTGCAGAGGTTACTGAGTCCCACTGAAGTGCCAGATGGGTCCTTTCTTCACCTACATCTTCCCCTATTACCAGGAAGGAGCTTAAACATTAAAAAAAAAAAAAAAAAAAAAAAAAAAAAAAAAAGAAGACTCCAAATAAAACTACTGGCTAGACAAGTGTTTCTGTCCTTGAAGAGAGCAATCTGTGACAAATGCTAGTCATGGGATGCAAGCTCAGAGTGGAAAAGAATGAGAAGGACAGCAAGGGTGTAGAGAGTATCTGTTGGGTCATCCTGAAGACAGGTATGCTCACTTACCCTCATGTGAGCCTGAAGACACCCTAGGCCTGTCTGGAGCTCTACAGACCCCCTCAAATGCATCTGGTTTATAGCATGTCATGGAGCACACAATCCTGCTGTCCACATGCTGCCAGCAAGATGGCTGTGTGAACAGGACCCTGCCAGCAGGCAAAATGCATACTGTTTTCAGCCTTTGTAAGGGCTGCTCTTTCAGAGAGCAACAGACAGCCCACAGGAACCCTTGGGGAATAGGGCAGAACAGATACGGCAAGGGACAAATTTGGGGACACAAATCTGAAACAACAGTTTCCTTTTTTAGTCTACCTTTCATGGTAACCTACCTTACCCAGGGAAAGCAAAGAGCCTATCAAGGACACATAGCCAGTGTCTCTCTCTCTCTCACTGTCAAATTTGCTGCCTCATTTGGGGGTTAGAAACAAATGATTTTTTTTTTTTTCCTTTCTAAATGAATTAAGCTATCTGGGGATGGATGATGGATTCAGGAGACACAGGGTAGGTTACGAGCATGCTCTGTTGCTTCCCTGTGGGACACCTGTGCTCATGAATCTGCAGACACTGACCCAATTACTAAGCCAGCACCTGGATGCAAACTCCCTGTGACCACGTCTCTAACTTGCTGTAGTCATTGTATTTTGTTCAGGGACTTCTGCATTTTAGTGCCTCTTTATGCTAGGTTGGCATATGTAAGTGAACTCCATTTTCTGAGCAATTCGCTTCATCCTTTGAGATGTCCTTGTTTTTGTTTTAGTTATTTGAAACAGGTCCCCTCCTCTCCCTCCTCCTCCTCCCAGCATCTCCCAGGATGACCTGCTAATTTAAATGAATAGAGACTGCAGCAACATTCTCTTTGTCACTGTAAACTCAGAAAGGTTTCCCCCCTTCATCGAGGACAAATATTTCAGGACAAAAAGCCTTATTTACTTATCCTGTCCTTCCTTCTCACCACAGGATTCTCCCTCAGTGTCACAATCTTTTTTTTTTTTTTTCTCTATTCTGATTTTAAATGTCCTTTATGATTCTTTCTGTGGAGTGACACATCTCCAATTTCACAGACCTGTTATGTGGTGAGTTAGGATATTCAGGCTAAATTCTCTATTGAGTTAGTGTCCATAGTCTTAAATTAGGCCTCTCATTAATTTTCTCTGTAAAAATTATACTCTTTGCTTGAATTTGATGAAGCTTTCTTGCATTAGATCCACTTGTGGAGATAAACGTGGAACATAGGGTAACAGTCATTTACAGTGGGAACAAAAGGATTTAGCCCAGGGTCTACACAGGTATTAATGGTGCTATCTCCTACTAAGATAGCTAATTTGCTATAGATTTTTACTCCTTAATTAGAAATTGAGAGCACTATTAAGTTTCTGCCTTTCGTCTTAAATGCCAATCCTAGCCACCAGGTACGTTTTCAGAATGACAAGCCGGGGCAGGGCGGGGAAAGACAATACACTGGCAGGCCTGCTTTGATTTATCAGTAAATCCCAAATTTGGGGTAATTTCTGGGTAAAATGTGCAGTTAAGGTATCTTCAAGAGGTGCTAACTTTGCAAGGAGCTGGAATTACCTTCTTGGAGCTGCCTAAAGCCTAGGAAGATAAGGTCTTCAGAGGTTCGAGGTCTTCCCTACTATCTTGTTGAGAAAACCTTGTTGGCCTCCCTATGGTCCTGGTAGATTTGATGAAGATCCAGTAGCTACAGTCATGTGGCTGACAAACAGTTGTGTTTATCTGCAGCCTCAAATGAAAGAGAAGGAAAATGTACAAACCATGGACTCCCTTTCTCCTTTTCTGCATGAGAGATCCCCGGATTAGTAATCACATTAGGAAGGACAAAAATTCCTGCAGGAATTGAAACACTTTCAGTATAGGACACAAGGGCAAAAGGTCTTTATTGGCGAAGAAAATGCCTCATGCACTTGGGCTGCAGGTTTTATGTGATGCCTAGAAAAACGACAGTAAAATTGGCACCTCCTTGCTCAAGAGGTCCCCAGTGAACATTCAAGACATATCTTGTTTGCAAACACAAATGGATTTTTACTCCTGTTTTCCCCGAGGAGATTGCAGAGCTATGGCAGAGCGAGCTGTATTCTCTTCTGGCTCGTGCATCATCATCAAATCTGTCGGCTAATTTCCATTTGAAGAATCGTTATTGCCAGTATGGAGGCAAGAGCCAGACTGAATTCTTCTCCAATCAGGGGTAGAGTTGGACAAGTTGGTATTCAGGAAGATCATCTTTCTGAGCAGTGAGCAGAGATCCATGGAAGGGGAATAAAAATTGGATCTGTTGGAGGTCATCACTAGAAAGCTACCTCCCTGACTACTGCTGTGCTTTAATTTTGTGTAGAGGGACAGTCTCATCATGTTTTTATTTTGTTTTATTTTTTTGTCTGTATGCTAGTTTGCTTCCACCTTGGAGTCCGAAAACATGAAAGCTCTCAAATGCTCATTAGTATGTGGCACCTGTTAGTCAATTTGTATAATTTCTTCAGCTGTTCTGAAATAAACAGCCAAACAGGCAGGAAATTAAAAAAAAAAAAAAAAAGAGAGAGTGTTTCTTCTTTTCTTCTTGTCTCCCCTCTGGGCCTACCTCAGAATCCTTGGAAGTGGTTTTAGTCCCAAGGGGTGACAGACAGCCTTGCTTCCTGAGAAACATCACCCCTGAGTTTCCTGGAAATGAGTGGATAAGAATTCAGAAGGTATTTGCAATGCCTCATCTTTCAGTCAAAAAAGACCCAGAACTTGCTTGCAGACACAAAATAAAACAACTCCCTTACTCATCCCTAACTGAATGATGATGATGATGATGATGATGATGGTTTTAACCAATTTTTTCCAGTTTTGTGTTTCCTTCCTTCCTTCCTGTGTGATACAGGATTCCTTTCTATCTTCCTCATTTCCTTCCTTTTCAATTCCCTTTTCCTCTATTAGCCTTACATTCTCCGAAGACGAAGAGCATCGTGAAACAAGGTCAGCTCAGCAAAGGCTTTTGAAACTCTCTGTCTTTTAAGGAGAGCCACAAAAGCAATTTTTAAGGCTACAATGGAGAAGGGATTTTTTTTAACATATCCTGTTCTGTTTCCATTTTCTGTTTCTTATTCTAATGTTTGTAGTGAGAGCAGAGCTGACAGCAAATGTGAATGTCTGAGATGGGGAAGCGCTCTCAGACTGGTCACTCACAGGGGCCTTTGAAGCACTTTCAAAGTTATTTCCAGCTAAGCTTTTCAAGTGTTTAGGGTCTTGCATCTGGCAGACACAGACATTTTGAAATTTTAACTTAGTCCCTTAGTGGTTTGGGTGTTGTACCAGATTTCTGGATGTCTCATGCTCCAATGCCAGTGGTCTTTACAAGGTCCAGACATTTCCTTGCTGCACGGTTTCCTCATTCAGGTGCTGGATGTGCTGCTCTGCTCTCTGCATGGGAGATGCATCACACAACTTCTGGCTGGGTGGAGGGTCAGCATTTTGCTGTCTTGGTTCACTCTTGGTTCTGCTGTGAAGCTCAGGAACAGCTAAGTCACACCTGAAACCACTGCCACACCTGCAGAGGAGTTCCAGATGCAAGCTGGGCTCTCCCCTGCAACAAAATCAGCAGAATATCTGCGTGTCCATATGAAAAGACTCCCCTGAAAATGTTTCCTTTACGATCAAGCACAATTTATCTGTTCAGGACTGGAATCATCCTCTCCTAGGAGGGCTGAGCCCTCCCTCAGCTCTGAAAGGGCAACCTCCTATCATCTAATAGGCCATTTTCATCACTGTGCGCGCATTTGACAGATCTGGTCAAATTATGAAGCCCTTTCCTTGTGAGAAAGAGTATAACAATTGCGGATAATGGGAATCGTGCACACTTAAATCCCTGCTTATGCTAAAGGATTGCCCCAGGAAGGGAAAATGTCTGACCCACTTTCATTACAGCCCTTTGAAAGACGATGCTGTGCCTCCTGCAGCCACTAACTCTGCAATGCCGATAATGGGCAGTTTGTGCACAGTACGGTGTAAGTAAACAGAGTGACATCTCATTTGCTGTGTGTGCTCCTACAAAAAGGCCTCACCATGTTCTTGATGCTTGCAGCCAATTGTGCCACTGCCTGCAAACATCACCAAGACACCGAGCATTGAGCTGTGTGTGCGTGGAAACCACAGCAATGCCCTGGAATGAAGGAACTGTAAGATAAAGGAGACCCACTCGTATCTTGAGTGCCATCTCAGAAGTAGCAGCTCTGAAGAATTTATTTAGCAACAACTTTAGCTTCACCCAGCAAAAGGAGTGGGATGGAATGAACTCCTTGCAAGCACTAAGAGCATTCCTTAGCAGCATGCAGAAGGGATGCAACTCTTCCATTCAGGTTAAGCTGATTGCCGCTGATTGTGAATCTGGTCCTTGGTTTGTTGGTTATTTCTGGTAGCCGCAAGCAGATAGCCAAGTCTGTGTGGAGGTTATTTATCTGCAGGAAGAGAGGAAATACCACAGTGCTCTTGGAAAATGGGCCAGTTCCGTGGTATTTTGTCTCTGAGCAGTGCAAGATGGCTCAGGGGAAGGTGTTAGTCAATTAAAGATAATCTAATTAAAAACAGAAAATAAAATCCAACCCAGTATTTGCTCCTGCCTGCCTTTCCCCCAGAGAAAGCAGGCACCGAAACAGGCAAGGAGGCTTTCCCTGCTGTCACAGAGGGTAGAGGCAGAGGGGGCATGTGAGGGAGTATTTTCTCAGTCTTCATCGTTGCCAGAGTCCTTTATGTTCATTTCTGAGTATGAAGAGCCCAAGTTAAAAAGAAATCTCCTCCTCTGCAACCTGTGTGCAACTGGTAATATTGCTCAGGTTCCCTCTGCTCCTCTCTGAGCCTTTTGTACCTCTTGTTACCAGATGGCAGCAGGCTGGCGTTTGTCTAGTTAAAATGGATACTGGAAGCAGCATGGAAAAGCACATTGTTTGGGACTGTCATCATTTGTATTTCTGGCTTGGTAGGTACTCAGTTGGGAGTGCTCCCACAAAGGCACCTTGCACAAGGTACCCACCCTGAGGGATCAGTCTTTGGAGATGTGAAGAGGAGATGGCTGATTTTTTTCCCCAGCTACCCTTCTAGATCACAGCAAAACCTGCTCTGCTTCCCTCTCCCAGACTGATCTGATTCCTCAAGACCCCTGAAATGGGAGAGTGTCCATCAAAGGGAGCACATGTAGTGGGGTGGAGGGGATGCTCCCTGAGTGCCTTCTGGGGAGCTNCTCTTTCCCCTCTCCCTCATCTCTGTCTTTATTTTAAGGCTTGGCACACAGAGAAAGCTGACAGCAACAGCCCCACCGTGCAGCCAGGAGACTTTGAAAGGAAACTGCTGCTCCCTAGTGTTTGAAGGATTCAGAGCTGGAGCCAAAAACACAGGCAAGAAAGAGCAAGTCCCCAAAGAAAGGCTGAGCAATGAACTAATGGGCCCAGGCAGTTTTCTATCCTGAGCACCAGTTCTTTGTTATCTGCTTGGCTATTGATTGCAATCCCCATGGATACAGCTCAGGTTTTCCTGCTTTGAGTTCTTAAGTGAAATTAAAAGCATGCGGTTCATTACTCAGTGCTCTCCTCTCTTCCTCTGATCTTCTGGCTATGATCCAGGCACTGCTGACCAATTACACCCCTGAGAATAACCTGCTTCTTTTTTTTT
>WBNM01002993.1:187188-293196 GCA_013399055.1 Ramphastos sulfuratus
AGCCTGGAGTGTCAGGTTGTTAGGGTACAGGTCGAGGTGTCAGGCTGCAGATTATCACCCTGAGTAAGGGGTAGACACAAAGCCAAAGATGGGGTGGGGGAATAAATTATAACTTAATATCTGAGAGGTAAGTGTTGGTAATTAGTCTGCAACACTTTGATCATTAACGCATGCAATCAAATTATCATCATGAANACATACTCTGCATCTTCAGTAAGATGGAAGAAGAGACTGCATCAGGCGCTCAGTGAACTCTACCTTTCAGCAGTGTGGTAAATAGGAACTGATTAGCATTCCTGTTTTCCAGCCACGGCTGCAGTCTGACACCAACTTTTTGTGAACCCTGCATGGGTCTGCATGCACTGTCTGCATGTGTGAACAGGCATGTGCCAGGGTGGCATCTCTGCAGGTACTGAGCTTTTGCCAAAAAAAAAGTTGGAGGATTTTGGTAGCAGTTCAGTAAAATAATTTTTTTTTTTCTTTTTTCTTTTTTTCTTCCTCTTAGTGGAATCTCACCAGCTTGGATACTGGGGATTTGTAAGAGAGGGAGAGAAGAAGAGCTGGTAAGCATTATAAGAAGACTTAATATGTCTTGTATCCAAGTTTAGGTTTTTTAGTGAAACCAGAAATTGTAAATGCTCAATCCACTATAAATTGGGAAGACATGAGGAAGAGCAGGTAGCAAGAAGTCAGTAGTAACACAATGTCCTTTTTCAAAATACAGATAATCTTCCTCTGGACCTTGCCACCTAAAACTTCCCAGGTCATCCTGAATCTTGCCAGCGCTGTTGGTGATACAATCTCCTTTGACAGCCATATCTTAAAGGAAGGGCAAATGAATGCATTAAGATCTCTCTGGATATTTTATCTAGCCATCTATCAGGCTCTTCTGAACAGTATTTTGTCTGTAGAGTTTAGCATCAAAGACATGAAAAGTCAATGGGTTGACTTCCTCTTTACTCCCAGAACTAGAGGTCAAATAATGCTTGATTACACAGTACAAATCTATACACACACTGTTGGTAGGTGTAATAATAATAGGCAACTGACAGGAAATGTTGGTGAAGGGTGTGCTGAAATCCAGGCCACTTATCTAGGCTTCCAGCATGGCCCAAAGGAGGACATACATTTAAGATTTTTGGCAATCCTAAAATACTCATTTTCATTACATATTTGGCCTCTAACTCTAATGATGATAGTGGGGCTGCTCCAGATCTATACTAATGTAACTGACAGCAGATTTTTGGCTCCAAGTCCATAAGAAAAAGCTTGCCATAAATTCAATATTCAGACTGTCCTTTGTAGTTTCTCTCTTTTTTCTCAGAGAGGAAGTGAGAAGACCTTCTCTCTTTGGATTAATATTTTCTTATAGTTACTGAGAATCTGCTTCCATTCAGCTGACCTATTTAAGTTAGGTGAGTGTGAGCAGAGAACACACTCATCCCATATGTAACAATGGAAATGTTACATGTGCATTGATCCCAGAATTGCTCCCCCCTGAAAATTATTATTTGGTTTGCTTCATGGGCTTTTGCTAGAGAGGCTAAAATTGACTCAAGTTTGAAGAACGCCTATTTAAGTATCTTTTAAATTGTGAATGCTTAAAAGAGGAGGTTTTTGAGCATGAGCCTGGAGATTTTATATTTTAACATTGCATTTAATGGTGTCTTTGGCATTTAATGTGAGGAGGTGTACATGGTGTATCTCTGTGTGTATGTTTATATCTAGAGAGAGATAACTCATGTGGAATGAAAATCCATTTAGCAGAAAAATGAGATCTCTCGAGTGTTTGTATTTTCTGCTGGAACTAGAAAACACTAGTACTATAAAAAAAAAAAAAAAAAAGAAAAGACACAGAATGATCTAAACCAATAAGATATGATTTTATGCCAAGATGTGAGAATGGATCTATATCTTTATCAGGTTTCTCTCACTCGAGAGATGAAAATCACATGGAAGCTTGTTAGAAATTCGTTCTATACAGCATATCTTTCAGAAATACATTGTAATGATGTCTGACAGTTTCGAAAGTGAATTACAGGCTCAGGAGTAGTTTCTGCCCCTTTCCCATGTATAAATGCCACAGACTAGCTGGACACATCTACATGTGTGCGTGGACACAGGGACATCCCAGCAGGTTTCTTCCAGGTCTCTGTGCAAGAATAAGATGTAGGATCAGGATCAGCCAAATTCTTCCCCGAGAGAGAGCAGATTGCTGGGAGCCTGTGATGACTTGGCATTGCTAGGAGCTGTTTTCCCAACTTTTAAACTCAGGCTTGAAAATTCAGCAACCTGACTGTTGAAATGGTGGGCTAATGAACACTTGAGTGGGGCTGGATCCCTGCAAAGACTTCTTGTTGTCCGAGCAACTTGTGCTGGTGGCTTCTTGTCCCATTGTCAAATACACGTTAGCTGATTCTCCTCCAGATCCAGGGAATCAAAACCAAACCTAACTCAGAGTATCTTTTGCTAGGTAACATTTATTCCTATTATACTCAGCACTGGGAAAGCTGCAACCTCTGTCTCTGATTTTCCTTCTTTTTTTCCCCTCTCACTTACTGTGTCTGAGGCAGATGTGTTTGCTATTATAAAGTCTATTGAAACATAAACATATACTTTTAAAATAGCATTTCACTCTGACAATACTCCTGGAGAGAGCTGAGAATATTATGGTGGAGATAATGTACTCCAGACAATAAGAGAAGACAGGAGCGAGAAGCTTATCTGCTAGAACCCCTATTGCCTATTTAAACAATAATCCCCTTCAAAATGATGTTTTTCTGTGTACGCTTAAAATGCATGATATTCAGCATGTTTGTGTGGCTTTTAATAGCCTGGATAATTTTCCATACAATTAATTCCCTGAATATATTCTGGTTTGCTTCTGCAATCTGCAGTGTTCCTGTAAGGGTGCAGGCTAACCCCTTGTTGGCACTGCTGCCTCCAGAGCGGGCAGCACACCACTGCAGAGGTGCTTACTGGGGCTCAGCATTGCCTGCTCGAGATGAGTGGGTGGCTCCTCAAAACCTTACACAGCTACCCTTTCTTTTCTGAAAACAGATTCTAAGGTTTTATTTTATTTCCCTGCTTTGATTTCTGTGGTAGTGGAATCACAAGGATTTTGTCTCTCAAAGCAACGCTAAGCCCAGATGTGGAAAGAAAGAGCTAAGTGACAACTGATGAGCAGCCAGGGGAGGTGGAGCAAGTTGTCCTGCATTGCAGGGCTGTGCCATGATGCTCTGGAAGTTGTGAAGAGCCAGTGCTGCTGCCATGAACCAGAAGAGGGTTTCCTGAGGCAGAAGGGTGCAGGAACTCAACCCGTATCATCCTCTCAAAGAATTCCAGGGCAAGGCAGTTGCTCAGGCTGTTAACAAGGGCGAGTATGGACAGATGTATTTTCACTGCTGAATTTTCATAGAATCATAGAATCAGCCAGGGTTGGAAGGGGCCTCAAGGATCAAATAGTTCCAACCCCCCTGCCATGGGCAGGGACACCCTACCCTAGATCAGGCTGGCTAGAGCCTCATCCAGCCTTAAATACCTCCAGGGATGGGGCTTCAACCACCTCCCTGGGCAACCCATTCCAGGGTCTCACCACTCTCATGGTGAAGAACTTCCTCCTCATGTCCAGTCTGAATTGCCCCATCTCCAGCTTTGCTCTGTTCTCCTAGTCCTGTCACTACCTGGTAGCCTAAAAGGTCCCTCCCCAGCTTTTTTGTAGCCCCCCTTCAAATACTGGAAGGCCACAATAAGGTCCCCTGGGAGCCTCCTCTTCTCCAGACAGAACAGCCCCAATTCTTTCAGTCTGTCCTCATAGGACAGGTGCTCCAGCCCTCTGATCATTCTTGTGGCCCTTCTCTGGACACACTCCAGCATGTCCACATCCCTCTTGTAGTAGGGGCTTCAGAACTGGATGCAGTACTCCAGGTGGGGTCTCACCAGAGTGGAGTAGAGGGGGAGAATCACCTCCCTCGACTTGCTGGCAGCACTTCTTCTGATGCAGCCCAGGATCTGCTTGGCTTTCTGGGCTGCAACTGCACAATTTTGGTGGTTCCATGCAGCTTAGTAGAACTTTTAAAACAAAGACAATGCTCAGTTCCACTGAGAAAGACAGAGAAGGCAGATGCGTCCACATTTACTCCAGAGACAGGGATACCTGCAGTCATGGAAAAACACTTTCACTCACCTCCATATGGGCCACTGGGCCACCAAGGGAGCAGGAGTTCAGGGTTACAGCACAGGAAAGACTGGCAAGGCAGATCTTCATCTGGGTGTAAATCAGCATTATCTCTTCCAGGGAGAACAATGCCAGCTCGGTTTACACCCGCTGAGGATCTAATTGGCATTTGGCTTTGGCTGCAAAATTAGGATTGCTTCATCATTGTGCTTCTGATCTTGTATCAGGGGAATCAATGAGGAATTTGATTACAGGCTCCTATTGGGATTTTCAGCCCAGCTTGGGGACATTAATCATCAAAGTTGTGACTGAGGGGTACAGAGAATTGGCTGGGAAATTCAAATCTCTTTTCAAAAAGGGAAATGGAAGCCAAGTATATGCGGTCTGGGAGAGTTTAATTATGGCTGAAATTTAACTTGGAAAAGAAAACAGTCCTGAGACTTCAGTACTGTTTTGTCATTGACTTCTGCTCAAACTCAGCTCCTTTCCTTTCTTCAGCTACATCGTGGGTATGGTGGACGTAACAGCTACTGCCTGGAAGTGAAGAGATGCTGGCATGTTGTGGCTTTAGATATAGTGAAATCTCACCTGTCCTTACCTGTGTTACTGGCCAATTCCACATTCCCACCATCTTTTGTTCCAATCAGTCCTGGTCAACCAACCCACTCTGAAGGTGTCTAAATCATATGAATTATTAACTCCAACTAGGCTTCAGCTGGGTATGAGCCTGCGCCCATGGGTGCTGCTGGGCACAGGAATGCATTGCTTCCCTTTCACAGCAGCTGGTGCCGGCCTGCTGCCAGTGCAAGAATTGCACAGATGGAAATACCATGTCTTCTGCACGTTGGGGAGGGATTGCACCCCATAGTCCTCTCCCAGCTGGCATCTGTTTTTTGAACCAATCTATTAGGCTCAGCTGAATTTCTAAAAACTCTTTTTGCATTACGAGACCACGACACAGATGAGCAATGACTGTGGGTCATGAACTGTTGATGATAGAAGTGAATCGAGGCATCAGAGATGAACAAAAGAGAGATTATTAACTCAGTGGTTAATGCAGAGTGCCAAAAATCAGTATTTCCCTCTGGCTCTGTACTGATTAGTGTCTGACCTCAGGAAAACCTCATGGCATTTCAGAGCCTCAGTTTCCTCATCTGCGATATACTGATAAGGCTCACTGCAATCTTTCATTACTGGTGAAGAACTGATCTTACTGGGCTTGGAGAACAAGACCTAAAAGGTCCCAAAACCATTCACTGGAAAGATCTACTGTTGGTTTCTTTCCCCTAGATCCAGTGGGATTAAGCAGAGTCATATGATCTGTGAAGGCAAAATCTGCCCCTAAGCTAGTGTGGTTTTATTTCTTCTCTTTATTTTAATGAATGGCTCTCCAATCTTTTTTCCAAACTTATGAGGCATCTGCTACTGCTATAAAAACATTTTTTGTTTTAGCCAACAATATATTTCTCTGTGCCAGCAGCAGACTCATAAGCAGAGCAGCAAATAAGGTATGTGCTTCTAAGGACTATCTCGTGGATGTACATGAGTTACCTACTTTCCATCATTTTGTTGATTAATAGGCACAATATCGTGTCTGATCACTTCAGTAAGTATACTGTGAAAGATAACCACTGAAGACATCTAATTGTTTTCCCTTTGGGTTTTTTGGTGGGGTAATGCTTTAAAATAATGGCCCTAATCATTATTAATTCCTTTGGTGTTCACTGGAATAGCATCAATCACAACTAACTCATTTGCTATTAATGTGGATGTCACAGATACTTCTGTAGGGTTTCTTTCTGGTAGAATTCAGTGTTCATTAGCTGGAGCAAGTTTTTTTTTCTCTATTGTTCCTGGAGGGTTTTGAGAAAATCTCTTGCTGGGGGGGAAAGAGGCATCAGGCACGAGCTCATCTGGTGTGCAAAAAGATAGGTCTTCTTTTAAATGCAATGACCCTTGGTTTCTCTCTCTGGCACAGAACTGACCCTTCTCACTCATCCACTCTGCATATGCTGCTCTAGTTATCAAAGATTAAAGACAGATTCCCACACTCTCTGAAACTGTCAGGAGACCCCCAGTTTTACTTCACACACTCTGCAACGTGGCATATAGAAGAGACAAAAAGCAAAGTTTTAATTCGCCATGCTGACAAGCCCAGGATTTTGAGATTAAGCTGTGTGTCTAATGATGCTAATTAAGGAAATCTCTGAAGATCTAGCTGTGTTCATAATAAATAACAACAAGGTCCTCTGTTTCCCTTTGAAAAAGACATTGTGAAAGGGATGAAATCAATTTTGGGGGCAGTTGGATGGTATCAGCTGAAGGTTAGACACCGTCTGCTTTTCCCTCTTGAGAGTTGTCTTGAAGGGGATGTGTCAAGGGGAAAACACATCCTTGACAGTGTTCTTCTGCACCCTTAAGCATTGCCTGCTGTGGACATGTAGCTTCCTGCACCAGTTTTGAGTTGCCTGGGAAGGAATGTAGGCTGTGAAACAGTGACATTTAAAAGGTCTTTAGGTATCACATCTTGCCTAAGACTGCTACAGAAGTGCCATGGGTTTGCAGTATTTCTGTACCACATTCACCCACCATTGACAAGCATCTCCAAACCCCATGCACTGTCTATGATGCCTATCTGCAGGAACCTGAATGCCTTGGGTGTGTGGCATGACTTTGAGCCTAGCAGAACCCTCACCATGCCTTCTCTAAAGTCTGTCAGCATAGAGCTACCCCTTAATTGCACTGAACCATTCTAGTAACCTTTTGTCAAGTAAAGGGCTTGCCCCTGGCTCAGAGCTTTGGGAGCTGTAGCATTTCTGCTAAGTACAACTCTTTCTTCTGTAGCCTGAGTGGCAGTTTTGAAGCCAAGAAACTTGAGGTGCAATCACTGCTTTGGCCACATGTGTGTTTTTCTCATTAGTGGGCTGATTGGCTACAAAATGCTGAGGATTTCACGTGCTGTTGATGCTATTCTTTGATGAATTCAGCAAATACCAGTGGAGCCTCTTGTCCCCTCTTTTACTCCCAATCAACTCTGTGTTCCCTATTCTTCACCAAAATAAAGCACTTTGCAATGGCCATAGCCTTGTAAGCAACCCTACAAAAAAAAACAACCAACCCTGCACATGTGTTTGTACGTGCACGTGCACACTGCCTGAACTCCTGTTTCATGCCCTGCTGAAAGACTTAACGAGTGGTGCAAAACTAAAGGCAGAAAGGGACTGGCTTAGCATTCCCTGAGCATTCTTTCTAAATTCATTGCAGTTAGTTTTCCAGTGTTGTTGTAAAACTCAATGAGTTTGTCATAGCTCACAGTAACATCTCCTTTCAGCAGCAAAGATAACCCTGCTGTTGTAATAGATGCTAAGAGAGACTTCCAGCTGAGATGTGCTTCCACTCAACTCCTCCTGGCTCATCTGGAGTAAGCTGCTTTGTAGCTCATCCAGGAGAAGATCCTCATTTCAGCACTGCCTCGGGACACAAGCTCTCCCAGTTCTCCTGTAAATGGAGGGTTCCCAGGGGCAAATCACGCAGCCGTGCCTCCTAAACCCAAGGAAAATGCAGGCACCAGCCTGATAGGAAGCTTTCTTTTATCTCTCCACTGCCACAACTAGGGCTGACTGCCATTCACCCCACTCCCTCCCAGGTGATCCCACACAAGCCTGCACAGTCCTGCTGGCAGCTGTTGTCCTGACACTGTGAATTAGCCTTAGGCACAGAGCAGTTTTGTCACATCATACATGTCCTGGGGTAAGGTTGCCTGCAAGAAGATGGTTTACTCGTGCTGATCCCATTGGAAAGACTTCCTCGCCCTTCATACCATATGTTTCCCACAGTTTGAGCCTGGTTGAGTATGAAACCCTGATGGGATGTTGGCACTGCTGAGCAGATTCTCCTAAGTCCCTGACCCAAAGCTTTCTCTTAACCCATCTGTGTTTCTACAAGGCAAACAAGGGCACATTAGGCTTCATGATGATGTCTTCTCCAACCCTGACATAGTTAAACTCTTAAAAAGTACATATCTTTATTTAAGCCACTGTAATCTGTCTGTCTCTAATTATGGGCTGCAAATGTTAATTTGGTATTGGAACTGATTAGAAACTCTATACACCAACAGTGTTTTCTACTGGAAAATGGTGCTCAGTCAAACCTAAAACTTCTTGGTATCAATGAAATGTCAGCATTTTCTTCCAGGGGAAAAATTTGAATTGTGATGAAAGAAAATTTGAGTAACTTCTGCTTGGGGAATATGCAAGTTCTGAAGTTTTCAGTCTTTGTAACATGAGAAGGGTTTCGTTAGGTGGTTTTGGTGGTTTTTAGGTCTTGTGGGTTTTTTGTGGGTTTGTTTTTTTGTTGTTTGGGGTTTTTTTGTTTGTTTGGGTTTTTGGGTTTTTTTTTTGGGGGGAGGGTTTGGTGTAAATTTCATATCTCCATAATTTGAGTTTAACATAAATACAGAAATGCATAGAGTTGAGTAATATCCTATGCCAATAGCCCCTGTTACCACAGATGTGCTGCTGGAAACATTTTACCATTCTCTTTTGCATCTCTTCATTAAAATCCCATGAGTAGCTGCTGCTTAGCACTAATAGAAATATGTCTCTATCTTTTGGCACAGCATTCCCACTTTCTATCATAATATAAAATTTAAATTCCAATACAAATTTTGGCTGGGTATTCCACTTGGTGGACAGTTAGGAAATCAGTTTTCTTTGTTTTTTGGTGTTTGTTTTTTTTTTTTTTCCCCTGTTCTGCATTGGATTAAAACCAAATTTCCTAACATCTTCTTTTGCACTGTGATGACAATGTTCTATCTACAGCATTTTCTAATCACTGCAGCAGGGATCTATGGGAGTTCATGGACGATTTTTAATGGAGCTGCAAGATACAACTGAGGAAAACAAGTTTGTCGTGGAGACAGCTATATGTGCTGTTCTGGGCTTCTCTCCTCTGCGGGAAAACACCTGAGAGTTTCAAACTGAGGATGTTTTAAAATTGCTCTTTCCACATGCAGTATTGGCAAATATCTGCCCCGTAATTATAATTAACAAATTCCCATAAGCATGCTGATGAAATGGTTCCTATTTCACTTGCACACATTTTCCTGTGTCCTGGGCAAGGTATTTACTTTTCCCTATGCCTCAGTTTCCTTTCTGGAAAACCAGGATTTTCTGAGCATTCACAGGAAGATCTTGGAAGAGGCAGCTCATATTTACAAAGTGCACTGAACAGGAAAATAACTTGCTAGGCAAAGTTGCTCATTGAAATAATTAATCTGATTCTTCTAGGGCCAACAAGGGTGTCACACAGCATTTCCTCACGGAGCCTAAAGAGATGAGCATGAAACAGTGAATGCCAACAGCCTGTCTGTACTCCTTGAGCCACTATGATTCTCTGGGCAAGGGGCTCATTGAGTTGGCAGCCCAAAGGTACTTGCAGATGGGGTTTGATGGAGACTGGTACCCTATGTTACTTACACAGGCATTAAAGCTGGGAAGAAATCCTCTGCAGTGTTTTAAGCCTTTCTGTGTTGTACTTTTAGCAACAGGGAAAGGGCCAGGGGATCCTTACAGTTATTGAGCTGTAGTTAATAGTATGGTTAGTATTGTCTACTCACCCATATACTCAGCTGCCAAGGACCATATAGTTTACACATTTCAAAAGGACAGAGGTAGTGAAAAATGGGTAAAGGTATCTCTGCAGTTAACAGGCTTTTCTTTGATCATGAACGACCCATTTTCCCCAACTCTGGATCAGGACCCCCAAGGATGGATGACACAGAGAGCTCATGGTTGCCACCAGGGCCACCAGCAAGGAATGCACAAGACTTCACTGCCTGGCGCATTCCCTGGCCTCTCTTGTCCTTCAGGTCAGAGTTGAGGCTAAAGAGCGTGTTTGTATACAAACAACAGACCCAAAACTGTGATCTGTCCCAGGAGACAGTGGCCACTTGCTTCTATCTCTTGCCTAACATGTTGCTTGCATTAAAATAAACCACTTTTTATTTTCAAGGATAGAGATTAATCCATGGAGCCCTTCTGCTATTGTTTGAAGTGCATTAGCTGCTTAGTCCAGAAAAAAAGCAAAAGAATCTGTGCTTTAATGGCAAACAATGAAGTTTAAACAGGTCCCAGCTCCTTTAACATCTCCTGGTAATTGGTGACAAAGGCCCTCCTGCTCAAGTACAGCAAATATTTAACACCCACCTCCATTAGCCCGAAATTCATTTACCAACTTGGCCTCTGTGTCTGACAGGCATGGGAGCTGTTGGCAGCCAACAAGCTTTCTTCCCACTCTCTAACTCTTCAGACCTGCGAGGCACAGGCTTCCTGATACCACCAGCAAAGAAAACTCTCTCCTCATCTGCTGCTATAGTCTTGCTTAGGATAAAAAATTCTAAATGTCTCATAGTGTGAGCTATCACTCCAAAACACTTGAGGGACTGTGAGGATGAAGTTTGTAAGTTATATGTAATGGAAAGGGAAGTATTAAATGCCTGGAAGACTATAAAAACAAAAGTGTGTCACTATCCTGGGGACTTCCCAGCATCCCAGTGGAGAGGGTGCCCTGCAAAGGCATCATTCCCTCCTTGCCTCATTCTTGCCCTCACTGGTGACAGTCACTGTGAGCAAGCAGCGAAATCACTTGCTGCTTTTCCCACTCATGAGTTGAAGTGGCAGGGCTGAATTTTGCCTCTCCTGTGGTTTCATTGCGGCAGGAGTAAGGGGGAATGGCTCTCCTCTGGCACTTGAGCCTGTAAGTCACGCTCAGCTGTCCCTGTGATGCATGGTAAGCACAACCTTCTCGAGGCAGGCAAGCGATGGAGCCATTAACAAAACAGATGATGGGGTGGTATGTGAGCGTGGTGCTCTGCATCGCTGGTGGGAGTGCTTCCCTCTCCCAGCATTTATCTGGAACATGGCAGGCACAGATTCCTGCTGATAGAGCACTTTAACACCTGCATGAAAATACTGGGGTTTATTTCAAATTAATTATTTGCTGGATTTGACAGACCTGTGGCCCAGGTGCTCAATTTATTCACTTAGTAGCTGCAGCCTGGATATTCAGAGGACCTGGGTTCATGGAATGAAGAGGATGCTGGCATCCTTTTTGTGCCAGGGAAGGGTTTCCCATCCTGTATTCCCACTGTGGTTTCCCTCAACAGCTTCAGAGTGATTTGAGGTTGATTTTTGTTTTATTAGAGGTCTTTTAGAAAAGATGGGACAAACATTCATAAAATGAGTAAGTTGTTCCTTCCCTGGGAGAGAGGGACAGATGATACAGACTCTAAAATCTCTTTGTAGCTGTGCTGTCCTCCTACCTCTGCCGTAACCACTCCATCTCTTTAGATCACTGCAGCCAATGTACAGTGCCTAAATGTTTTTCTTTGCATTAGGGACCTGTGACTAATGAGGTCAGCCTGCACTGCTGCACGCTTTGTGTGTCAGTAACATCAGTGTCAGTCCAATTGGGCCTTGCATGAATGAAAGTGTGCCCTTTCCAGTCAGAACCAGGCCAAACTCTTATTCCAGACCTGCAATACAATTTCTTTTCTCCACAAGTCATTTGCTAGCAGATACTGTCTGTATCTCCACTGCACACATATCCCTGTGTCCTAGATGTGAGACCCCCCAGTGTTTTGGTTGTCTGAAGGGCAGGTATGCACATGGCACTCCGCACAGCTCTGCTTGCACGGGGATGGGAGGGGAAAAGAGGGGTTTCCAGGAATGCATGAGGGAGTTGGAGGAAGCCCAACCACTCTGTTCCCACAGCCGCTGTGCTTCACACTGCCTGCTCCACCCGGCCCCATGACTCTCAGTTCCTGCCACTGCCTGGTTCCAGAGAAAGACACATGGCATGGCCCCACTTCATGCTGCCTGCAGCCTGGAGAACAGCACATGGCATGGCCCTGCTTCTTCCTCAGTGTGTGCAGCTGCCTCAAAAAACCTTAGAACTGCTCCTGTGACAATTCTATGATTTCAAGCCAGGGAAACAGTGATATCCCTTCTCTTTCATATATGTTTTTACCACTGCTTTTCCTTCCCATTTTCCCTCTGCCCCAGTCCAATCTAATAAACCCAGTTCATCAGCCATTTGGTGTAGTTTTGCCTTTATTTACTCCAAGGCAATTATCTGAATCTCAGCACAACCTCCCACTCTCAGCTGACCAGGGTCAGTACAGGAAAACTGGGTTGTGACACTAAGGTAAACCTACCCTTGGAGCTTTTCATCTTGGTTACCTAAAGCAGAGAAGAGTATGAGTTTTTGTGTCTTATCTGAAAGACCTGTCTATACTTGGTGATCTGAGTGAAATTGTTTGGGTTTGTTTTGTTTGGGTATTTTTTCTGCTGCACCTTGAAACAAGAGCTAGAGCAGAGGTCATGGGAGCAAGCCCACAGGGATGTCTGCCTGTCACTTCAAGGTGTTTTAATTCAGATGCTTAAATCACCAAGGTACCTCAGTCCCTGTGCAAGGGCATACAGGAGCTAAGTCTTTTCACTAAAGCAGCATTCAAATCCCTTCCTCCTACAAATGAGCTTGAGCTGTCCTGATAATTAGTACTTTATCTTGGATGGCACAAAAAGGAGAGGAGGGGAGGGGGGGGGTCCTCAGCCTTCACTGCTGGGCATCCTCCCTATTTCTTCTTATTAGCTGTGATAATGATGGAAGAGAATAAAAGGCCCAGAGCTGCTTCAGTCACCTCATTTCATCCGGTCTGAGATTCAAGTCACTCGAGTGTCAAGAGAGCTTTTTAATTTCCAATATCATTGCTGCCAGAAATTAAAAATAAACTAGGAGCAAAACCATCAGATTAGCCAATCACACTGGAATTGCCTTTATTGTTATTGTTAAAATAACTGTTGTTATTATTATTATTATTATTTGACCATCTTTGGGAGAATTAGGGCTATTCAGCAAACCAAAATATGTCTTGGATTTGAATGGATGGATATTAACTATTCTATGGTCTGTATTAGTGATGGGCTAATAGCCTGAAACATCGCAACATGCTCTGCTGGAATTGAGTTTAAATTAATGCTACCAGTTCATAAAAAAATCACTTGTGTCTATATAACTTTTGCTGTGGCGTCTTAAAACATTTAATTAGCTAAAGCTACTGGGTGAAGAGCTCCAGATGTAATCAAGACAGTACCCTGACAGCAGTAAAAAAAATCCAAGGAAATGATGTGAAGCCACTGGGACCCATGGGGCCACATCCAGCAAATCTGCTCTGCTTGTGCCACTGGTGACAGATCTCAGGGTGGGAGAAGATCTTCTGCAGCGTCCTGGAGTGACATTCATTGACAAATTCAATAAAGGCAAAGTTAATTGCAATTCAGCCATGGGCAGGCCATGTGAGGGCCTTTGTGCATTGCCTCCTCCCAGGAGTTAATCTGACAAGGCCCAATGCGCATTGGATGCACCATTAGTCGTGCAGGCTCCCTTTGCACAAGGACATGGCACAGGGGGTTCTGAGGAAGAACCAATTTTGGCTTTCCTTTCAACTTCCCCATCCTCTGGCCCTCAGCACCACCCAGCCTGCAGGGCTGTGAGGGGGTTCAGTCAGCACCACTCACACTGCAGGCCTGTGAGGGGCTTCAGTCAGCACCACTCACACTGCAGGCCTGTGAGGGGCTTCAGTCAGCACCACTCACACTGCAGGGCTGTGAGGGGGTTCAGAGAGCACCACTCACACTGCAGGGCTGTGAGGGGGTTAAGTTCATGTCCTGGTGCATGCTGGAAGCTGTAGTTCTGGCTGATCCTAGCCTTCTGCCTGGCTAGGACCGCTGTGGGTAAAACCTGCCACGAACAGGTGAAATATTCTGCCTACATACCCTATGGTCAATGTTGCTGGCAGATCCTCCACACCCCCAAATGCTTGTCTGGCTTGGAGGATTCACTTCAGAATTCACTTCAGAGTTCACTCAATGCTAAGAAACAGCATGACCTCTGAAACAGGATGACCTCTGAAACAGCATGACATCTCTAGCAGCATGTCCTCTCAGGTAGGTGCTCAGGGTCTACAAACCCTCCAGAGCTCTCCACCTGCCCCCAGGCCTTATCAAGGCTGATGGAGAAATATTTAGGCTGTACTTGTAGATGAATCCTTTCCTGTTAGCTTGGGGGAAAAGGCAAAGCAGCAGAAGAAAAAGCATATGCTGGAAAGAAATGCTTCAGTACAGCTGCTCTAACTGCATTCTCTCTGCTGCCACAGAGAACAACCCTCTAAGAATGGCAAGGCACAAATTAAAGGTAAGGGTTAATATAGCTATATGAATATACATAGCCCTGATCACAGTCCTGGTAGGTCATGTCCCAAATGAGACTGTGGATGCAGACTGAAATTACTCCCGGCAGCCTGCAGGTGCAGAAATAGAGTGAGAAAGCAGGACTGATTGATACAGAAAAGAGGGAAAGGAGGATGCTGTTCTGCTTCCAATATCTAGTGTCACAGACTTTATATGTACTTACAGACATTCTGCTGTGTTGTGTTACAGAAGTCGATGCAGAAATGGACTTCTGCAGTAGAAAATGCCCTGCTCTCTGTGAAGACTATTCCCAGGAAAACATCAGTGGTACTACTGAAATTTTGGTTTCATACAGAGGATGGCACAGTCTTGTTCTCCCTGCGCTGAAAGGTAGGGCTCCATCACACATAACAGTTACTTAGGAGGACAAACACATCACTTTGGACATCCACCCCTTCCATCTTCTTCCCCTAGTTTTATATACTGAGCATAACATCATATGGTATGGAATATCCCTTTTGTCAGCTGGGGTCAGCTGTCTCAGCTGTGTCTTCTCCCAATGTCTTGTGCATCCCCAACCTGCTCATTGGTGGGGTTGTATGAGAAGCAGAAGAGTCTTTGTCTCTGTGTAAGCACTGCTCAGCAATAATAAAAACATTGCTTACTATTGACTATTTTCAGCACAAATCCAAATCATAGCTTCATAGTAGATCCTACAAAGAAAATTAACTCTATCCCAGCCAAAACCAGCACAGATGTCACCCTCATTTCACATGCTAATCAGCTGTCTGATTTGTGCCTGACTTTAACAAAGATTCGAGTGCTTACACGAATAAATATTTGAGAGAATATACCTAATGTCCAGTCTCAAATATAGTATATTTTAAAGTCAGGAGAGAGTATTTGAATAATACATGTGTAAACCAGATAGTTTTATACCTTCGCAGTAGTTCTGGCAGTGAAGGGAATGAATTTTTTCCCGCTGTACAGGTGAGTGCTATTGAGTTCAATAACATCTTGTTGAATAAGAGCGTATCTTTTAGAGCACGTCGAGCCTCTATGAAAAGACTCCAGGTGATGATAAATGCATCCCTTTCCTTGACAAAGTGTGCTAATGGTTGTTCTCCACTGGTGCAAAGTGAAGGTATAGCTCCTGTTGAAAGTGGTTTTCAGTATCATTATTAGTTAGCTTTTCATAGCCAAAAAAAAAAAAAAAAAAAAAAANAAAAAAAAAAAAAAAAAAAAGAAAAAGAAAAAGAAAATGCTCCTTTTAGCTCTCCATGACATTCACAGCTCCCTCAGCAGACGGTCTAGTGAGTAAATATAAAGTAACAGACTTTCTAACCACACTATTTACTTGGTTCTTTGCAGTGGCTCTGAATGAGCCATTAAGGACTGTTGTGTAAATATAGGATTATGGGCTCTTTAAACACATGCTATTCACTTGCTCTGCCATTATGGGGATCTCTCACTAGCAGACTCCTACTGACAAAGTCTTTGTTAATCCTTCCCTCATAGGAAAGACAGCAATGCCTCTCTGCTCCTTGCTTTGCCAGCCACCTGTGTAACAGCTCTGATTCTCATTAGGTCTGTGCTCGGGTTCTCAGCAAGGCTGAAGTCTGCTTCTCAACAGGTTTGAGCTCTGGTTCTCTGCAGATTAAAGCTCTAGTTCTCAGCAAGGCCAAGCTCTGGTTCTATGTAAGGCTGAGCTCTAGTTCTCAGCAAGGCCAAGCTCTGGTTCTATGTAAGGCTGAGCTCTGGTTCTCAGCAGGCCCAAGCTCTGCTCTTCAGCAGGTCTGATCTCTGGTTCTCAGCAAGCATGAGCTCTCTTTCTCAGCAAGTCTGAGGTCTCTTTTTTGGCAAGTCCAAGGTCTTCCAAGGTCTCAGGAAGTATAAGGTCTATTTCTCAGGGAGTCTAAGCTCTGCTTCTTAGAAAGTCTAATGTGATTGGACCTACATGATCTTTGAGGTCCCTTCCAACCTCTGTGAATCTGTGAATCTGTGAAACCCTACTTCTTAACAAGTCAAACCTCTACTTCTTAATGTATTGAAATTCTACTTCTTAACAAATATAACCTCTAATTCTCAACAAATATAACCTCTCCTCAACAAGTTGAACCTCTACTTCTTAACAAATTAAAACTCTATTTCTTAACAAATATAACCTCTGCTTCTTAGCAATGCTATTGAACAGTACTGGCTGGTTAAAGACACTCTGCACTCTTTCTAGGATGTGCTGGACTGCAGTCCAATGGCATCATCTGCATCTGCATGTTTGGGGCTGAATATGCAGGTGGGACAGTGAGGTATTCTTGATCTCAGCAAAGATGAGGAGTCTGTCAATGTGGGCAAAGCAAACGGTGGAAGAGCAAGAGCAGCACACTGTAGGCTATCTGATGTTTGGATGCAGAGTAGTGATAGAAAGAAGAGGGCCTTAAGAGTGAACTTGCTTCCTGCTGCTTTGACAGGCTCTGGAAGCTTGGGAGCATCTGCTAGTGTAGACAGTCAGGTGCTCCCGAGACCAGGAGATGCCTTAGCCAGTCCCTTGGTAAGTATGGTTATCACAGGTAGATTTTCCTGCATGTACCCTGCAGCCTTGGGTGTCTTCTGACTCATGGGGTTGCAGAGGGATCTTTTAATTCAATTCCAGAGCATCCAGAGCTCTACTTTTGACACTAGCACTCTTGCACCTTTCCAGGAGGTGCAGATGCTCTTGGTTAAAGCTAGGGCCATAGAAATAGAGTACCTAAAACAAAAAAGAATAATCAAAGGAGAAGAGTTAGTTGACACCGTTTCAAGACTGAAGATCCCAGGCTATGAGAACTAAGACCGAGTTTCAAGAGATGAACCTGGATACTGAAAAGGGCTCTGAGAGGCATTTGAAACCTAAAGCTTAGTGTAAAACACTACATGATGGTTCTGCTTAGTCGCCACCATGTCTGCTTTTTTGTTGTCTGGGAACAGAGCAGTGTAGATTTTCAAAAGCATAAGAACTGCTTTCAAAAGCCAAATACCATGACTTTTCAGCACCTTCAGTGAGGATATGAGCACCTGCTTAATGCTGTATGCATCTTCTTGGCATTCAGGAGGTGTCACAGGAAGGTTTCAGGTTTAATACAGCAAGACTCATAGCAAAGATGCTAAAAAATAATAGGTTACATTGAGTGTGTCTCTCTGCTTAACAGGTTCAAACTAAGGAGATACAACTGACTTGTATTCCATCTGTATTTCTACTAGTCAGAAAGAAAAGTCAAATCTTCCTGGAAATTACCTGAGAAGGAAACTAAACCCACTACATTCCTATCCCTTCTCTATTGCAAGGTCTGATTTCATGTGAAGGTCCATTTGTCCCCCGAGACTGTTCTTGTAGTTGATGCGCAGAGCAACTGCACTGTACCTGGCTGTGAGCAGAAGACACTTCTTCATCAGCCAAGAATTCAGCCAAGGAAGCAGATCTTTGGGAATCCTACTGTATTTTACTGAATCCATAGTTTCATCTGCTGGAGGAAACGCTTCATGCTCTTCTTGGCAAAAATCTGTGGAGGTCCTTCCCTGCCTAGGACCTCCTCTCTGAACATTTCTGTGTTGATTGCCACACATTTTCCACCATTACTCCACCAAACAGACCGAAACTGATTACTTTCCAGCATTTTCCATAGCTTCTGAGGAAAGCTGAAGGATAAGAATGATTCATTTGCTCTGCCTTGTCTGTTATTTGAAACAGAAGGGATTTCTCTGGTCTCACGTCTGTCACTTCCAGATTGGACATCCCACTCCTCCTCTATCATTTTTATGGCAGTTTCATGGGGTGCTGTTTCTCCCTGTCCTGAAGTGCCAACAGAAATCATGGCTGCTGACTGCCAGCTCATCTGAAGCAGAAAGAGATGGAGTTTCTGCAGGAGACAACTGGACCAAAGTTTTCCTCAACAGCTACTGCCCTGCAGAGCTGGATGCTGTTGCTCTGAGAAGCTGGGCTTTGTTCCCCTGGGAGCAGGGCCTTGTTGCCATGGAGAACCACACCTTGTCCTGCCAGTTATCAAGCAGAGGCCAACTGGTACCAGTGGGATACTCTGGCATGTCACAGTGATCCTGAATAGCAGTGGAATCACAGCATAACATCATGATATTTGAAAATGATGTCTCGGTAGAAGGAAGCAGCCAGAGCAGACATTACTGAAGAGCACTTGTTTGAGGTTCCGCATAAACATGAGAAAAAACCAATGCTCTGTGAGGGTGACAGAGCACTGGAACAGGCTGCCCAGAGAGGGTGGGGAGTCTCCTTCTCAGAAGACATTCAAAACCCCCCTGGATGTGTCCCTGTGTAACCTACTCTAGGTGATCCTGCTCTGGCAGGGAAGTTGGACTTGATGATCTTTCAAGGTCCCTTCCAACCCTTAACATTCTGTGATTCTGTAACGGCAGAGCTCTGCCTCTTTGGCTGAGAATGTACAAAATTTGTGGACATCCAGGAGTTAAAATTATCATGACATGAGTGTTACATTTTGGTATCTCACTAATGTGACTTTGTTAGGCTTAAGAAAGTGCTTCATGTTCTCTCCCAGTTATTTCTGAGGACACTAATGGATTGGACTTCATGATCTTCAGGACATGGCTTAGTGGTCATGGTAGTGTTGGATTGATGGTTGGACTTTTATTCTATGGTTTTTCTACCAGTTTATATAAATAAGGGTTATTGTTTCTGTTCACCACAATGCAGCAATTATCTAGTTCAGGAAGGATCCATGCTGAATTGAGTTCATATGCCACGAATTGTTACAGACACCAGAACAGCCAACAACACCTTGGCACAAACTGGTAGTAAAGGATCAAACAGCTATGGAGAGACCCTCCTAGTGTAGTGGTCAAAGTTATAATCAGCAGTCCAGACTGAATTTTCTAGGATGCTATACTTCTTTAATCAGTTCTATCAAGTCGAATCAATAAAATCTACTGAAAAACTAAAATATTGGAAACACAAATGCACCCTGTAATCTAGAAAAAAATACTACATTTTTACTAGATGTACTACCATTTTGCCTGGACTTTACATCTTACCAGCAGCACTAGGAAGATACAGAGGTGACCAGCTGAGTGACAGTGAGGAACAATTCCAAACACCAAAGAGAGATAGGACATCATGTACCACAAAACACAAGGAGACATTCTGATGTCTGACATGACATTTGACTTGTTAGTCCCTTCTCAAGATTCCATATTGGAAGAGGATGAAGAATGGAAAAAAAAAAAAAATATATTTATATTATATATATATATACAGAGAGAGAGAGAGAGAGAGAGAGAGCGAGCACCAAGCTATACACAGTGTAAGAAAGGGATGTAAAACCAGCTTCTGCCATCTGATGACACTGACACTTTTATGCCTTGTGTTGTCTAAGCAACAAGGCAGAGCAGAGGACACTCCACCACCAATGCAGTTCAGAACAAGCGCAAAGTCTCTGAAGGATATACACAGCATCAGAACTTATCCTTAACAAGGATCCTAGAAAGCCACAAGTTTCTGTATGCTGCATGCAATGGGACCTGCAGGATACATGAGCTCATGCTAAAATATCTCCAGTCACTTGAGTAAATCACTTCCATTTCTTCCCTCCATTCCTGGAGTGGTACTGAGTTTCCTGAGTGTAAAGCAAAATGCACCCAAACAGATGCAGTTTTTCTCCCTTTTAGTGATTCAGACATCGTTTCAACAGCAATGCTAAGGCTTCTGCTTCAGATATCTTAATAATAATCAAATACTGAGCTAAAAAGACATGCTAAGTCTGAACTTGGGGATGACTCCAAAGTCTGCTAACTCAAATGAAATATTACAGTGATTTGGATTAGACACTCCAGTTGGACAGGCAAGAGAGGGGCTAACTGTCCCTTGCACTCCTACATATGCAAATTATCTCAAAAGGGAAGTGAGGATAAAGCCATGATTTTCCTGCTTTCCATGTCAGTCCTTTGACCTGGTAACTAAAAGCATTTTCTTCACCCCAGGCCAGCTGAAGCAGTTTGTGCCTCACAAGGTGACATCTTCTGCATGGGCCAAACTGGGGATGGAAGTATAAGGCTTAGGGGTTTTTATCTTCAATATGCTGAAGGCCCATGAACTAACTCCTAACCCTCACTATTACACCTGCTTTTACCTGTGTCCAGGAAGGCAAATTTCTTTTCTGGCTCTAATTTACCAAGGCTACAAATGCCAAGCCACAAAAGGTACTAACACTTCAGACAGCTGTACTTAAAGGCAGCAATTAATAATCCTACTACTTTTACAATTTCCTCTTTAAGTTTTTACATCCTTTATTATGTGTCATTAGGAGATATTTTAAGGCTTTTGTCTTACAGATCTTGAGATACATAAAGGTTTGAGATCTCTGTGTTGTCAAAGTACATAAATGCACAAGCTCAGAATAACGCATCTTGTTAGTGGCTCCCTAATCCATGTCATCTGTTTGTGCTTATTATTCTATCTCTGGTGACTTTTAGCATGGATGTATGGTGGAGTACTTGAGCTAACAGCCTCCAGCTAGCTGAACATCATAATATCTAACCTTAACTTCAGTTGCTTTGGATAACCTACCCAGGAGTGATGATGTTGGCTCATGGTTTGTCCATGAAAAAGTGGTGGTCTAGGATTTTATGAATAGCTGAGGAGAAACAGACATGCAATTATAATTATGAAATCCGAATGTCGATTAGGTGAGATAAAATTCTTACTTTCATGATACCTGCTGGATGACTTCTAATGGTGAGACATGCTCAGAATGTCACTTTTTCAACACAACCTAAAGACAGCAAGGCCAGATGTTTTGGGATGTTTTTACCCCAGGCTCATTCAGAATCCCTTGCAGGCTGTGAGCACCATAGTGGCAGTTGCCTACTGTGTGAGATGCCACTTGAAGCTCCGCAGAGAGCTTATTGGGAAGATACTGCATCTCCCACTAATTCAGTTGTTTGTTTTAAACTATTTTGGCCTGACTTTGTCAGCCTGTTTGCTAGTGTTCCCAACAAGGATTTGGATGAGATCTGAAGTCTGGCTGGACTTTTCATTTTAACTTTTCACTTTAACTCGGTGACCTGGCAGGCTGGCATCTAAAGGAGTATGCTTTCTAACCAGCCAGCTAACAGCATGCTTTGTGTCACAGGGAAATCTGACAACACCACAGCAATTAAAAATATCTTTGTGGCTACACTGAAGTTCCATCACAAGACCTATTCAAGCTCTTGAAAACAGCTCATAAATTTTACAAGGGAGGAACAGCTGGAGTTGGCATCAGGGAGTGCTGTTGTTTTGGCTTGCAGATACAATAATTCCCTGGTAATAAAAAAAAAATGAATAATCTGCTACACACATACTAGTCCCATGAACGTGTTTCCTCTCCTCAATTTGTTCTTTTTTTTCTTTTTTTCCCTTCTTTTTCTCTCTTTCTTTCTTTTTCTTTTTTCTTTCTTTCTTTCCTTCTTTTTCTTTTTCTTTTTTTTTCTTTTTCTTTCTTTTTCTTTCTTTCTTTCTTTCCTTCTTTTTCTTTTTCTTTCTTTCTTTTTCTTTCTTTCCTTCTTTTTCTTTCTTTCTTTCTTTCTTTCATTTTCTTTCTTCCTTCTTTTTCTTTCTTTCTTTCTTTTTCTTTCTTTCTTTTTTTTTTTTTTGGTGGGTGTTTTGATCTTCTGTGATTATTTTAGAGCTAAAAACTATTTCAGTGGTCTCATTTAAAAAGTAAAAGGGAAAGAAAAGGTGATGTCTCCATTGTGTTGGAAATAATTTCTGACCCTAAGAAACAAAAGAACAAATGCAAAAAGCCACAAACACTTTGATCTGTAGAAGAGAAGACTGTCTGGTATTTAAAGAAGAAAGAAAATAAGCAAAGCTCTTTCTCTAAATGCTGATAAAAAACAACATTTTCCTGTCATTGAGTTCAGTGTTTGGAGAGGGGATCTAATAAATGTTTATAAATATCTGAGGACTGGGGGTCAGGAGGGGGAGGACAGGCTCTGCTCGCTTGCTCCCTGGGATAGGACAAGGAGCAATGGATGTAAGCTGCAGCACAGGAGGTTCTTGCTCAACACAAGGGGAAACTTCTTTCCTGTAAGGGTCACAGAACACTGGAACAGGTTCCCCAGAGAGGTTGTGGAGTCTCTTTCTCTGGAGACTTTCAAGGCCTGTCTGGATGCATTCCTCTGTGACCTGAGCTAGATTGTATGGTCCTGCTCTGGCAGGAGGGTTGGACTCAATGATCCCTTTGGGTCTCTTCCAACCCCTAACATCCTGTGATCCTGCGACCTGTGAGTCTCAAGAGCAGAACTGTCTTTACGGATTTATAAAAAGCCCAAATATAAGAACTTAATAATTTTAGGAATAAGTTAGGAATGGGGAAAAAAAAATATTTGAAATATCATATACATTATTTACAAACATTAATTCTTAGAGAGTATTTTTGCATTTTAATAGTGAGCAAAATAATAGAAAAGAATGCCTAACAAAATAAATTGATTCCTGCTCAGGATGTAGTTCTGTAGGTCCTGTCTAGATGATCCTTGCAGCCATGGATAGGTCACTACACAGAGACAGGGATCAGCCTGCAAAAAGTAGAACTTGCCTTGCATGAGAACTTGCCTATCAAATGTTGTGTTTTGATATATATGTTCCAAGTCACACAGGGGTGGTGCAAAATATGGTACTTCTGATACATAATCCTTTTCTTCTCAGGTTGTCTGGTCTGGTAGTTACCCAGAAGCATAATGTAAGCCCAGTATCCCATCTGTGGTGCTGGTCAGTAGCTAGGGAACTAGAGGCCACATAACTACCTTCCTTCAAACACTGCACCACTTTGTAGTTCAGGGAGCTTCTGAGACCAAGGTGGATTTATAAATGCAATCTTTTGCATCCATGTAAAGTTTCAGCATCCACAGTATCCATGTGGATTTCTGTGTCCTGCAGCTCAGCTCCACATGAACTGCTGAACCATTTCATTATTTTTATGTCAAATCTGCAATCTGGTATCTTAGTACTAGAAAGAACTATTGACCCCTCTTTGCCTTCTTTAAGTCACTGGTGATTTGGTAAATTAAATCTGGGGTTTTATGCTTCTAGAAAAGCTGACTTTTCAGACAAGACATAAAACCAGGAATGTCTCAGGCAATCAAGGAACAAACTGAGATATTTTGGGAAGTCTTCAAAGGGCTGCTGGAGCTAAGTTGTTTATGTGTCCTGTTGCAGCAGGTCCTTCCTAAGCTGTCCCAGCCTGGCAAGTGTATAGGTCCTGCTCAGAGAAATATAAAATCTAAGTCAGATATGGACGAGGCAGAATGCACAAAAGCTGATGCAAGTCTAAGTAGTGATGGACCCTGGAATTTGTGGACAACTGAAGGAATTCTGGGAAGAGATGGGGCTAATCATCACTCAAGGAAAGGGACAAGTAGCAGTTCATGTTGATGGAAGGCATGATCCAATGGAAAGTGCTTCAGTTTGAAGCTCCAGGATGTCTAGGATCTCACTCAGCTGTAACCCTGGTTGGCTGGATTGAATTAGCTTTCACATTTTTTTCCCCTGGGTGCAAAAAAGAGAAGCTCATACTGATTCACCTTCAGAAAGTGCAGCAAAAGCTAGAGATGAAAAGTGCAATGGATAAGTTAAGCAATATTAATGATTGTGAAGCCACAAGGCTCTCCAAATAGAAAATACTAAAAAGTATGAAGGGCTATTATATTTTTATTAAAAATGTTATAGCCAGGTACTCTCCTCCCTTTCACTGAATTCATCCCACTTCCTTCCTCACTGATGGAAATTGAATTACTTGCACTGTTTGGTAGTGGAATCTTTTTATTATATTCTTAAAAAAAAAAAAAAAGAAAAAGAAAAAAAAGATACTAATTGTATAATAATATAGATCCAGTAATTAAATTGCACTAGAAGGTGATAAGTCATGAATGGAACAAACAAAGAGAATAAAAAGGAAGAGGAACACAAAGAAATGCATTATATGACCAGCATATGGAATATTAAAAGGAATAAAGAAAACACAACCCTGATAATAAAGTCAGAGTAATGACTTTGACAGTTTATGTTCAAGGCACCATCTGGGCAAAGAAATGTTTTTTTGAATTGCTGGTGTAACTCTTGCCCTTCTGAACTTCAGGGCAGAAATTTCCTCTGATCTGTATTTTCAAGAAGTTCTCACTTCACTGCAGCTAACTCCTGCCCCTGAAGGCATTTTGAACCTACAAAGTTCAAGGAGGTCCACTTCTGTGTCTTTTGCTTTATCCTAGTTTACTTCTGGTTTTGTGGGAGAAAAGCAAAGAGGGCTAAGGAAGGGCTAAGGGCTGGTGGGATGCCCCTAGCTGTTTTCACTGAGTTTTCAGGCCATGATGCAGGAGGTAAAAGGGAAAAGGCAGAAGGGCAGTGTTGGCAAGATGGGCTGGCCTGCAAGTGTGTCTAGCTTATCCGCTGTTATGCCTTGAGGCAAGGCAAAGCAAGACAAGGCAGGACAAGGCACTGGTCCTATTGTGGCTCCTGCTAGAGGAGGATTGTAGGGTCAGATTCTTGCTTCTGGGCAGGCTGTGCTTGTAATGGAGACAAGTGTCTCTGGCTTGCTTTGACACCTGTCATAGGGTTAAGTAGGAAGGGGTAAGTGAGGCCTGTTTCAGAGTGTGTGTTATAGCAGCCTCAGGATATTGCTGGTTTTCCTGACCGAAACTCTGCTGGGGCCCTGCCCTACAAGCTGGGGCAGTAGGACAGGCTGCTTTTGCTCCCTTTTGCTGCCTCATGTCTGGGAGCAATTCCTCTGTGCTTCGAGACACAGCAGCCAATATTGCAAAGCTAATTTTCCAGCTCTCAGTCCTTTGCAGATGTTCCCATTAAGTTAGGATCCTTAGCTGACTGCTTTAGGGCATATTCCTTGCTACTTTAGGCTTCTTAATCTTACTACTTTAGACTTCTTAACCACAGCAGAAATCAGGCAGGAAGAGGGAGCTGGTATTAAGGATTATTCAGATAACCACAAGCTGCATAAAGCTCCATTCATCAAGATGTTTTCTTCGGCAATTTTTCATCTGAGAGCTCATGGAAGTAGCTAGAAATAGCAGTTCAAATGCTTCCTGTTTCTCAGATAAGCCCTGTAACTCACCTAGGTTTGTAAAGCAAATCAGTGGTGATGAGCAAAGTCTAGACTTCAGGTTTTCTGGATCCATTAGGATATTGTGCCTTCGCTTGATACATGAATGTGAGGGATAGGTTCCCTTTCAGCTGAGACACCGCAAGGCTTATAGGGCAAATAAGACCCTGGGTTTCCTGAAGCCCATTGTTACGCTGATGAAAACTGCAAATTGAGAAGCAGATGTAAAACAGCAGTGTACACCAGCTTTTTGGTACTTGGCACCACGGGTAATGTGGTGGTAGGTAGTGATGTGCCTTGGTGTCCTCTGCTCTGCAGCTGGCTTTGCAAAGCAAAGTGGAGCTGTCCTTGTCACCCAGGTGTGGGGCCTGGGTCCTGTCAGCTGTGGCCTGAAACCTTCTGCAGCAAGTTATCCCTTGTTTCAATTTGTGTTTGAGATCTGAGGATAAAAGCCAGGGAAGGTGAGACTTAACCACAGGAGAAACCACAGGAGAACCTTCAATGACAGGTCACGTTAGCTGAACCAGATTGCAAGGCTAGTGTTAGTTTGGTTACAGGGAGCTGATGTCGTTTTTTCCAGTTTGGCAGATAGTAAATGATGCAGGTGGCTGTTTGCCCAGACAGAACTTAAAAATAACAATCACTCCCAAATGTGTCTCCTTCCACTTGTGCTAAGATGTTATTTTGCCAGCATGTGAGGGAGGCACAAAGCATTCAGACTAGACTTTCTGACCACAGTTTGTCTTGGCCTTCACCCTGACCTGAACAAAGTAAAAAGCCACTGAATTCTGGAAAGCAAAGGAGAAGAATAACAAGGGAGAAAAAGGAAAGCTGCATTACCTAAAGTGCTTGTGAGGGTTTTGGTCCTTTGAAACCCTTCTACTGAGGGAAGCTATAGCCCTAGGAGGGCTGGGATGAATCTGTTTCTGCTTGTTCACAGTGCTGAATATCCAGAAACCTGGACACAGGAGGAGGGTGAAATTGTTTATATTTGTGTAACGATTGCAAGCTACAAAACACCATTTGTTTGCCTCATTACTGAGACTTCCAAGAGCAATATAGGTCTTGGTACAGCCTGTGCAGCACACCATGAGCTGTCTTGCTCTATTTCCCTCAGGCTGTGTGTGGGTTTTCAACGTGGAGCTTGAGGTGGGATGAATCTGGACCCCCTGGCAGAAGGGGCAATATCAGCCTCTGGGTGCTCACTGCCTGTGGACGTCCATGTGCTCTATCCACTGTGCTGCCTGCATGAGACAGACTTCAAGGCTTGAAGGTCATACATCATCCAAGGAGAGAATAACTAAGCAATGAGATCCCAGCAGGAGGTCCCTCCTTAGAGTCCGTTTGCAAAGACTGTAGCAACATCAAGAGACCCAGAAAGTGAAACTGGATGCTGGTGCTGCTAAAGGTCCAGACAAAAGGCATGCTGCCTCTGCAGCCTCCCTTGTGTTGGCAGGGCTTGTGGTAGTAGGAGGCAACCATTCTGCTAACTTATAATAAATGATACTTTTGATTGATTTTGGAGCAGTTTTCCCTTAAGAGAATTCCCTGTAAAAAGAATAATAATTTTTTTTTTTTTTTTTTTTTTCAGGATTGCATGTGTCTANACCTGAGTATAGACAGAAAAGGCTGGGCTTGTTTTCACATTTTAACTGTGAAACAGTATCAGGTGGTGCCATCTGATTCCTTTTCTTACAATTCTTTTGTGTCTTTCCTTTTGTAAGCAAAAAAAATGAACACATTCAGGCAGGAGAGAAAGAAGGAAAATCAGATTGTATTACATTTCTTTGGCTTATATGGTGCAATGCGAGATTTTTCTTCCCCCCTGAACTCCTGAAATTTCAGATAGCCTGACAAAAAATACCAGCATGGACACAAACAGAGAATCAGCTTTCCATCTAAATGCTATTTAAGGGGGAAAAAAGAAATCCCATAAATGTAAGTAGCCTTTTCTTTTTTCCCTTTTATCATTCCTCAGCTCTGGTTTTGGGTCTTCTCTTCTATGAACTTTCAGATGAGCCCGTATCTTATGAAAGTGATGTGTTATTAATGCAGACCATCAGCAATGCTAACAGCAGGAACTAAACTGAGTATTTCCTTCCCCAAATCAGCTCTGCTAATTTACTTCAGTCTAAAGTAAAACTGAACAGATATTCTTTCAGTAAATTGTAAATTCATCCCAAAAAGTTGAACTTCAAGGGAACTAAAATGGCTCAGGTTACACTGAGAAATGCATTTAAGCTGAAGAAAAAGAACAGGGCAAAGCTATATGACATGCTGCCTTTCAACACCTTCAAAAGGAAATAAACAGTTGGAAATATTGCAATGTTTCATTTTGAAGTTATTTTTAAGGGACACATTTTTGGTTTAAAATGGCATTTTTCATTAAAAATGAATTTCCAATAAGTCTAAAAGAAATAAGAGTCAAATGTTCAGAATAATTTGTTGCAGCTCAAATGCAGCATTTCGAGTTAGCCCCCAAATGATTTTTTTTTCTTTTTTTTCCTTCCCTCAGCAAATGCTGTTTTAATTTGACTCATGCATATTTTTGCCTCATGAAATTTTAGGTTTTGCAGCATAACAGAAAAGCCACTTTTTATCCTTCCACCTGCCAAAGCTTTGGTTATCCAGCCCTCACACATGCACACCACTTCTAGTGGATGCTGAAGCCTGGCCAAAATCATTCTCTGTTTCTCCATTCCCCAGCACTCAAATGAGCTTTGCCAACACGGCATAATGCCAACCTGTGCTCCACCAGTTTCCCATTCTTCAGTCCCAGGTGAAGCTCTTTCAGGGACCTCATTCCTGATCTGCTGCCCATTTATCTGTTCCCCAGTGACCAGCACTAGTATGATTCCCCTGGGCAAATGTTTCCCATACTCAAAAAAGCAAATGTTCACAACAGCTTCACTGGTACCACAGCCGAGTGCCATTTATGGGATTTGATAGTTTTGTGGGGTTAAGAAGATACTTCTATGAAGTTAAAGTCCCTTTGACTCTCTAAATGGGACCTCTGGGCTGTATTCTAATTGCTTAACTCATCCTGCCACTGCTGCGTTCCCCAGCCTATTCCCACCTCTGCTCCAAAGGCACCACACTGCACCCTCATCCCTCCAGTCAAAAACCCCCATTCCTTTTTTTTGGTGCCTGCCAGCTCTGCTCTGAGCTCTGGACAAGTCTCACTGTGGGGTAATAGGCAGTTCATCTGCATCTGCTCTGATCTAGCTGAGACATGGTCTGAGAAACATTGGCTGATAAACCCATCCTTAGTAGGGTGAAGGATGTGTATGTGACTGTATGAGAAAGCAAAATTAGTCATTCTAATTATAGGTTAGGAGCTGCTCTTAGGATCTGAGACATCATCAGCATTTTATGCATGCTCAGTCTGAAGTAAAAGTCTGTCTCTTTCTAAAGCACCTTTATGCTGTTGTGGTGGAGATGGCTTTTGCTCTCTCTTCCCTGGTTTGTTCTGGGCAGGTATCTGGTATTTTATCTTCTCCTTAGCAAAAGTGTGAGGATTTCTGAGAAAGCACGGAGTAATTTTGAACTTGTAGAAGCTTTGCAGATAAAACTTTCTCCTTTCTTAGTAGAAAAACTCTATTTTTCAAACACAGAAAGAAGTTGCTCTCAACCCAGGGGGTACCTCTTAAGAGCCACTTCCTAAGTTTTCCCATCTCTGATTATACAGTCTTGCCATGAACCAGCACAGCACAGCTTTCCACAGCACAGTCTCGCTTCAGGTGGCAAAGGGCAGTACACTTCAGCATGGTAGAAATTTAAGGGCAATGGTTTTAAGCAAGCACATTAATAAGCAAGAAAGGCTTCTCTGCCAGACACCAGGATAAAGGGTGTTAATAAAGCACTGGAGTTAACAGCCATGATGCTTTTTTAAAAAATATTTGACTTACCTCCTCCCTGCCCCTCACCTGGCTGCCCACAAGCAGCTGGAAACTCTCCAGTCTAGGGGTTTCAGGACTGGGAAAATATAGATTCCAGCCCACTGTGAGAGGACCCCAGACAAGTCCTATCGTTACTCTGTGCCTCAGTTCCCACAAGGGAAAAAAGTGCAGAAAGATACCAGTGTTTTCTGATGAAATGATGTAAAAAAAAACCTGTAGAAGTATCCAAATAAAAAATTAGTGTGAAAGCAAGAGATAAAAATGAATCTGAAGCTCTATTACTATGTGCTCTACTGCTTATATTAGTGTTCTGTGTGGTGCAAGGATCAAGTAGTACATCCCCCCCGATGGGTACCTGGGTGATGCTCTGAATAACTGACTTCACCTCTGATCTAGTTTCTTTAGTCTGGTGTTTCAATCCTGCTTCTGACGAGAGATGTTCCCAGCTCTAAGCTTTAACACAGCTCATATAATTCAAGGGATGCTGCTGTGAGATTGCTACCCAAGATGAAAGAAATCTCACAAGAACAAGCAAACCTGAGAGACTTTTGCAGAGCAAGGCAAAGCCCCATAAATAGTTGGGGGTTGCAATGAATTAAAGCTGTTTGCCCTGATCAGTAAAACTTCGCTTTGTTAGGCTGCCTCTGATCCCAGGGTGCTTCTGCTTGACAGTAGCTGTGTTCATGCCATTGACATGAAGAGCTTGGATGTGAGTAAACAGAGAAGTCTTGGGTGCACCTTATGTTTTTAATGGATACTTGCAAAACCCTCCATGTGCTTTCACATCTTCTTTCAGCAAGACGATTTCTTTGGCTTCACAGAAGTGGACAAGAAAGAACAGGGAATGAAAAATTCTCCCTAGCTGCCCCACGTCCTTTCACAATGAAGTGCTAAAGAGAAGCTAAACAGAAATATCTCCTTTCTTTTTTTTTCCTTTTTTTTCTTTCTTTGTTTCTTTCTTCTTTTTTTTTTTTTTTTTTTTTTTTTTTTTTTTTTTTTTTTTTTTTTTTCCCTGTTGAAAGCCAGTCACAGTCCAGGAGACAGAAGAGCTATTTCCATCCCTTCCAAGCACTGTGCTGCACTCAATGTCCAAAATATCAAGGGGCCTGGCAAGGGCTGCTGAAGGCAACTTCTGCTCAGAGCTCAACGGCAGTGAAGCATGAAGGAAGAGCAGCCTGCACTGGCCAGTGAGGCAGAACACGCCAGCACACCCCTGACAGTGCCCTCCCTGCCATTATTATCACATGAGGGGAGAAAAGGATTTTTGTCAGCTGCTCAGAGGAGAATGTGAGGGCTGCCTCTACCTTCTGTCACCTGCATCTCTTGGTTTGGGCAGGTGGTGAGAGCCTATTTACTGATGGCAAAGAGAGACTGGTGACTGCTGCTGATCCAGGAGTGTTGCTTATTGATTTTTCTAGGGCACCTGGAGGTGGATATGGTGTGAGCAATGGTTTTGTTGCAGAGACACTGCCGTGCATTTGACATCCTAGAGCACTGCTAATGAAAAATGTGTTGACTGACAGACTGCAGGTGTGCAGCCACCTTCGTTGTTGGATAAGAAGCTTTCTAGAATTGAAATAAATATATAAATAATATTGTCATGACCAGAAGTTCTGGAAATTTTGGGACTCTGGATGCTTATGCTTAATTTAGCCCTGCAGTAAGTCCAGGTGCATGCCCAGCTACAGCTGACTGATCAGTGGGGGAAGCATTTACAAATGAAGTGACAGAGTCTGCACACAAAGCAAGTGTACAATTGGGCATTTGTGTTGTAGATGGATTTGCACATCTCTTGTACTATTCAATTCCTTCAGTAATATACCAGTTCCTAGGCACAAAGACAGAGGAAGATGTTGTTTACTGCCACCACCCACAAACCTGCTATTCCAACTCCTGGATCCCCAGGTTAGTGAGACTTTGCACCAAGTTCTGTGATGGTCTGTGCCATACACACTGGCACCTGTAATTCCATGTCTATCCATATCTGTATACAGTTGTCTTTCATTTGCTTTTTAAAGAACTGAACAAAATTAATGCAGTGAATTGAAGTGGAAATTTGCCAGCTTTGGTCTACTCAACCTCTGTGACTGTCTGCAAGTGGTAGAGGCACATGGTATCCCTTTACCCATCTTGAAGTGCAACCACCCCATGCCTGGGATGAAGAAAAAGGTTTTTCCATGCATTACAGTCCTGCATAAAAGTGTAAGGCAGGAAACGAAGGATGCGCCTTCCAATTTATCAACACACTCTGCTACAAGAAGTGTAGGAATGTCAGGTGCTGAAGGGATGAACTGATACATGGCAGGAATTGAATTCACCTCCAGAAACAGGCAAAGGAAGTCAAAGGGAGAAAACCTGACCCAAACCTTGTTTCCAAATCTAACCTTGAATCAAATATCCTGCCAGTTATTTTCCACATTCACAAGTTTCTTTTCCCTGTCTGTTTATTCTGAGTGCTCTCTGAAGCACATAAAAAGCAGTGAAGCCAATGAACACGACTGCCAGGAGCTGTGCCTTTCCAGCTTCATGACCAAATCTTTTGAAAAACCTCAGTCGAATGGTCCTCAGCAAATCCTTTTCAAATGCTCTGCTTGACTCCAAGCCCACTGGGGTAGGATGGAGTTTAGTAAATGCCACAGGGATATGCAGTGCAGGAGGAACCAAACTCAAAGTCTGCTGACATCCTCATCAGCAAGCTACAGAGGTTTGATTAAACCCTTCCAAGCAGCCAGAGATAGTAACACCATGAATAGAGCTTCCTAATTTCATTTCCCCAGCACGATGGAGCAGGTATATTTCCATACACAGGTGCAGAACCATTGCTGTACTGTCTTTAATAATCAGAGGAGATGAAGGCAGAACTCACCCTATGTGAACTGAAAATTTGGGAGTTAAATTCAAGAGCCACCAAATCCTTCTTGATGGTGCTTCTGCAGTGGCATAGGGAGGAGGCAGGTGGGCACTGAAAATGATTGACGATATTGCTGACCAAACGGAGAATGCTGATTTATGGACAAGCCACTGTCCAAACCATGCATATTATATTGGAGAAAAATAAATGGATTCAGTTACAGACCTCTTGGAAGGTGCTGGCCAAAGCTTTTCATTAAGTTAGCCTCTTGGATATGGGCTGTCAAAATATTTTAACATCTGCCTGTGACCTCCAAGCATTTTCCTTTCTCTTCACTGCCTGTTTCAGCCTCAGACCTCCCTTGCAGTCAAAACTGACAGCATTAGCCATTAGAATCATTCTTTGAATTAATTACCCAGAAATATGCTTTCAAATCTTCCACTCCATGTAACAGCAAATTAAAGGGCAGCCTTGGTGGGGTTTTACACATCCTGCTTTGGCTGCCCCTTTCTAGCTAATGCAACCATTAACACCCCAGTTGCAATGTCGTCTGCTGTTCTCCCTTCCCTGCTCCACTCTTGCTGAGAAAAAAAAAAAGGCAGAAAGTGCTTTTATTCCCCAAACTTTTAAAGTAAGTTTAGCATAGAATTGATGAAAAGACTAGAGAGATGGACCAGGAGACAAAGGTCTCTGATGAAACAGGGCCTGGCCTTGTATCTGGGTAGGGACCCTGAGACTTTAATTTCCGTCATTTAGGTGCCCTACAGTGACCTGACAGTTTGGTTTCCCATTTCTCCATTCCTCATTGCCCTTGAACTCTGCTCTAACCAGCAAAAAGCATGTCAGGCTGGTAACCAGGCTTGGCAAGTGTGATTGTGTGACCAATGCAAATGATCCTATAGTAGCACTGGGGCATCTCCCTCTTTTCAGCAAGCACAGGAATAATGCCTATCACGTCTGCCTCCATGCTGATTACTGCTGCTTGTTGCTCAACGTTTGTATGTCTCTGGAGCAATAAGCAGTGACACATCAAGCTCTGGTCTTCTCCAAGTCATTCCTGTCCCTTCAGCCACCACAGCTGAAACTCCTGTCTCTTCAGCTACCATCTCTGAGCTCAAGGGTGGAGGCACTGATGAGAATATTCCCTAAACATGCACTTGAATAGTGCCCAGGCATGTATGTAACCCAACACTAGTTCTGTGTCTGCTCTTCCATTTAATCTACATTTTTTCCATTCTAAGGATCAAGCAAAGAAGCCTGGAAA
This sequence comes from Ramphastos sulfuratus, assembly GCA_013399055.1. Classification (NCBI taxonomy): domain Eukaryota; kingdom Metazoa; phylum Chordata; class Aves; order Piciformes; family Ramphastidae; genus Ramphastos; species Ramphastos sulfuratus. The sequence continues at coordinate 220,744 of WBNM01002993.1, forward strand.
ATAGTTTTCATCACTAATTTAGATGCTTTGTGAAATATTTTGCAGGTATTTAGAATTCCTTTAAGGCAAGTGTTTAAAATTCAGACTCAGTTGAATGCCTAATTTGTATAAAGAATTACCACGGAATTGCCACACTTCAATCCTTACCCATTCCTGCCCATAAAATTAGCAAAAATCCCCTCCAAAGCAAGGAACCTGACATTGATTGGCATGCTTTTCCTCTCTGTGCTTTCTTGAACTGCTGAGATCCGTTGCACTCTGTTGATGGTTTAGACACAAACATCACCTTGTCTGAAAGCGGGCAATTAGGTTTTTTCCTCGGTGGGTAACTCTTCTCCCACATACTCTGCCTGAGAACTTCTACTCTCATACCAGTAAAATCAGTCTCTAGCTCATCAAGGGGGCTCCAAACAGCTGCCCCAGGGGTGGGGAGGAATAGGCAGGTACCTGCAAGGATGGGGTGTCCTCAGAGAGTTAGTGGAAGCCTGTGGGAATGAGGTCTCCAGCTGTGACAACAGAATAAGTGAAGGGCTTGTTTCTGCCAGTTCTGCTAGATTATGTGGTTGCTAGATATGGTTAAAATAAAATTTGCCCACTTTTTTCTTCCTCACATTCTCTCCGCCCTCAATTTTTGTTTTTCCTAGAGTGGCCTCTTGCAAACAGTCCTCTGCAAACAGTCCCTCTCAGAGCTAACGGAAGGGAGCAAGGCTCCTGACTGTCTGGTTTGTGTTTCTTCTCTTCTCTTCTCTTCTCTTCTCTTCTCTTCTCTTCTCTTCTCTTCTCCAGGGTTAATTACTGGGAAAGAAAAGTAAGACATTTAATTCTCATCTCCCCAGATCTCCTCCTCCTTTCCTAGTGAACCAAACAACCTGAATGTTTGCCTTCAAAGCACAAAGGTAGTATGGAGCTGTCTCAGTAACTGCTGTGCCTGTTAAGGTTTGGTGATGCTGCCAGGCTGTATGTGAGGGAGAGGGCCAAATCCACCACATTGCACGGTACAGCGAGTTGGTTAATGATGACAGGGGGTGGTTATAATTTGTGTTTTTCTGAAGGAATGTTCAGCTGGGTCAATGACACTGCTCTGCACTCACCCAAGGAAAATGCACATAACCTGTGCATTGCCTGGCAGTGAGATGGCCTCCTGACATGTCTTGAAAGGAAAGCAGGAGGAGCTAGCTGTAATGGGCTTATAGGCTTTGAAATGCATCTCATTTCAAAGGGAACACAGGAGTCACTGATATTCATGGGAGAAATAGCCCTGGCCTGCTGTATCTGTGACAGCAGTGCAGAATGCTGGCCAGTTTAAAGCCACCATCCTGCTGCAGTGATGTCCCCCAAGGACTTGCTCACCACCCCAAAGCCTTGCCACAGCAGGACCCTCCACGCTGAAGTTTCCGAAGCATATTTTGTACTTGGGCTCTGGCCTGGGAGCTAGACACTTTTATTTTGGGATATCTGAGGGAGGATTTTCAAAGGCTTCTCTCATCAAAAGTCAAAAGGAATGAAGAACCTGACCTCCTTGCGTGCAGCTCAGCCTCTCTCCCCAAGGCGTTCTGGCTTCCCTTTCAGAATGGCAAAGCCTCATCTGTTCTGCTTGGTAATGAATCTGGTTTGTAGTCATCAGGGGTTTTCTTAAAAGAAGCATTCCCAGTGGTCACCTGCGATGTCCAAGTCCACTTTTAACTGTGGCACAGCTAGAAGCTGCAGGAAAGTTGATGTGGCAGAGACAAGGTCAGCCTTGAGATGTGCCACAGCAGTTATATTAATTAAATGAAGTAACAGTAGCTTTTCCAGGGTCTCACAGCCTCCTCCAATCCACCTTTCCTCAGGTGACCAATCTCATCGCAAAGCCCTGTGGCTTCCTGACCAGATTATCGATATCTGACCTTCTGTGCAAGCACAGATGGCAAGTGGTTTTGAATGAGCATTCCCCAAATATGCAATGGGAAGCACAATTTTCCCATTACAAAGGGCTGGTGCAAAGCATTTTTTAAAGCTCCTAATTGGGGAAAAAAAAAACAAACAACAAAGCAAGGAAGGATAAATGTCCAGGTGTGGAAAGAGGAAGGAAAAACTACATCTTAGTTCTTGGGATACAGCACATCTTTGAAACTGCTGAGAGGGATGTAGTCGTCTCTGGAAATCAAGATGAGCTGGCTGGCCAATGAAGCATGCCCAGCATTTTATTTCTCATATTGTTTGGAGATACGGATTCAGCTGAGTGCATTCAGCAAATAAAGATCAAATAACCTGCTGTGAATAATGTTTTAAACCCGGGTTCCTATCAGGATCTAGTTATAAGCCCATATACTCCGTTGGATAAAAAATAAGTTACACATGGCTGGAGGCAGTATTACTTTCTATGGAAGATGAAATCTGTTTTGAAATAGAAAATGCTTAGTGATTCCCCCCTCCTCTTTTTATTTTTTGGAAGGGCTAAACCACATAAAGCTGCCTGACAGAGAAAGGGGGTCCACCAGTATTTCACCCAACACCTCTGGGTCTAAAGCTATGGATTTATGCTAAAAGAGGGCATGAGCCCCAGGAGAAGAGGTGAAGTGAAGCCCACATTACCTGCCAGTTTGGCTGTTTTGCCTGGAATCAAGCTAGCCTCTATTGCACTAAGCTCCTTAGCCGTGCAGAGAAACAAGCCCCTGATGAGCTGATCCCTTGCTTGCATGATGATAATCAACACCTTGGCTGCCAGCCATGGGGAAAACCACTGGTTGCTGCTGCACTCTCTTTTTCACGTGTGCACCTAAACCAGCTCATGGCTTCATGGCACAGGGGAATTTCTGCTGAGGTGTTTGGGCCAGGTGTATATGCTGATGCTTGCTTTTGAAGAGTCCTGCTTACCTTAATGAAGGCATTGATGGAGAAAAGTACTGTTCTGCAGCAGCACAGCAATGGAGCCCCTTCTCTTTGTACAGAGAGCCAACAATACCCAAATTGCTGCATGTGGAAAAATACACCAGAAAAATAGAAAATGGCTACTGAAAATGTCATCGGTATTTCAGAACTGCTTCTCCTTGACTGTGGCGTTTCACTTGACCTTGCTGTTTTGTTTTCCTTCCTGTGTCCTCCTTTTCTCACCTAAGTCAAAGCTTCTGCCTTCTAATGGATCTCAAAGAGTTGCAAAAAATCTGCATAAACTCTCGGTATTCCCTCTTCAATAGTCCTTCAGCCAGACAGATGGTTGAAAATTTTCCCTCTAAACCCTTTTTTTTTTTTTAAAGACATGTTTATTGTGTTAAGTATCTGCTTTGCAGCAAAAACTTCAATTATTCCTCAGAAAAACAAATATTAAAAAATGAAAACATTTTGACTACAACTCTAAATACTTCAACCCATTAAAAAAAAAGAAAAAAAATCCAGTTCCCAATGTGTGTGTGTGTGTGTGTGTGTGTGTGTGTGTGTGTGTCTCTATTAAAATACTTTAATTTGGAAATGCTGCCACACAGGGGATTTAGTCAGAGCAATTCTCATTCTCATTCCCCACCATGGACCAAATGCCCTAAATCTGCTGCCTCCTCTATGGTGGGCCCTGTCAGAGGCCCTGGAGGCATTGCATTCCCTCTCCAAGGGAGGAAACTCTCAGAGGAGCAGGAGCAGGAGATCTCACCTAGAAAAAGACAGTGAGATCCTGAAGTGGTTGAAGCCTAACTTGCAAGAAGTACCACAGGGACATTATTAATGTGAAACATCTCTGCCTGTAGTTGTGATATTCAGGGTCTGAATTTGTTTTAAAATACTGAATTTAGAAAAAACCCACAATTTTATGCTTCCATTGAAGGAATAATATTTGGCTAGATTTAGTCACCATGATTTCTGGTTAAATCTTTCTCTTAACTGCCCACCTCAGGTACCCTTTCCAGCTTGAGCCTGGACATTCAAACATGGGTGACCAGGATGTGTTTCCTTTGTTTCAAGAGCAGCGAGGGAAGTCCAGCCTCTAACCTTTACATACTGCTCTGCAACTATTGAGTAATGACTTATGGAGTGCTGAGAAGATCAGGAAGGTGGGACATATTCCTGCTTATGAGAAAGCACTCATATTTTGCATATGCATGAAGTTCAAAGTGTTGTGCAATGCATAAATGGAAAGATGGGCATTTTTCAAATCCACTGCCAAGCAATAAGAACACAAGAAGGAAAATGAGACACATTTCTTCACTCTTTCCAGACTGACTGACTGGTAGGAAGGAGACAGGGGCTGTAGGTGCACTTCTCCACGCTGACACAGGTTTATTCTGCCTGTGCTCAAAAACGGCCAGCACCCATCTCACTGCAGTACCCTGGCATGGAGCCCAAGAAGCTAAATAAACCCAGCCTGTCAACATAGTGCATTAGCTCTGGCCCAATGCCGTGGTGATGTGGTCATGCAATTTCTGGTTAGCTCAGCATCTCATCAGTGCTTGCTCCCATCCCCTTGGCAGACCCTGGGCAAGATATCTTTCATGCTTCGCTCCTCCTCTCTCAACCCACAAAGGTTTCATCTGCATATTTACAAGACAAACTGACTTTCCTGATTTACCATGAAATTATTTTCGTGAGGAATATATAAAAGATGACTTGAAAATGTAAGAAGCCTTAGAGTATTTCTCCTAATGTAACTCAGGTCTAAAATGTTCCTGTTGGGGTAAGAGTAAATGCATCCTTTGCTTCTAGTCTGCAACTTAAAAAGAAACCCCCAATTTTCCAGCAATAGAAAGAGCTATGAGGCCTGGAGAAGTACATTGCACTTGATTACAGCTTTGTTGAAAAACATTGTTCTGAGATGTCTGGAGACCAGATAATAGGCACTGTTTTAGTTTAAAATAAGAGGCATTTCATGAATAAAGCTTCCCAGTGTGCAGAGACAGGGGAATATTGAAACTGTCTGTTGGTCCTCTCTAAACTTGCCTATATGGATTGTATTGTCATTATGTTTTCCCCAAAAGTCCCACTTTTGGAGAAACAGCAGCATCAGGCACTCACTGCAGATCCAGCCCGTCAGTAGTGCTAGCTGAGAGAAACTTAAATACAGGAAAAAGGAAAAGTACTTTCTAGATTTGATCCTTGTATTACCCAGTTAAGTAGCTTCTCTTTCCCTTCCTTCACTTGCCACTGTGTTGTCTAGTTAGACATTGTAAATGCTCACTTCTGTGTGCACTTTACTTTCCCTAAGTTTTAGCTCAGTCTGTTTTCAGCATGAGTGATTTGATACTTAGGCATGTTTTACTGCAGGAATATAGTTGTTCATAAAGGCATGGTAGTGGAATATCTTGTAAGCTTCCAACATTCTCATGAATTACTGCACATCACCTACAGCCTGGCATAGTCTGAGAGCTGGTGTTGCAGATGTCCTGAGCAATGACTGCTTAATGAAAGGAAAGGCTTTTCCTGGCATGCAGGGAAGTTTGGGGAAAGAATTTCTGATGGTCCTGGGATATCTCTTGTCTCCCATGGAAAAGAGATGCCCAAGTCTTCACCCATGAAACACTGAAAAAAGCAGCAGAGCCTGATCCTGGCATAATGCTGAGCACAGAAAGATGTGAAAGCCAAGCACATGGCACATCTCTGTTCCTGCAGATCCTAAACATAGACATCTCTGGGATTGAAAAAAAAAAAAAATTTTCCTTGAGTCAGTAATAGAAGTGACTGTCAGTCATGCATCCAATAACTTCTACTGAGCTTCCAGTGTGCAGATTAAGAAGCCACCCTCAAGCTTTGAGGGCAGAAGTCACCTCTTTAGGTGAATCATCAAGCTTAGAGACAGCAAAAAGCAAATCCAATGCAAGTTTTGATACAATCACATGTATCACCAACCTCATCCAGAGCTGCCTCATCATCTGTATTGCATTGGTTTTGCTGCATGTGGATCACTCAAACAGACCTTGAAAGCTGCTAGCAACCAATTGCATTTGAACATTTCAGATTTAATAATGAGGATCTTCTGCTTTTCATTAGGGATATGCAGTTTCCAGACTTCCTGATATGAATCCAGAGGAGCTGGCAATAAAGGGAAGCCAACAGCCCGTGCATAATGGAGCTGGGGTTTATGCCAACACAGCTCTCTCATCTCTATTTTTTTGTGAGCAGATATAGGGCTCCCAGGGGACATCATGCTGGAAAGCAGGGTCTGTGCAACATTCATGCTGCTCCCCCATGCGCTTCACACCTGACCAATGTCAGCCTTGACAGTTCCAGTTCTTGCTGTCCCACTTAAGAGATACACTTCAGTGCCTCTTCATCCACTGAAATTGCTCACCATACAATTTTCTCATCTCTAACACCACCTTCTGTCCCCCTAGTTTGGACTCTGAACTCCTTTCAGAATATGCCAGTGTACATACAGACTACACAAGCTGCTCCTCTACCTTGTACCTGAGCTGCCCCCTACACTCCTCCACAATGTTTCTCCTGCCTCTGCTCTGCTAGTATCTTGCTGGTTTTCAGAGTGTAGGTAAATATGATGACTTATGCTTTGGAATGAGGGACTAAATCTTGACTTTGTGGCCTGGGGAGGTGGTGAAAAATACCTTGTTCATACTGTCTTCTTTAACTATCCACTTCAACATAGAAATCTCCCAAGCATGTGTTTTCCATGGAAAAAAAATATATGTGCTTTGTTTTGAACATGAGGTTTCATGCCCAGTTCAAATGACTGTGGTTTAATGCCTTACCCATGACTCAATGCCTGTGACATAGTAGTTCCTTTCTTGTGAGTCTCCAATATAATCTAAATCCCACATTTCCCTTGCCAAGGACTTCTAGTCTTTCTCTCAACTCAGCTACAATCATGCCATTGTATGATGCAAAGACAGCACAATCAAAAGACCAGAATTTGGGTTTTTTGCTTACCTTTGCTGCTTACTGGGTTGAGTGACTATTACCCTTTTGTGGGCCGTGCCTTCCCCTCTCTCTACAACAGAGTTCAAATCTCCTTTCCCAAGAGCTGAGAGAGTAACAAAAGGGCAAAACATCCTGATAGCCATGAGGATACCTGTTAGCCCACGGCAGGCAGTCAGACAAGCACAGATACTCTCTTGGAGAGTCCTGAGGAAACACAGAGAAATGCATAGGCACCCACCTAGAAAAATGCTGAGCAATTCAGAACTGGAACAGCCTAAAAGAATTGCCTCTTGAGGAGGAAAGCAAAAATATGACCCTCAGTTTCTGTATGCAGGGGGTTGGATTCATCTCACTTTTACAAGGCAGACATTTCCATTTGAGCTAGGCACCCCAGGCTCCAATTATAGCCAAGGAGAGACACAGGCACTCATCCTAATGTTCATATTAGGATGAGATGAACTGCACTTTAAAAAGGCTATTATTCTTCCTAGCCTGTAAAATAAACCTAATACAAGTGGATCAATTCCCTGAATAGGAAGATGAAATGAATCCCATCGCAGATTTCTGGCTGTTTCTATGCAGCATTGTCCACCCTACTATAGTCTGATACTGATTCAGTTATATATAATATATAAAAAGCCACAGTTGCTATAAACTGGATTCCTGAGTGCACCTTCTGGGTTTTTTTTTAGCTAGATCAGGCAGCTGGTGATACAAAATACCTAGGAAATGTCTCTATAGATTGAGCATTCCTACAGATGTCAATGTTGTCTTGTCCACAAACAGGCTAATTTTTGCATGTTAGCTAATGCTACATCTTACCTCAATTTTATAAACTCCCTTACACCTTGAGGTACTTATGAGAGACAGTGATAGAGGTGGATTTTTTGAGATTAATTTGTTATGGCCTAAGCTATATATCAGACCAAATGTACCTTCCTCAATAGGAGTGAAATGCTGTGCAAGCCACAGAGCAAAACACACCCTCAGTCTGATACTGTGTGTTACCTATGCAGCAGTAAGTCCTACCTCTGTCCTTGGTACGTGGCAAACCAGTTCTGGAATCTAATAATACTCCAGGGACATCTTTAAGGTCTAGAGATTTCCTGACTCCAGGAGACCACAGATCAAAGGCTGAAACTCATCATGTCAGCTTAACAGCCTCTTCTCAACAGACATCTCTTCTTAGTACCTTTCTAAGTTTAAATTATTTTGTCTTGACTGTGAGTAACCAACTTGTACACTATATTCCATACATAGTCTTATTACTGCCTTGTACAATGGCATCAGAACATCCCTGTTTCTCAGGGGATTTCTTCTGTTGTGACTAATGAAACTGAGCCTTCCAACAGAAAGATGTCCAAAGGACAAGGGTCTGCTTTTCCCTCCCTATCTCTGCAGTAGAAAATCTGCAGTGCCCAGCTGCACTCTGCACTATTTGTATCACGTTTCCATCTAGCTGCAGCTACATTTTGCTTTCCCTGTGTGCAAACAAGCCCTTGCTCTGCTCTAGCCCCTGTGCTGCCACACAGCTCCCACATGCCAGACTTTGCCACCCCATCAGCTCTTGGCCACCCTGTCAGTCCTTCCACGTGAAAACACAGCAGGGTCCAGCCTGCAGCCACAGAGCTAATTAGAGGCAGTGACAACGTAGGAGTTAATTAATCCCACCAAGCCAGCTGCAGGAGCTTCCTGATTTGTCATTGCTGCTCTCAGCACGTCTGGTAAGATGCTCCCACCAGGATAGACCCCATCCTGGCCAGACGCCACTAGTGCTGGGGTATTCACCTGCCTCAGTGCAGCACTGACATTTAAGCTCTTCCTCCCCCCTGCTCCCTCACGCAGCTCCAAAGGTCAAGGGCAAAAGGGACATCATTAAACCTAACCCTGGAACGAATGACACACACATCTCTCACTACTGAGCCCCCACATCCTCAGCCTTGCTGGCATCATGTCAGGCCTCATAACACTTCTCATTCCCAGGGAATTCACTCCTCCCACTTTAAAGTCAGTAGGCACACGGTTCCTGCTGAAAAACCTGTTGCTGCAACTGTCTGCATCCTCACTTGACAGCAAGTTGCAGAACTTTGGTGTATTTGGATTTTAGCCATTGTGCATCTGTAAGCCCTGAGGATCATCAGTCCGTGGTGAGCTGCAGAGACAGGGAGGCTCCTCCCGATAATCAGCATCTCCTGAAGCTGCTCTTGCAATCCATTAGCTTCCCTGGCAACAAGGAAAAGGGGATGTATTGAAAACTGCAAGCAGTAGGAGCAGGACAGAGACCACAGCAGAAAGAGTGTGAGAGAACTGTCACAGTGCAGCCATGCAGGCAGGCTGCTCCCTGGTCACTCCATCTGTGCCCCCAGCTTTGGGGCAATGGAAATCATAAAATCCTAAACTGTTGAGGTTGGAAGAGACTTTTGAGATCATCAAGTCCAACCACTTGCCTAGAACTTACAATCCCACCACTACTCCTAAGCCACTACCACCAAGCCATGTCCCTTTTAAATATTTCCAGGGATGGTGACTCCACCATCTCCCTGGGCCTGTTCCATTGCTTGATAACCTGAGAAGAAATTTTCCATAATATCCAGCCTTACACAATCTGAACTTGCTCTGAATTAGCACCATCTCAGGTCCCTGAATTCAGTTTCATCCCTTAAATCTAGACTTGCCCCCTGCTGTCTGTTACAAATTTACAAAGTTTCCTTCGCTGCACCTGCTTCCTAGCAAGTTTATTACCAGCAGCTGCTAACAAGCACTGCTGGTTTGGTGGCTTGTCATAATTCCTCTGTTTATTTGCTTGGGATTTTTTGTAGGGTTGCCATGTTGTTGGCACAAAAAAAATCCTGATTCAATTAATTCATTTGAGTAGCTGGCAAGAAGGAGCAGGCAATGCATAAATTATCTTAGAAAACAGAAATACCTATGTTTTAAAAAAAAAGAAAAAAAAAAAAAAAGAATTAAGTCTTTCAGCCTGTACCCTAGGCAGAACATCTCTGTGTTAGCTACAGCAGCACCAAAGATCAGCTCTGGAGCCCATACATGCAGCCCTGTTAGTGAATTTGGGCTTGTTGGAAAGAACCATTAACATTTGTTTAGTTATTTTCAAGCAGAAATTGGCAATCTCCAATCTGTGAAATTTCCCATAATCTATTGACACTTAGGCATCTTTCTTTTCTGTAGCAACACTGCTGGTTTTAATTAGTGCAAATTAATCAATAGCAGGGGGGCCATGTAGAGTTCCAGTGGAAGGCAGGTGAGGAGCACCAGTTGCATGCTAAACATGGCGATGCGTAGAACTGACAAGCGGAGATGGAGCATCGCGGAGCTGCGGCGTGCAGCGGGGCAGGTGTAGCAGGCAGGAGTAAGCACAGCTCTGGATCCACAGCTCAGCATGTGCCACACATTGCTTTTAATTATGATGTTGAAACTTTAATAAGTGTGTGTGTATGTATGTGTGAGTGTGTGTGTGTTCAAGTCTCCCCTTGTGCCTGCTCTGCAGAGGATGAGAGATGTTTTAGCTCCTGCTTACCATGGCTTGACATAATTTGGGTGTTTTTAAATCTCAAGCTGTAGAACTGTATCTGCCCATTCTGGAAAGTGTAGTGCAGCTGGGTTTGTGAGCCAGAGAGGGATTGTTACACTTGTAAACAGTAACTGTGCATGCATGTGAAGGTCTGCCCACATCCCTGGTCACAGCTTCCTCACTTGTCCCTGCTGTTGCTGCTGTGCCAGCATTTGCAGGTATTCTCACATCCGCCTTTCCCGGACTCTTGGGCTTCCTGGTCCCCTAGAAAAGCTGAGGACTGGTGGCCATTTCAAAGCTCAGCTCTAATGCTTGCTGCCAAGCCAAAGGGAGTGATCACCACACCACCGTAGAGCTGCCAATGGAGAAAATCAGGGAGAGTCAGGGGAAAATGGTGGAGCAAACACTAACCAATTTTAAATGCATCACTTTTTTGAATTAACATATGTATGGCTTATGTACTTTTAGTTGCATTATCAAATACAACTCCTGATTTTCTCTACAGGTTACAGAGTAAGCTTAGTGTGTGGCACCTGACCAGAGGAAGCTTAAATTACTCTTATTGCTTTCCACTCTTATCTTACCTGTGGTATGTGCAGACAGGCCTTTGCCCATGGTTCACATGGACCAAACATTTAATCTTTTCCCAAAGCCTTCTCAGATGTTTTGCAGCCTCTGTGAAAGCTGCAAAATGTACTGAATAATGTGATTGAAGTACCTCCATCATCTCTGTTGCTGGATGGTCATTGAAAGGTCAACCCTTGGTCTTGGTTGGCAGCAGTTTCTAGGATTCATTACAGAAAACTAGAACTAATACCACAAAACTATCCTCTCTCCAGGGGTTCTGGTATTTGTTTCCTTCCTGTCTGCAACCAAGAAGCCTGCTTACTAGATGTTACGTTTTCTAATGTAGACATCACCAGAACATGAGAGAACCTACTGCCATAATCATTGCGTTGCAGCTCTTCCAGCTTCTCCCAGCTGGTGTGGTTTTGTATGTCTGTACTGAGCCACAGCTACATCTGCAGCCTCACCACAGACATCCACAGGCCTTGTCCACCTGGTGCCCTCACTGATACAAGAATATACACTGCATCTGCTTTACTTTTTTCCGCCTTTCCCCAGGTCTTAAGGATCAAACCACTGCAATCTCACATATTCCCTTTTGCCTTTCTCCCTGCCACACCCCCAGCAACATCAGCACTATCATTCCAGGATCAAAACCAGCTTTGTGTTATCCAGCTTTGGTTGATGATGATGTATGAAGAAGAAAGAAAAGAGACAGCTTGATTTTCATAGGTTAGGTGTTGACCCTGCTGGGCTTAGTGTAGCATGAAACTGGCTTTGACTAGCAAACTGAATAAATGTCCAGGGAAGCTGTACAGGGGCAATATATATGCAACACTAAGGTGTCATTTTTACAAAATTACTTTGATTCATCAGAGGGCTAAGCTGATGCCCAGTGCCTTAAAAATCCTGTGAACAGGAGTTCAGGGAAATGCTTCAATTCATAACCTGTTTGCATGAAACAGCTTCATCTCCTGATTGAAAATATGAAACCATTCGGCAGAGCAGCTCAGGGCAAAAAACATGGGATGTGGTGCTGCCAGTCAGCCCAAGGGATGCAGCAAGAAGGTGAACAGAGGCACCTCTGAAGCATTGTCAGATCTACAAAGGCCAAGAAAATCACTAGCAGTGTAGATGTGGCAGAAAGAGAGAAAGCAGGTTTGTTAGCAATGAAGCCTACATGTCCTGTGAAGTTCAGTCTGGGTGGAAGCAGCAGAGTAAATGGTTGGCAGCTTGTTTCTGTGCAGCAGAGGACTTAACAGAAGGATAATAAAATAATGATTATTTGGGGGTTTCAGCCCACAGACACCTTTGCCATTCAGGGACCTGTGGTTCTGGATTGCCTTGCAGTGCTCTAGCAAAGGACTTTGGCCAATCTTTCTGAACCAGCATTACAGCATCCATCCATGGCAGAGGAACAACAGCTTGGCAAGCTTAAATGTAAGGTGTGACACAAGTCATGAGGTATTCCCAGTTCTAGTTCTTCTTCCCAGAAGAATTCAGGGAGATCAGAAGCTGAATCTCACCCCACCACCACCCCCACCCCATCCTCAGGGGTGGACAAGCCAGTGACTCTAGTCTGAGCCTACTTCAAAGGGCAAGCTGTTCTTTATTCCTATGGAAAGAGCACAGGGAAGGACTCATTTACAAGGATTTTGATGGATGCCCTTTGAAAGAAGCATAGATTCCCACTCAATGTACTTTAGAAGCACACATTCCCTAGCAGGAGCCAAGATGGCTAATCTTTGCAACTGCTCCAAGATGGTCAGATGTAATCCCACTTCAGCCTAATTCCCTTATGACCATTGTCAAGAGGGTGCTGCACTCTCCTTGGTGGGAGCATTCCCTGAAGGATTCTAACACATCTTAATGAATGATGTAGCATTTTCCTTTAATTCCTGCTGCAGCAGCAGGCAGTAATAATAAGGAAATGTTGTCCTCATTTACACTCCATTGCCTCACTGTGATTTTTTTGGATGCTACTTGCATATGTAGACTGAGAATTCTACTATCCAAAACTACTGCTCCTGCATGGTGAGAGTTGCCCTCACCATGTTGGATTAAGCTGGATGTAAAGCAAAAAGAACCAGCTTACTTGTGCACAATATGGTATGTGCCTACTCGTAGGCAAAGAACTTCAACTTAAGCACAAGCCACAGAAAATCAAGGATGTAACCATTGCTCTCAATAAGTAGCTGGGCTGAGGTCAGTGGATTTGTGGGCAAGAAGAGACTTGAGACCTTTGATTCATCATTCATGTGGAAAGATAAAACCTTAACCTTTTTTTGTCTTCCCTTGGGGCAATGATGACTTCCACTGAGGAAAGAGCAAATACACTAAAGAAAAGCTTCTCATATTGAAATACATTTTTCCTATTAAATATAGAGGGCAAAGGAGAAAAAGTTAGAGAGGAAGAGATCCTGGCAAAGGTTTATCTAATATAAGCTACATTTATATTTTTTTGTGAGTTACAGGACATAAATTGAGCGCTTTAATGTATTCCATAATGCTGCAGAAACATGACCTTGAAGTCAGCACAGAAATCTATTTCAGCTTTTATTTAGCAGCTCTGTAGCCTTTCAGAATATGAGCTTTAATAGGAGTGGAGTTAACAGCCAATCGTCTTCACTCAGGCATGGTCATACTCTGATTCATGAGCATATACTCCTCTCTATTGCTATTTGTTTAATTTTCCATCCTTTGGAATAAGTGCTCAAATCCCTATTCTGGTTCCAAGATCAAGACTTTCAGTCCTTGTGACTTTCAGCTGCTTCTGCACAGGAGAAGCACTTCGGAGAAGTGCAGTACAGTCCAATCGCTCACAGAGTGTTTGCTGCCCTGATAAAACCAACACGGCCTCCAAGTTACTGGACATCCTGGAATCACAGAATCACAGAATAGTAGGGGTTGGAAGGGACCTCATTTGCAAGAAAATAAAACCAGAATTTTCTTCTTCTAAAATTCATTGAAAAGTGTTTACAGTTTCAATAAGAAATTACCCACAAAATGTTTTGAATAGAAAAATCCTAGAATCATAGAATCAACCAGGTTGGAAAAGACCTCCAAGATCATCCAGTCCACCCTGTCAACCAGCCCTAGCCAATCAACTAGACCATGGCACTAAATGCCACCCATTCTCTTCTTGAACATCTCCAAGGATGGTGACTCCACCACCTCCCTGTGCAGCCCATTCCAATGCCAGTCACTCTCTCTATGAAGAACTTCCTCCTAATATCCAGCTAGTTTTCATTTGGTTGTTTTGGGTTTGGTTAGTGGGGTTTTTTTTGGTTGTTGGTTTTTGGGGAGCTTTTGGGGGTTTTGTTGTTTGGTTTTTTTTTTTTTCTTTAAGGGGAACAAACAACTATTTAGGAGACATTTATTTCAGTAAGAAAAAAACACTGTGATGAGAGAATTCACACTGTGCAGAGTATGTCACTGCCCAGCCCATGTACTAGGATGGGAACAACCATTTCTCCTAACAACATACCTAAAAAAAGCAACAACTTTGTAGAGGTAGCTGAACAACTTGAGAAAATACAAAAAATAGCTAAGAACTGGGAATGAGTAAGCTCTTCTCCAGTCTGCCTACTGGCTTCTGGATTGATAGAGAGATGCATAAGCTGAGGAAAGAAGCAGCATCTCTTGGAAAGAAGCATTTCATTGCTAGGCTCCTCATTCATCTGTCTGGAGGCAAGTGACAACCCAGCACACAGTCCTGCACCTGCTCCATCAGGATTCGCAGATGTTGTTTGCTCAGCATCATGGTTATTGCATCTGAAAGCCCCGTCCAGAGGTCTTCTGCACTACTCCTGTCCAAATTGCTTCCTTCACTGCTCATGAGGTCTGCTCAAAGGGGCTGCCCTCTCTTTCAACTTCCAGTCACCTGCTGACAAAGAAAGGGAAAAGGAGAGGAGGCAAAGAGGAGAAGTTGTAGTGGGCGGTGTGAAATGAACAGAGGACAAGAAGTTACCCACCCAAAAAAACGAATGCAGAGTGAACGTGGCTGACAAACTGTCACTGCTGGTGTCCTTCACTTCCCTCGCTGTCATTTGTAATTCATCAGAAGCAGAGAGAGGACTCAGAATCATATCAGGGTGGCATCTTCCATCACAAGAAACTCCATTCTTCTAATTAACTTTCCCACTGACCCAGAGACAAGCGTTGTGTGTGTGTGTATGTTGTGCCCAGAGAGTCAGAGAGGGATGTTGCAGTCTGATGTCTCCACATTCACAATTCTGCTGTCTGATTGGTTTGGGGAGAGGGAGGAGAAGGAAGGGGATGATTTGTGCCTCTAAAGCATGCATGGGTGGTCTTTAAAATTGCTTGAAACAGAGGTTTCCTTTGCCTGTTGTGATCTGCCCTTGTCTGGAGGAAAACGTGCTTACCGTGCAGCAGCAGCAGCAGTACAGCATGGCAGTAAATCCAGACAGTCCTGGAGGAGTTATCTGATTCCTTTTGTGAGAACAACAGATTTCTGGGCCTCACTCTTATGTTGTTGTTCTGGCTTTACACAGCTTCAATAACGTTACTCACATTTTATACCATTTTAGCAAATCTGCCCCTCATCCCTGTTACTGGCAGATAGACTGACTTACAAGAAGGACCAAAGCTATGCTCCAGGTCAGATCAAAGATCTGTCTTGCCCCATCCTTAACTGCTTTAACAGTTGCCCCACTGACTTTAACAGTGGACAACAAAAAATGTTTAAGGATCATTCCTAAGGAGTGGATAGGCAAACAGACACAACTCTCTCAATGATTTAGCCAATAGTTGTGTGGCACAGCAAGAGTCTTAGATTCAGAGGGCATGATGCCTTTTATCTGTGCAGATGATTGAGTTGAGGATGGGTCTCAGGAGTGCCAGTGCACAAAAACAAGGCTTCGAAAGGTTTCAAGGTTTTCCAAAACAAAATTGCAAGGTTTTGAAACTGATCTTCTAAAGCACAGCCAGTCATTGCAAAACAAACCTGAGTCTTGAAGAAATGATTTATTATCAGTGCCATGGCATGAAATAATTTCTTAATGATCCTTTTGTAATTGAGCAGTAAGATCCTTACAGCTAGTAGCCATGTTGGACCTAAATATTAGAGCAAGTTACCTCAGAATCATTAACTGCCTGGTGCAACAGCCTGGAAATCTTGGGGTGACTTGATATAAATTAACAAGTAGAAGTTTATAATGCATTAAATATGACAATTAATCTCACAGTCAGTGAAGCAGCTTCTCAGTGAGTTATTTTGATGTGAAATTGCTTTTTTTTTTTTTTTTTAAATCTCCCTGCATCTCCTGGTCTCATTCAAAATGCCATACATTTAGTATTCACAACTCCAATCAGCAGAGGAAAAACTGTCAAAGACGAAGGCAAAAATGTAACCACTTAAACAGAAAATAGTTGGCTATGGCAGAGGGAAGATTTAGACTAGATGTTAGGAGGTAGTTCTTTCCAGTGAGGGTGGTGAGGCACTGGAACAGGTTGCCCAGGGAGGTTGTGGCTGCTCCCTCCCTGGAGATGTTCAAGGCCAGGTTGGACGAGGCCTTGAGTAACCTGTGCTAGTGGGAGGTGTCCCTGCCTATGGCAGGGGGTTGGAACTAGATGATCCTTGAGGTCCCTTCCAACCTTACCATTCTATGATTCTATGGCAACCTCCTATAGTCTACATCTCTCAAATTCACTTAGTACTTTCAAAGAGGTGGCATCATAGTTTATGGTAAGCCTGTCCAGACTGCAGGTTGGTTCCTAGTGTTGCAAACAATCCTCTGTGTAAACCATATGCCCTAAATACCAGACCAAGCTCAGCCAGTACTGCTACCTCTCCCAGAATTACAGAGAACCTTATCACAGTTATTATGTTCAATTAGTTTTCCTGTCTAGTTTGAGCAATTACATCTGAGGAGCTGAGGTTGATTTTTTTTTTTTTTGTTTGTTTTTTTTATATGAAATATGCTTACAATACATCCTCCTTTTCAATTTCTCATTTCTTTATACCATGTATGTGGAGATCAATGGAAAGCTAAGCACACTGCAGAGCCCACCATGTCTTGGGAAGGCACTTTAAGAAGTTTATGAGGGCAGCACTTGTCATTTGACTGGTCATTTGCAGAAGATATATGAATCACAGCCAGGAGAGCAGAGAATGATCTGTTGTTTATTGCAGGAAATTTTATGGGTCCTTCCATGGAAAGAGGTGTTAGAAGTAGGATAACCTTGGGACTCATAGGTCCTGTTGAAAACAGGCAGATGAGATTAAAACAGTTGTCAGTATATGTGCACATGCAGACAGAAATGATGGGGAGAGCCAGCAGAGCTTGCTGAGAGTAGGGGTCCTCTATCAAGATGGATAAGGTGGATAATTTAGGTGAATATGATATTTACATAAATTTGACTTCAGGGATTGAATGGTGTGTGATTGATTGATTAGGAGTTTGATGAAGTGATCAAGGTTCTCAGCACCCTGGTATGAAAGGTTATGTCTTTTATCTCATGCACTGGCCAGTATTTCTGGAGGACTAACATTCAGGCTTTGGCATCTAAGTGCTCTTTGGGGGTTTCCAGGCTATTTAATTCACTCAGCTAGAAATAATCCTGGTGTTCAGCAGGGCATGGCAGGGTGTCTGTAGAGAGGTCATGGATTAATTTATTTAGTCTATAAATTAGGAAAAAATACTGGCCTCAAATGTAAGTAAGACAGATGCCTCGGAGAGGGTTGCAAGCCAAAAACCGTTAGGAAGAACTTGCACACACTGTATCTGTTTGTTAGCCTTGAGGTCAGCAGAATAAGGTCCTGGAGCCCTCAGGATAGCTGATGTGAGATGAAAAGCTCTTCCACAAATGGGCCCTGATTTCACCTGCACTCAGCTACCAGGGGGGCTGTTTCTGAGTGGCCAGGTGTAGCCTTTAGCCCCAGGCTTTGCCAACTTGCACATGGCTGAATGAATCTGCTAAAATGATCAGCTGGGAAATAGGTAATATCATTAAATACCATTTAAGCTGTCATTTTTATGTGTAGAGTCAACACCTCTCATGATGAATGGGTCAGCTCCTGCCTCGGGGAGTGATCACTGCAGGTGTGTTGCTGCCTTGGAAAAACATCAGGGTCTTGGTTTGCCCTGGCTTGTATTTAAGTCTACAGCATGGGTTATGTAAAGGCAAGATTGGGCCCTGAGGAATGATGCCTGTCATAAGGCACATGAAAAAGAATAAAGGAAGAAGCTTGATGTCAGATTCTTGATTTTGCTGAAGTTTCAGCACAGCACAAACTCCCAAAGCCCCAGGAAGGAGCACTGAAATGTTCTTTAGCAGACTAATGATGTTGGAGGCTATTTTTCTTGTTGCAGACAACTGCACACCAATAGCAACAAAAAAAAAAGAGCCTAATGAACCTGCAGAAACGTATGGCCCTAATGAAGATGAAAGCCTCTCTTCCAGCTACCTTGCCTAGAAACACAAGAAAAGCAGGAAATTAAAAACCAAAAGACAAGGTGCCAGCTGCTTGGAGAGCTTTCAGAGGCACAATTGGGTCTGCAAAAAGGAAGAAAAGGAAGAAAAAGCTTTTTCCCCAGGGTACTTCTACAGGACCATTCTTCATTGCTGCTGAGTCTGCATTAAATGGCACAGCTGGTTGGAAGAGGAAGGCTTCTGGGTGGAGGGGAATACACAGAGATATATTTTTAATGGGCTTGTAAGTTCCTGGAGAGGGAAATGCAGAGCTGTTAAGCTTGTTGAGCTGAAAAGTTCTTCTGATTCCAAGGGCCTCAAGTGTTGCATTGCCTCCGGTGACTGTCAGCTCTCTGCGATCTTCACTCCATTTGTTATTTTATTTGTGTGAGAACAAACAGTCTATCACCTGATAAGATTTATAACTAATGCTGAGCAGGATTGCACAGAAAATACTGAAGATTGTACTGTAAGGCTTGTTGGTTTTTACTGAGATCTGTTCCAGGATAGGAAGACATTAATAAACCAGCTTTCTCTTCTGGAAGCTGCCTTCAAGGCTTGATTTCTTTTTACTGGTGAAAGAAGTTTGTCCTTTTATCTCTAGCCACTCATGATTACTTGGGGTGACAGACAGTTTCAGGCCTGGGGCTCTTTGACAGAGGTTTGGGAGTAGGCAAGGCTGGACTGGCAGGAGATGTTGCATATTGCATCTGAAGCAGGTTGATGGAGCTGAGTGGGAAATCTGCCCAAGCTCATGTCCATATCCTTGCCAGTGCCACAACACAGAGCCAACATTTTAACAGCCACAACTTTCTACAATATAGCAAAAATACTGATTAAAAACACACCTAGAAATCAGTTGCCTGATGGATATGGTTTTCTAATGAAGGGGAATAAAAATTATCATCATCAGGCTAAAATTGTGACTTCAGGTCTTCTGTTAAAAATCTCCAGGTCACCCTGAATTTAAGACATTATTTGTGGGGGATATTTTTGAATAAGGAGAGCTCTTAAAAAGGATGACTGTCTCTACCCTGGTGTGCTGCTTTGAGGCTAATTGGAATATTTTACTCAGAGAAATTAAATCCTTAGCTGTGAGAAGAAAGAAAAACAGCAAAAGTAACCTATATCACTCATTCTTCTTCTGAGAAATACAACTAGTCAAAATATAGATAAGAGACTTACTTTTCACACACTGCTCAGCTAGTTCTGAGTTCTGCTTCTTTCTCTCTAGTGGTCTGTGGTTGCATCTGCCTTAACTCTAATCCAACCTAACCCTTTATTTCCTCTAACCTTCTTGTCAGCTTTTTCTGACATCTCACCTCAGATTTCTTCTGATGGTTTGGGAGTTCCCTGCCCCACCACGCTATGAAAAATCCCCCAGACTAGACTCAGCTGGCTGGCAGTTAAGGACTGAAGCTCTATTTACAGCTCAGCACAATGTACAAGCAGAGATATACACAATATACATGAATATTTACAGAAATATACAAGTTAAAGGTAATACAGAAACACAATCCCCCTCCCAGAAAATGAGAGTCCCCAGGAGGGGCTCCCAACCACCTTTCTACCTTCTTTCCACCCATCTACCTTACCCCAGGGTCTGCATTACGTGCAAGGTGAGTTTGGAGAATTGGCAAGGGGGGTTAGAAGCAGAGTGATTAGTTGGGTTACACAGCAAGCAGCCAGAAGACTCAGCAGCTCCCAGAGAGAAACTCTCTGTGCTATCTATGTTTGTGTCCTTGTTTTTTTACATCTTAGCAAGCCTATGAGTGAAGTAGGCATCACTATTGTGAGGTGATTCTTTTACAGCCTAGAATTTAATTTTTTTCATGAAGATATTCCAATTAGCCTCAAACCAGCACATCTCTCCAGATTTATCATGTGATATATATAGGGATTGATCTGGTTATTTATGAAGGGAGGGAAAGAGGGGGAAGGGGGAAGAAGGTTTGTATCAGGAGCCTCCTGGCAATCTGATTGTTTTGGGAGAGATTTTTGTGTTTCTGTGCTATTTTTAACTTATATATAACTATATATATGTATATATATATATATGCTTGTATATTGTGCTAAGCTGTAAATATAGCTTCATTCCTTAACTTCCATCTGGCTGAGTCTAGTCTGGGTGATTTCATTGTTGGGGGTGGTGGGTAACTCCCAACCCACCACATCTGGTTATTCCTTGCATTCCAGTAGTGTCTTGAAATTTCATTTTTGGACAGGGAGAATATGTGCCCAGTACTGTCCAGACACAAAGTAGCCTATGGCTGCACAGCTCAGGAGAGTAACACATACATTAAGGAAAGAGCAGAAAAGTCTGACCTGCTAAAAAAAAGGAAAACATTTTTTTTCAGGGAGTCTATCTGAAAAATACACAAAATAAAAGGACAAAGCTCTGGTGCTTACAGATGTTTCAAAGGCACAGTTGGAGTTGCAGATGAAAAAAGAAACAGAGCAAAAGAAACGAAATCCCTGTCTGACTGGGGCTGTGACTACAGGGTCATTCTTCACTGCTGCTGCTGATTCTGCATTAAAAGGTGTAGCCGACTAAAGATTTGGGTTTGAGAAGGGCTAAGGGTGAGAGAATACACACAGATACATATTTTTAATGGACTCGTAAGTTATCAGGAGGAGAAACGAAGGGCTCTTTAAGTCGTGTGGATGAGAAGTTCCCAGGGCCTTGAATGCTGCAGGTGTTTTACCAATTGCCTTTCATCTCTGCAATCTTTACTCCCGTTATGATTTTTATTTGTGTGCTGACCAACAGGAGCTGTCCTCTGTTAAAGGTCTGTGACAGATGCTCATTGTTCACCTCCAGTGCAGACTGAAATATCAAACAGTATCCTACACCTCCTACTGATGATATCTGTAACACAATTTGTGGTTAGATACAGGTCAGTTTGGCATGGCCACTCCCTATCATACCAATAGGCTCTTAGGCCTCTGATTTGATGATACAATAAATCCAGATTTAAAGGAGTCAGTACTGTAAGGACCAGGTACAATGTAGCTGCATGATGCAAAGCACTGATTTGGTGAATGCTTGCTCTGATAGCTCAGGTTTTGCTCAAAACATACAGATGGTAACAGTGCATCAGCTGGCATTGTGCAGGACCTGGTTTTACAAATTTACAGGTTTTAAAACCTGTCTTAGGTTGACAGGTCCTGCAGTCAGCCTAAGACCTGAGGAAACTTCACATTGCCCTCCCCAACTGGTTTCAGAGAGAGGCAGCCCTGTTTTAACACCAGATTCAGTTCTATTCAGACTTTGAGACAAAGCTGGTCCTGCACATGCCTGATATGAATGGCCATCAGGCCAAGGGCATAAAGCATTCTCTTGTGAACTCATCTGTGCCTGAAATATATCACATCAGTATGCTCACTACAACACGAGCCCACACAGCTACTTATCTTGATCTATGCTCCACATATTGTTGCTTGCTTGAGACGTAAAGTAAGGGTAAAATACGTCTTGTAGCTGCATGTTTCTTTCTTTTTCAACTGGTAAGGTGCTTCTGGTTAGGAAAGTTCATGTGCTGAGAAACCCAAACTCCAGTGTATCTTTTCCATTAATAATAAAAAAAAAAAATTAAAAAAAAAAATAAATAAAAAAGACAGGTTTCTTCTTCTCACCTCTCCAGCTCAAGTGGTTTACTGTGATTTAAAATAAACAAAGATTGCTACACAGCAACCTCTTGACCTCTTCCTCAAGAGCCAGCCTTTGAGACGCAGAGTGTGGATAGAAGAATCATTAGAGTGTGATAAATAAACCTATCATGGGGATAACAGAAGTCCTGAGCTACATGTATCAGGTAGATGGGAAGAGAAAGAGGTCACACCAGTGAGGTGAAAGGATAGGATAGCATGCAGTTAATGCTTCAAAAGGAATTAGTTAAAAAAACAAACAAAAAAAACCCCACCCCCCTGAGTTAAAATAATCTTCAGAGAGGTGGTGAAGAGGAGAGAGGAGAAGCAAAGATATTTATTCAAGGCAAAAGTTACAGGGCTGGTACCAGTGAGCCAGGGCAGAGCATGTGTAGCGCCAGTAGGCAAGACAAGGGTGTGCAGCTGCCTGCTCCAGCTCCAGGCACAGCATCTCTAAATGTTAGGGATCACTGCCTGAAGATGCTGAGGATGCACAGACAGATACAGCACCACACAGCATTTATATGGCTTTCACTGTAGTCAGATTCAGGCTTGGTAATGGCCTGGTGTAGTGGCTCAGGAGCTGATGAAAGCAGGATAAACATTTCTGTTGTAAAAGCATGATAAATAGAGCCTATTGCAGCAGGGCCAAAACCAGAAGAGCTCCTCAGTCCTAGTTGAAATATGGGTGAGTCCAACAGCAGGCTGCTTCAACCCTATCCCAACCTTTTCAGACATCCTTTCTCACCTTACCTGGGAGCATGAGTTTCAGGGCTCTGTTGTAGTCTGCGGAAGAAGCAGCAGATATCTGACTACACAAAGTGTGTAACAAGTCTCCAGCAAGCAGAGGCTCCCATAGAGGCCATGGCTCACTAAACGTCCTCTGATGAGCCTCTGATGTTTTCATAAATGTCCAGACCTGTCTAGAAAGCAGCTGAATCCCTGTAAATTGATATTTCCTTGATAAAGAATAAGCATAACAACACAAAACCTGTGCAACCTATAGGCAAGACAGAGTAAAGCCCGACATTTGTTTGAAAATATATGCCTCCTATTCAGAGAGTTCCAGGGCCATTAAGCACCAGTAATGGAGGTTCCCAAAGGGTCACAATGGGATGGGGTGATGAGGAGAAGCTGTGCCTGCCTGTAGTACATGTGTGAAACAAATATGCACCTGCCCCATGAGCATTTTTTACGTGCGATGACTGGAGATCCAACACGAGAAATCTCATCTCAAAGCAAGGAACAGGACTGGGGCTACAGTTCTGATGTTGGTGAAATTGTTTGAAAGGATTCCTTTAACTTTGGAGGCCAATTCAGGGGCAATCTTATTAGAATGATTTCTTGACGACTGGCCAGCTCTGGTGAAATCTTGCTTTGCTCTTCATTGTATTAACTGAGATTGCAAACACATTTAACTATAAAGCAGAACTTTGTGCCTATTGTTTCTTCTTAAATTGAATCTTTTCTGATGTTTTAATGAACAATAGGGACAGGAACACCTTGTTTTAATTCTTCTTCCTCTTTCTTTTAGTGTTAGTAATGTGCAACAAAGAGAGAGGAGATGAGATAGTATTACTATTCTTAGTTCCTAATGTAGGAGCTTGTGAATGCTGGAATTAAGACACGTGGGCTCAGATAGTCTTCCCCCTATTTACACATTTCTCTTGACAGAAATTCAGTTTTCATTTTTGACTGGATTACTCCATTTTACATTTAACTTCCAGTGTGTTGGGTTTTTAATACTACTTCATGTTTCAAATCCAACCTCACTCTCTTTCTTCTGACACTGCTGTTTGTAGGTCAGAAATGTCACTGGGGCACTTCAGCCTTTCAGTCTGATTCTCCTTTGGTTTACCTTACTCTCTCTCTTCCAAACACTGGTTATCAATTCATGACACTGTGGGTCACAACATCACTGTGTTAGTTTTGTGGCAAAAATCTGCAGCAATCTGCCTCATCCATGAGAGGATGAAGCAGTTGCTGATTTGAAGAGCCTTTCAGTGGAACTTGTTGGTCAGTTGGATAGAATCCAAGGGAAAATGCATTAAGCCACTGTCTTAAACTCCAAACTTTGGATTAGGTCCAACAGAAGATTGTGTGAATATTCCTTTGCAGCAAGAAGAGGTGGCTTCCTTCTCCCTACTACATGGTGCAAATTCATAGCATATTGTGACAACATTTTTATTTGCATCTCTTTGGGGAAAGTGGAGACCTGATCTTCAGGAAAATAAAGGTTCTGCTAATCACGAACTTCCAAGCAACATAACTATAACAGCATGTCAAAAGGGAGATGAGTTGGTCTTTAGGGTGGTGGTACATCTAAAGAATTACCCAGAGACAATTCTGAAACTAGCACCTGCTTGGAGAAGTACTGCCTATTTCACCTATAGAGGAGGGGAGCATTAAAACTCCCCATGAAAATCCCCTCTGAACTCCACCACACTTTGAATGAAGATCTCCTTCTAGCACTGAATGTTTGTTATTCCCCCCAAGACCCAATCACCTACCTTTATTGTTCCAGAGCCGTGGGCAAAGCACCAAATGAAATCTCCTACAAAGCTTTGTTAATGAGTGGTTTTTGAGGCTCACAGTAGTTTGTTTTGCTGGATCTCTGTGCTTAGAGGTCATCATCATTTGCCCTAGATAGAACATGATTAATAAAGAACTCTTTTAATGTAATTTTCACCACTGACCTTAATTGCACAGGTCAGAAATGAAAGCAGCTCCACCATATGCCAGGAATTAAGGTCCCAAGCAATTCCCCAGCAAACATTACGCTCCCTGGATTGGGTTGGAGCCCAGCCAGGTTGTGCTCATTGAAACTTATAAATGGCCTTTATCTTGCTGGCAATGTAAAATTAAATTGGTATAAGGGATATTGTATTGTTGATGAAGATGTACAAGGCAGAGTTAACTCCAATACACTGAACTTATCACGAGATATGAAAAGCATCTTAATTGGCTCAGCACCTTTCTTGTGTGGGCTCGAGGAAAGCCATGAAAACTGCAGCACCACTAAAGGAAACAGTCTTTGTTCATTCTCTTTGTGAGTTTGAATTGTACTGCTTTTCCTATTCTGCTCATGAATGGTAGAGTGCAAAACAGGATATATAGCACTTTAGATGATGCTGTAGTGAGCTGTGATTGTATCTAAAAAGTCCTTTTCTTGTGGTATATTTATGGCCTGTAATCCCTCCCTTGCTACAATTCTTTCCCAAGCTCTATTTCAATCCATTGTCCATAAAGGGCTCATTTTATCAAGTCTTCTCATCTCTAGCTGTAATGACTATTGCATGATGTAAATCTAGGAGCAGTAGGCTAGAGATGAACTCTAGTGAACATTAACCCTTTTAGGCTCTCTTAACATTTGGACCCAGAGTTTGGAAGTAAATGAAAATTAAGA
Source organism: Ramphastos sulfuratus (assembly GCA_013399055.1). Lineage (NCBI taxonomy): Eukaryota > Metazoa > Chordata > Aves > Piciformes > Ramphastidae > Ramphastos > Ramphastos sulfuratus. The sequence continues at coordinate 246,162 of WBNM01002993.1, forward strand.
TCCTTCCAGTAGTTTTTCTCATCTCATTAATTCAATCAGAGAAACTAAAAACAGCCAAGACCTTTGGGTCAGTGTGTCCTGCTTCCCTTGTGTCACAGTCACCATGGTATCTGTTACCTGTCTTTGAAAGAAGATTAGGAAGTTATTGCATTAGTCACTCGTTACGATCTTAGAATTATAACTATATTAATGTAATTGTGTCAAACTGAGGCAGACATTTTCCAGAGAGCAGGAGGGGCAAGGACAGTGTTCAGAGTCTCAGGGACTTATATTCCCAAACAGCACAGCTAAATAGAGATTGCTGAGCAGCAGTGTGATGGGACTGTTCTACCAGGAGGCACCACATAGCATACTAGAAACACCCTGAAAAATCCCAAAGGTCTTTCCCACTCCTATGATGGATGTGCATGCAGACACAGAATGGTGTTGCACACACCTAGGAGACAGCATTGCCAGCAATTACGTGTGTGCCTGATCATAAAACTGGAGTCTTGTGTACACTGCTATGAGTTATGGGGCTCTGAGCTCTGGAGAAGGGCATCAGGCTTCTGCCAACCACCCCTACAAAAGAAAAACCAGGTTGGATGAGTGAGCTACAGACTGGACAGAGAGCTCTGAAAGTTCTGCAGTCAGCTGTCCTTGACCCTGGGCAATGTACCGTGTGTATAGCTGATAAGAACTCCTGGGTCCTTGATGACAGAGTCATTAAGGGATTTATGTCTTCAGTTATCACATTCAGACACTTGCCCACTGTCCTTAACATGAGATCGAATCTCTTATAAGGTATAAGGGTGGCTGAAATGTTCTCTTTTGACTCTAGAGAAGGTTTTGGCACTCTTGACATCAGTGTCACCTACAGTCCTGTACCTGGAGTGAGTCAGTGCACCTTGCATGCTCCTCCACTCATATTTCTACTAATCAGAATGGAGCATATGCAGTTTTAGAGAGTTGCCATAGAACCCTCCTCGTGAGTTTGGGGCTATCCTGAAAATTGGCAATCTTCTAAGTGACAACAGTGGAGCTGGTACACGGTCAGGAGGAGGAGGGCATATCCATCTGGACACAGGAAGAATCAATACCTTTCAGGCCCTAGGTGTTAGGGTGACAAGCTCTAACAAATGCAGCAGATGGGTATTTGGTAGAGAGTCTTTAGTAGGCTGGCTCAGTGCCTGGCAAACCACAGGGAGAAAATCACAGTATTAAAAGAAGCACCACGCAGAAACACACTGAAATATTGCCAGCAAAACATCCAACCAGCTCCTGAAAGGGCTTCCTGCACAGTGGAAGTCAAACCTGCTGTCTCTTTCAGCCATTTCCTTCTTTTTTTTCCCAGTCCTGATGGGCCTTGGTGAGCAGTTCACCAAAGCAACCATCTCCCACCATGTCTCTTCTCATGTTCTCCCAGCACCTGAGGGAAAGACAAGCAGCATCCAGGTTGTATATGGACCTGGAAGTTTTTAAAAAGAGAGAGAGATTTCAGCAGAACATATCTGCTAACTGGCTTCTTCACCTAATTAGTTGTGGAAAAGTCACCAGATGGACACAGATTTTAATGATGGCTTCATTCAGAGTCTTGGAGGAGTGGGTTGGATATAAGAGATAATTATCTTGACTTTTAGATGTAAAAGGCTTCTGTTTTATTCTGTATTTTTCCCTCTAGTTCATTTTTAATGAAAGAGAGGAACAGTGAAATTCAAAGCATCAAATAAAAAAGGAAGGTTGACAATCCATCGTTTAATCTCTGCTTAGTGCCAACCCGGAGTGACATTTCTAAGGATTGGTTTGATGGGAAGATTGTTTGCTCATAAATTGCCACAAAATGGCATTCTGGGTTTAGCTGAGGACTTTCCCCCTCTCTTTTGCACTGGGAGGAAAGTTAAGGCTATCTGATTAAGTGCTAGAGGAGATGACAGGCTGAGAGAGTTGGGGCTCTTCAGCCTGGAGAATAGAAGGCTTTGAGGAGACCTTATAGCAGCCTTCCAGTATCTGAAGGGGGCTACAGGAAGGCTGGGGAGGGACTATTGACAAGGTCTTGCAATGACAGGACAAGGGGCAATGGGTTTAATTTGGAAGAGGGAAGATTTAGACTGGATGTTAGGAGGAAGTTCTTTACAGTGAAGGTGGTGAGACACTGGAACAGGTTACCCAGGGAAGTTGTGGCTGCTCCCTCCCTGGAGATGTTCAAGGCCAGGTTGGACGAGGCCTTGAGTAACCTGTACTAGTGGGAGGTGTCCCTGCCTATGGCAGGGGGTTGGAACTAGATGATCTTTGAGGTCCCTTCCAACCTTACCATTCTATGATTCTATGATTCTATGATTCTGTGACGTGTGTTTTCATGACACAGGAAGAAATACAGGCAGGAAATGCCTCTTTCACACCCAGTTTCCTTCCTGCCCTTCAGGACTCTGCTCTTGTGTTCAACAAGGGGCATGAAGATGAGATCATAAGAGCATATCCACCAATGTATAGCTGCCCATCACATTGATAAAGACCTCAGGGGGCTAATTGGACCCTCCTTTGGCACAGAGAGCAGAGCTTTGTTTGCAGGGCAGGAAAGCTACTGCCAGTGAATGGGTGTAGGAGGATGGAGAAGGCAATCAGAAGAGGTGGAAGAAGTTGAGAGGTTAAGGAAGAGCAACTGCTCTTCATGGGTGTAGAGGATAAAGTTCACTTCCCTGTGTGCCATCTGCCTTCTTCAGCCTCTTTCCATTTGGCTGTGAGTAGGAGAAAACTCCTGAGTGACTTGGAGCACCAAGCAGATGTGGGCACAAGGGGGAGTTCACAAGAAGGTTTTCAGGAGTTAGAATTAAACAAAATTGAGTTTCACCAAATCAGGAGCAGCCCAGTGAAGATGTGTGCTGTGCATAGGTCTGGGGTATGCTCAGAGGTAGCACACATGGCAAGCCTTGGGTCATATTTATATGGGTTCAGTCAGAGCCTTGCAGCTGATGACTGGAAGTGAATTGCAATTAAAATCTTATTAGCAGCATAGGCACTTAGTTCTGTAAAATCTGGATGCTCAAACATGTCTCAGGGAATAGACTTTTCTGATCTGATTTTTTTTTTTTTGGAAGGGAATCTGTGCCTTTGCCAGCAAGTTCCTCCATCCCCACCAGTGGTCCCCAAGCATTTAGTAGAAAAATAGGAATACAAACTAGAATAAAAACATAACAAATTCCCATGCTTCTTTTGAAACCAATTTGATGGCTGAGGATATGCAGTATATAGCTATCAAATTGGGCTGGTGTTGTCATTCAAATTGAATGTAGTCTCTAGGGACAGGTTTTGCTCTCTAGTATCTTAGTGAAGGATCTGCTAGTAGAGTGCACTGGTGGAAATGGAATATATGTAGGCAGCTGGATAAGTGGATCATCTTATCCATAGCTGAAATAACTGAGACATCTGAAGTCCATAAAATGAGGAAACCACTTGAGAACATTGTTGGAGAGGCTTTAGCATTCACTCTTCCTGGGTAGCCCATGAGACCAGCCTTTCACACAATACTCCAGCCTCCTCTCTGCAGCTGATGCACAGATGAGCAAAAGAAAGTCAGCAGAAATAGAAGTTGATGGGGAAATTCAATGAAGGCCACTCAGAACTCTTGCAATACTCCCCTTTTCCTATCACATTTACAGTAAAAAAGGCAAGGATGAAGGGGAAAAGATTTTAAAATTGCCGTTACCATTATTTTACTATCATTTTCCTAAGGTACCTGTAATCTTCTGTGGAATATGGGTCCATGAAGATTTTAACCTTTGCTCCCAAGCTTTGTATTAACTTCAACTCAGAGTCTTCTTCCCAACCTGAGATTTGTTTGGGATAAATTCCTGCGTCCATGGTGAAAAAAACCCCAAACCTTTAACTAAATGAGCCAATCATTAACCACAAGAGAGGCTCTGGACCAGCTGTAGCTGTATGTATATAGACAGACAGATGCCAACATGGACATATGCAGGCATTACTGTGTACAAAGGTCTTCAACAGATGCTGGGAAATACTATGATTACTTTAAAAGTGTACAGAAAAGCTGGGATAATAAAATAATCACTCTGTAACCAAAAGAAATGTCAGGGTGTAATTAGAGACACAGAGCAGAATCAGTGAGTCTGGAGCTAAGCAAGGCTCCTTGGGCTTGTACAGCTTCTCCTCCTCCTCCAAGTGCCACATTGAACATGGACTTTCAGAAGCTGGCATCCTCCATGTGCCTCTCAACAGAAAGTTGGCCCTTTCACTAGAGTAGTGTTTCCTGATGATTTACTGAAGGCTTTGCTCAACATGAGATCAGGCATAATTTCCAAACCATCAAATTGGTTTTGGCATCATGATGTGACTACCTTTTGCATTCTAGTTTGTCTAGTGCATTTATTAAAGTGTGGAGCTGGTTTTTGCATTTCAGATGGGAGTAAGTGTGGTAGTCATCATGCTGAACTGCTGGTATTCAACAGCTGCCTTAGCTTCTGGGGCATCCTGAAAGTTCGGCTTGTTTGTTTATTTAATTAGCTGATAGAAAATAGGTAGGGAAGTCTCTGTGCTGCAAAGCTCAATCAATATTTGGAAAGAAACTTAAATATAAAAAAAAAATGTCCAATATGGAACATATAACCAAAACACTCAAGAGATTAGTGTGGGGCCTTTGCTGTTAAGCACCAAAACTTGTTTAGATTAATTCAAACAGTAGAAACTGGGCATGCTGAGACTATCTCTAGCATTGTTCAGACTTTTGCAGGATCTGATCACACATTAGAAATGTCAGGGTCAGGTCAGGGTGACCAAACCATCAGTGATATTGCTTAGAGTGGGTGATGACAAAAATACTTTCTTGTTTTAGCTGTTCTTTAATAATGCTCTTTTTTCCCTCCCATCCCCTATTTATTTACATGGAGTGAGGCCATTGGAGTGACAAGCTGAGTTAACGAGATGGTTCATCATTTCCTTTCTCTGTAATTTTAATTCAGCAGATTGCTGCCTTGCATCTGCATGTATGTCAGTGCATCTCACACTCCTCTGACACATCACCTTTCCAGGGCTATCATTTTTCATCTAAGATTGTGGACAGGCTTTTGGAAAGTGGCCTCGACCAGCGAGGCGAGGAGAACTCGGATCATTTTTAAAAACCAAGGGGTAGAGTGATCCCTTCTCTATGTCAAATTAGAACCAGCACTTCACTGTAAGGAAGACACCAATTAATGTGTTCCATGGGTTTGGATTTAATAGAGCAGAAGATTTACCAGCTTTTAAAAGCTTAATACCATTTATTGGGTGAAATCATTTGTCAGTGGGTAAGGTCTTCCTGACTTCCCTAGCCCTTTGCAAATGGCAACAGTCATAGCTACAGAAATCCAAGAGTGTTATGCTGCTCCTTGCTTAACCTTTCCTATGGACAGGGCATGACTGCAGGATGGGATGCTTTTTGTGCGTGGAATTTGAAGAATTAAAGTCAACACTGATGCAAATTTCTCTCCGTGGCTCTGACATGTCCAGAGAAGGGCACCAGAGCTGGTGAGAGGGCTGCAACACAGCCCTGTGAGGAGAGGCTGAGGGAGCTGGAGCTGTTCAGCCTGGAGAAGAGAAGGCTTAGGGGAGACGTTATTGGTCTCTACAGCTACCTCAAGGGAGGTCGTGGCCAGGTGGGGATTGGCCTCTTCTCCCAGGCAATCAGTGACAGAACAAGAGGACACAGCCTCAAGCTGTGCCAGGGGAGGTTTAGGCTGGATGTTAGGAAGAAGTTCTTTACAGAAAGAGTGATTGGCATTGGAATGATCTGCCCAAGGAGGTGGTGGAGTCAGCATCCCTGAAGGTGTTTAAAAGGAGACTGGATGAGGCACTTAGTGCCATGCTTTAGTTAATTGGAAGGTGTTAGGGGATAGGTAGGACTGGATGATCTCAAAGGTCTTTTCCAACTTGGTTAATTCTGTGATTCTGACTGGTTCTGACTGGGAAGGAAAAGTCCAGAACTGTTGTGTTTTCCTGGATGAACCAAATAAAACCTGATAGAATGCATGCTGAAAACCATAATTTCTTGTCTCCAGGTGGATTATTCAACTTCCTACAACTCTGAATTTTCAATAGGCTTATGTCTCGATGGCAGAGGATTTATGCAAGTTTCTGCAAAGAATTTTTTTTCTTAGGTGTATTCAACACTAAGAATATTCTACAGTGAGCCTATGAATGTATCTTCAATATCACCATGGCACAGAGTCTACTAACCTTAAAAATTTATCACCTATTCCCTAATCCTTATAAACAAGGGGATTTGTTGCAAGATTGCTTAAAGAGCATTCTTAAATTACCTTCCTTCACTTCATTGGAGAGCTCTCATTACCATAACATTCCTGTATCATCTTTTATTGGAAAAAAAAAATAAGAAAGTAAATAAATAAAAAACATAAATAAAGAAAATCTCTACCTGAGGTCACTCAAAGTCTAAATTCACAAGACTGCTGGAAAAAAGATAATGATGCCAATGATGTGGGTTTTTTTTACAGCAGATTCTAAAATACTTACCCAAGTTATCTTCTGTAGTAAGATGTTTAGGTGCAAAGGGAGAAGTCTGCATTGGCCCTTTGACCCAAAAGAGATCTTTTGGGAAGAACAATAATGGAGATGAATCTTGTTGAATTTCATATCTGTTTGTGTAAGGCCCACTGATGGAAATAAGAATGATGGCTGCTCTCTAGAGGACTCAAGAGCAGCGTATCGTGTTCAACATTGTGTTCCTCAAAGAACTGTAGAAAATCAGAATTTTAATCTAATGAATCTGAGAGGATGTCTCCTGAAGATGTAAATTACCATACACAATGTTTTCTTTTATTATAAAGCTGTAACTTTGTTTTACTCTTCTACTAATGATGTACAGTGAGCCGTGACTGGGGGGAGCCCCGAGAAGCATAATGATGGTTGTTTATTACAGCAATATTTAATAACTTTCATTAATACAGAAATGTTTTCACAGAGGACAGTGGAAAATCTGTTGTAGATCAGGATGAAAAGAATACTTATCTATGCCATGAGCCACAATGAAATATATGCCATTAATTTCTTCTTGATATTCAAAGCCAGCCTTGATTCAAATGGTTGGTCAATCTCCTCAGAGGACAAAGGGTTTGCTCTTGAGTGGACTAGAATATAACTTGCTAAAGTACGAATGGAAGTGAGATGTTTTGAGGAAATGGTGGCAAGAAGCCTTTCAGTGAGGCTACTGGTCCAGTGAAGAGGGTTTGATGCTGAAAGATAAGGGTGCCTCTCAGAGCTGACTGGTGGCACTGGCTTGCAGTACCATGTGGTCCTCTCATTTGACTTCATCTCTTGATGGGTGAAATGCTCCCAGGGAAGCTCACTCTGTGATGCTCTGCAGGAACAAGGGTGGTTTGAAATGGTAGCTCTCTCCACTGTTCTTTATGTTGTCCTACAAAGCTCTGCTCACACTGATATTTCCAAGGTCAATCCTACTCACTGGTGACTGGAAGTGAGAAATCAGATATGTGACAAAAAGTCAGCAAGGGATGGGGCCATGTCAGGTCTTCTTTCCAGCATCTCTGGCTCCACTACAGCAGCTGTGCCATAGCAGAGGTCCTACTGAAACAGATCCCCTGTGGCTGTGGCACAGTGATTGCCCAGCATTCCCAGTCCTCTCCATCTGTCCATCTGTTTTATCCTTTCCCCTGGGCAGCAGAGAGTTTGGATTAAGAATTGCTGGGCTGTGAGGATACTCAGCTTGCCGAAAGGGGATGCTCATTGGGTTGGTGGAAGCCTATTCATTCCTTTTGGAGAAATGTCAGGACTGTGGGAAAATGGGTGGCATCATCAGGGTGTGCCCACCACAGTGCAGTGGAAGGAAGGAAGCTCTGGCACACTGCAAGAAGCAGTGGTGCTGAAGTGGAGTTAGTTAGCAAGTGCCGTTAATAATAACAGCCACCTGGTTCGTTAGTCATGGCTTCAAACAGAAAGGATGTGCTATGCAAATTGCAATGCAAAGCAGGCTGGCAAAGACCAGATAGGGGCAGGGAGTAGCCAAAGGCTCTGATAGCAGCTGAAGCAACAGATGTGTTGCACCAAAGAGTGCCAAGAAGGGAACAAATGGCCAGGGCTGCACTTCCCCTTGGGCAAAGCAGACCAGTGAAATTGCTCTTTGGCAATATTTCAATTAGGTCTTTATATGGGTAGTTGACCTTGATTTGCAAGGCTGATACATTAGGTGCCCTCCAGTTGGCACCTGCCATATTAGCCAGCACCTAAAGAGATTCCAACATGAAACCCACACATAAAAATCTATCCCAGTCCAACTCATGGAAGTTACAGGAATGGTACAGTGCACTGAGAGGTTAGTGGCATAAATTTGGTCTCTCTTATAGACTATGCATTTTGTAAGAGAAAGAGAAAAGGGGCTGAATAAGATTGAATCAATGTATAAGGAAAAGTTCATTTTCCTTCTAGCTGTACCAGGAGAGTAGTTGCGTCTCTTTGTCTGAAGGTGTGAGCAGTAAGGATGAACAGTGGATAAGTTTCAAAAAATTCAAAGCCTTGGCTTGGATTAGATATGGCATCCCTCAGCCATATTGGCCAAGAAAACGTGCAGAAGCCAGCCTGGCTGAATATTGAATGCCCCTGGAGCTCAGCTCTCACTGAATGTGAACCGACTGTTGGAGGAATTTAGGATGAGACTTGACTGAACCTCTGCCAAGATTTGTCAAAGGCTGAGATTTGAAGAAGGATAGCCTTTTGAGATTAAAAGCAGCTAGGCTGTGTTTCTGGCTCTGCCTCATACTCCTAGGGTGACCCTGGGCAAGGCATTTAATCATGCAAAAAGGAATACCAGCTGTATCCTCACGTTGCAGGGCTGCAGGGGTATTGAAAGGATGGATTAATTAAAGTTTAGGAGAGACTCGAACAGAACAATGACAAGCCCTACATAATATCTTGTTGCTAGAGCTAATAGGAAATGCAAGCTGCAACCCTGTGTGGATTTCTGACATGACCACATTCATTTTTGAGCAGGTAGGTACAAAACAGACAGCTTTGGCAAAATAAAGAGCTTGATAAATTCTATTAGGAAATATTGGCATGTTTCATTTAGGTTTGTTTCAGTTACCTTCTGGCTTTGAACTCCTTTTCCCAAGATAATTTATCATACCAGGGCTCTTAGGGTGCTTTGTGGCAGTGTAGTTGGGAGAGAGACTTTTTCTCATCCTGACAGAGGTAATTTGGCTAGGAATCTTGTGGCAAAATGCAAAGCTCCTGAACAGTATCTTTTTCAAATCACTACAGAAGTTCAGCTGCTTGTGAGATCAATCTAAAATTTAGATTTGATTCAGCAGATCATAATATTTGATTTGAGGTCCACCACCTTATCTCCTACAAGTTTTTTCCACTTCTAAGCTTCCCATCTCAGTATAATCAATGTATATTTAAGGATGGAATATATATATATATATTTTTTTTTTTAAACCATATGTTGTTGCTACAAGAACACATTGATGTCATATTGCTTGCTGGCAATATGTAGTATATACTGACTGCTTCCATTTCCCAATTCATGGTAAAGCCCTTTATGCTGCTTTATTGGTATATCAGAGTTGAAAACTACATCTTCCTTATAAACCTAAGCTGATTTATAGTATCACATAAAAGGTGAAATAGGAGGGGCTTTCTGCTTTCACTATAAACCAGGCAAAACCTGTTAATTCACCCAAGTATTCCACCTGCTCTGTAAATAAATTCAAATCTCTCCATATAAAATGAAATGAGAAGGTTGTTAATCTATTAGGAATAAAATATTTTTACTTTCTTTTTTCTACTTTTCCTCCTTTATTTTCCTTCTTTTTTCCCCCTTTCTTCTTATTTTCTTTTCTTTTGTTGTTTGTTTTTACTCTCGACAGAGTTCTGAGGTTTGATAGATCCATGAGAATCATATTGTAGGAACTATTTCGCTCATCTGTATGTAAGTCGGTTAGGGAAAGTGTGGTTAAAAAAATATGCAGACAAAGATAAAAGAGATTTGTGGGAAGATCAGGAAAGCAATGTTTCATATGGAAAAAGAAAAAGAAAGAAAAAAAAAAAGATATTGTTCTACATTTGACAGTGACTTTCAAATTACTCTCAACTTTGCCATGACAAAATTACTCAATTTCCCCCTAAATAAAAATTCAAATCCTTTTTGAAGGTAATTTACTGTCACATAAAAAAAATCCCCAGCTAACAAAATCACATTATTAGGACTTGCAGAAAAAAAAAATATTATTTTATGAACTGTCATCAGAACGCATAATTTCAGGGGAAATATGAACAGGAGAAATCAAAGAACTGAATGTGTTGAGTGGAGTAAGAGAAACTTTGTGAGAATTTTCCCACAGTTGGTCTGAATCTCCAGGATCTAACCATTTGATCTTCTGTCTACTCTGAGTTTCCCATGATAAAGCAGCAGGTTTTGGAGCTGGCATGTGTGTCGAGCTAACCTCTCATGCATATGCTGGCAGAAAAGGTGTTCTTTGTAGGAGAGATGTGCTAAATTTTGTGTGTACCACCTGCAATATTGCCACCACTTCTGCTCTTGAAAAGGGTCGGACAGAGTTGTGCATATATCAGAATTGGTAACATTCCCAGAGCAAGAGCAAATCTGTCCTTATGAAATTTCATGTGGTGTGATGATTTTATCGTGCTCACATGCAGATCATTACCTCCATCTGTATTAAAGGCAATTTTCAGTGGTCCCTCTTTCCCTTGAACTCCTCCCTAGAATCCACCATCAGCATGCCAGGCACATGAAGGCTCATTTCAGCACTCCCAAATGGGTGCAGAAGCATCTGTTCCCCAGGGAAGGACGGAAGCACAAAATTCTCTGGGGCTGGTGTGTGTGTGAGACGCTCTCATTTCAGCTGGAGCTTTTGTTCCAAAAAGGACAAGCAAGCTCCTTTTCTTCGGAGGTGATGGCAAAGTTCATGGTGACTTTAATGAGATTGAAGTTTTGCTTCACAAATGTTTGAGAGGTTACAATCTCTTCCTGCACGTGTCCTTTTTTTTCACACTGAAACTCTTCAATTGTATTCCTGCCGGGAGATCTCTGGCTCCTACACTAGACTCTTTCTTAATTGTAAGCTACAAGTCCTGTTTCTACTCCAGACAGTATCTCATTTTTTGGCTGAGGACAGAGGGAAACCTCCCTCTCCTCTCATGCAGGGGCATAGGGATGCCTTCCTGGTCTCTGCAAAGCTGCACCACTCCCAAGGCAAGAGACAGCAGCCTCATTCACAGACCACAAATGATACAGAGCCGATAGAAATCACAGCAGGGTTTTTCTTTCTGTACTGGCAGACCAGAATCCACAACAAACTCCCAGGGTGCCAGGGCAGATTTAGGTTAGACATAAGAAGGGAGTTCTTCACAGTGAGGGTAGTGAAATGCTGGAACAAGTTGCCCAGAGATGTGGTTGAGGCCCCATCCTTGGAAACATTCAAGGTAAAACTTGAGAGGGTCCTGAGCAACCTGATGTAGTTGGAGATGTTCCTGCTCACTGCAGGGGGGTTAGACCTTTGAGAGTCCCTTCCAAAATGATGCATTCTATGATTCTATGAATCAACATTTGAGCACTGCCTGCTCCCACCATAAGAGCATTCATCTGCAAATCTGGTACCCCTGCCACAAAGAAGCGGCACCTTCCACCACTCTGAAAGACAGAAGCAAGGCAAAAGCCCATCCTTCCACTGTGCCTGTGCCAGGAGCAACTCTGGTGCCACTGCTGCTTATCACACCTGTGCCTTCTGCAGCCGATGCCCTGACTTCTTCACTTCCACCCGCCCTCCCCTTTTGCCTGCTTGAACTCATCAGGAGAGAAGAAGGAAGGTGCTTGAAAATTCCCTTTGAAATCTTGTCTGTGAGGCACGGATTTATCAAAGCAACAAAGTTGTGTGTGTGTGCACCAGCCCTGCCATCACATCAAAGGGAAGAACAAGAAGGAGTTTCAAAAGGGTGACCTTGTTCCCCCCTCCCTATTTCTACACCTGTACACACACGTGCACACACATGCACTCACTTGTTTCCCTCCCTTTAGAAAGTACTGGGCTTCTGCCAGGGCTGCTGGTTGCACTCTGTGCTGGTAGGAGGAGATGCACAATCCCTCACTGCAATGTTCAGAGGGTTAAGCAGGTAAAGCACCGCATCAATTCCTGCCACCTACCCTGAGACTTACAAGACAGACGAGCAAACCAGTGGCATAGACATGGCCCCTTAAAAGGCCAGGATTACCCACAAAAGCATGTCAGCTCCTCAGCCAAAAGACAAGAGGGTGTTGTCTTTAGTACATGTGACAGCTGATGGAACAGCCTTTCCCATGTGCTCAATAAAAACAACAGGTTCGGAGCCCCTTTCAACACCTTTATCCTGGCTGTCAGCTATGAAGCCTCCTGATACTGATAAGACACAAGTCAGGACAAATATTGCCCTGTTTTCTGAGGGGTGAAATAGTGGCATATGCAGTGAAGTGACTCGAAGGCAGAGTGACAGGACAAATGCACTGTAGAGCTGGGAGCAGAGCTCCAGTGAGTATTTGCAGAGGGAGCCTGAATTTCAGGCTCAGAGACAGGGAGAGAGAGATGTCTGGCCTGTTTTATGGGCTAAGTCCATAGCTGGGATGAGGGCTCAGGGCTCAGCCCTTCTGTGGGGTGATTTGGTCCCATTCTGGATCTGCCTGCTTTAGCAGTGAGTGACAGACAGGATGACTCCTGACCAACACAGTAGAAGATACCAACATAAGGAAACTACAGAGGCCATATTTGTAGCACTGGTATCTTGCTTGTAGTTCTCTTGATGCTCTGCCTGTGGCCCACTACCTCCCTCCTCCCAGAGATAAGGCAGTGCTATGTCCATCCCTGCACTCCTCCAGCAGCAGAAAGGGAATGTGAGAGGCAAGCCATGATCCTGCTCAGCCTTCTGCCCGAGTGCTCCTTCTCTGCAGGAGCAAAGCATATGTGCAGAGCTGCTGGACATAAGCTGCTGGCAAAGAGCAGCTATGCCAGGAGGGAGAGAGATTTGATTACCCCTGAGAGGGAGTCCTTCGTGTCCTCCCCCAAACTAAGCTATGCAACTCCTGATGATCCACTGACTTAAAAGCATCAGGCTTAGTGCTGGTATTGCAAAAGAACGAAGCAATACCGGTAAGTTCAGAGCTCTAATCTCAGTCTCTGTGGCTGTGCTGAGCTAGCTTCACCCAACAGTGAAAGCTCAACACCTAGCTGATAACTGTGAAGCTACAATAGATCAAACTGCCCTGTCCAGCTGGTGCCCAGGGTATTTGCATGGGAGCCCCACTTTGTCACAGAGGCATAAGACTTAGGAGACAATGCTGCCTTTCAGCCAGAGTATCTCCTGCTGGGGGCACAGGGGGGAATAAATGGGTACCACATGTCCTGTGTTCTGACTGTGAAGACTTTTCCCTGTGCACAGCAACTGTTAGCACTTTCCTGGGCAAATGGATAATGCCCAGAGTGAGTCCACATAGCCCTTGCCTTAGCTTTCTCTGCTAAAGTGAAACAAAACCACCTTTGGTAACTCCTTTGCTGTAGCTCTGAAAGACCTAAGTAAAGAGAGTATATGTTGAATTTTGATGGGTGGTTAAAGTCTAGAGGGCCATAAGGCAATATCTTCTTGAACTGTATCTGATGGTAATGCTTTTCTTTGCTGGCATACCAAAGTGTTTCATGGATGATGGTTGGAGCATCTGCAGATGTTTTGACAAGGCAAGGCTGCAGAGCAGCAGCTAGCAGGGCTACTGCTGTCACTGTCAGGTAACAGCAGCTGTGCTCTTCCCTGGCTGGGTCCTGTGGACTCTTGGTGAGCTTCCGTGCTCTGTTCACTAGACTCTGCAAATTTTTTCACCTAACTCATTAACTGGGATTGGTGAAGAAGTTCTGGAATTGGTTTGATGAAGGAAAGAACTTTATGTGCTAATCAGCACAGAATTTGTGTTGCAAGAGGGTAAATCAGTTATGGGTGTTTGGGGCAGCACTGGGCTTCAGGTTACAGAAGTAGTTTTCTCTCCAGTGTGAGTCATGCTTATAGAAATTTACTGATAGATCTTCAGGAGACAGAATCCGAAACCTCTTTTTTTTTTTTTTTTCCCTATAAATTGATCTCATTTATATTTTTATATTTATATTTTTATATGTGTGTGTGAATTTCCAGCTCATAGAACAGAAGACCTCCTCTTCAGAGTTTACATGCACACTCACTAAGGCACAAAACTGCAGTTTTAGTCTCTCCAGGAACGACAAGCTCAGACTCCTGTCTTTCCCATCCTTCAACACTCACCACAGCCTCTGAAACTCTGCTGATGAACATGAGTCCTGATCGCTGACATTTCTGCTAACATCTTCCCAGGACTGTCCCCTCTTCTGTGCCATGCTGCAGGACTCTGTCCTGCTGTGAGTTGGACTGAACACATCAGTTGAGATCCTAAACCATGTCCAGTTCAGGGCCACCCGTTTGAACACAGAAAATATTTTCAACCTTGAATAACTGAAGGAAGACCTGGCTCAGCATGGGTAGGGACACAGGAAGGCTTCTCAGGGTGGGAGTAAGGAAAGGGTCAGGATGAGAATCTCAAGGAATGACTCAGTAGCAAAGAGCAGTTGTTTGCCTTTTAGAACCCAATGGTTTCAATCTCTCCAGGGTTCATCATTGCATCTTACTCAGTTTCTGCCGTGGCCATTACCTGTGAAAGATACATCTATCTCAGAACACTCCTCTTCTCCTCAATCCTCATTTTTCTTCTCAGGCGCAGGCATCCTCCCTTAAACTTCAAGCACCTCTCTTCAGACCTCAGTTTCCTAACTAAGATTATTTATTGATGGCCTCTTTCTTTTCTTTTTTTCTTTTTCCCTTTTGGTTCCATGGCTCATCAATTAACTGGAGAGGGTATTGATCGGTAATTGTGTCAGGTGTCCCAAAGGTTTCTGGGAAATGCGGTGGCTGCTGCTGCTTCAGATGATTGCATATGCTCTGTCTTTGATTCACAGAGCACAGCCAGGGAGTATTCTCACTCAATGTGACTTAAACGAGCAATGAGCTCACAATTTACCCTTAGGAGGGTATTATTTGCAGCTCTCGCTGGATGGGTGTTTGACATTAAAAAGAAAAGAGAAGCCAGAACGTAACTATTAATTCCCACTGACCCGAATGGAAACTTTAAATTGGGGTCCATGACAGTTTGACATATGTTAGCTCACACCACTAGGCTACCTGGCTGGAAGGATATTTGTGTCTGGCAAGCTAAACTTCCAGTAGTAACATGATTTGTACCACAGTCTGATTTCACCCTCCTCCTAAAGCCACAGTAAATTTAGTTCATGTTGGCGTGACTCCGTGCAGCAAAAATACTGCTCTTGTCCCTGCTGGGTCTCTCAGTGCTAGCACAGCTGCTACATTTGGAAATTATTTGCTTAAAGAGATCACCTATTGATTAATGAGGGGTTCTTTTCTGAGTCTTCATCTGCTTTTCTACGTGCTGGATAATTCTGTCCTACCAAACCTGTAATTTCCAAGCCTGGGATTGAGAAAATGCTGGTGGCCTGTTCAACGTGTACATGTGCAGGTGCTCACCTCCTTTCCCATGCTGAAACCCTATTGATTGCAGTTGAGAAAACAACATGACATTGCCTTTGCTTCTAGGATGATTTACGTGGCCTTACAACCCGCAATACATCTCTGGCCTGAAAGACATCATATCCATCTTGCTGACAAATGCCAGTGTGTGTTTCAAAGCAGTTAAGGGTTGCAACATTGACCTATCAGCAAATAGTCTGAGAAAGAGTTGCCTTTTTTATCTGAATATGGTAGATATCTCAACAGTGTCCCGCTCACGTTATACAGTGATCAGCTCCCTCTTGCTCACTACTATATCAAGAAATTCTGCTGCTGGGCTGGGTGTTTAGTTCCTCAGTGGTGCTCCAGGAAGGGCTGGACTGCCCATAGAGTGGCACTGGGGAGTTGTGGTGACTTATTGATACAAAGGTCCCTCCTCTAGATAGTCTGGAATTCCCTCCACTAGATAGTCTGGAGTTCCTGCTGTCTCTGGTTGGTAGATAGTGCTATGCCACAGAAGGGGGTTAAGAAGAAGATGCAATTTTTTGAGTGTCATATTTGCTCTGTGAGCTCCTGCCTGGCCTCCCTTCTGCCCACAGGAGAGCTTCTTGATGCTTCTTCTCACCCGTGGTCCTTGCTAAACATCTGCTGGTTTCCTGCAAATTTGATCACAAATTACTGAGAAATTGTTCTTACTGATTTAGGATGAGACTTTGTCATGTAGTGCTGTGTTTAAGACCAAGCTTCCTGCCCTTCAAGAAGACACTTTACCAAAAGGGATTGTTCAAGCTACTCAGATGTGGGTCTTTAACCACTTACATAAAATTTCAATGGAGCATTTGCTTTAAATAAGCTGCTGTGATATTTCCACTCTGCAGGATAAGAAAGAGGAAAGGGATGCAGAAGGGACTGGAGAGGTTTTGAGAATCTCATCCATCATGAAAACAGAGAGGCTGATATGGGTCCTAGATGTGGTCAAGCATTGGAATATGTTGCCCAGGAAGGTAGTGAAGTCACTGTCTCTGGAGGTGTTCAAGAAATGTGTGGACATGGCACTTCAGGACATGGTGGTCTTAGGTTGATGGTTGGATATTAGAGATCTTTTCCAACTGAAACAGTTCCATGAGTCTTTAGTTTGATCACACCACCCCAAACCAGCTCTCAGTTCTCCTGTGTTTCTGGCATCATCTCCTCAGGGTTGTTCAAGGGAAGATGAATTCTTTGCTCATGTCCAGTCCTAATTTCATACTTCAGTGGGTGTAATAAAAAGCTTGTCAGATTAAGGTTGTTTTCACAACACCCCCTGCTGGCATATGCCCAACACACATGCAGACACACATGCAAACACAAAGGTTTTCTCATTATCTTTGGCTTTGTACTATCCCACTTCCACCACTGTATTTTTCTCACTGTTTGCACATTGACCTGCACTCAATCCCGCATGCCTGTGTGTGTTGTGTTTCTCACAGTAACCATTGTACACATGTACCACTTCAACCCATACAGATTATGCATGCACCAGATCTTCACAATCCTCTTCTTGTGCCTGGCACAAGTTCAAATGAGTTGAATTGGAAAGTGGAGATTTCTCCAACTCTCATCTTTACAAGTGACTTTCCAGCATATCACACCCACTGTGTGTGTTTTCTTTTGTTAATCTATTAGCTCAGCAGATAACACATGAGCCTTAGAAAGAATTAGCACTTTGATGATGGCATTCTGCCTCACAAGGATCTTTTTTTTTTATTTTATTTGGTTTTTTTTAGTAAGGTGACTACCATTTCTTTTCATGAAGAGTCTGCAGGTGAATTTTCTAGCCACCAGCAGAGCATCTTCTGTAATTCCACACACTGAGCATCTTCATCAGCTTGTCAGCTGCTGCTTCTGACTGGTTCTCTTGTGCTATGGAATTTCACATTACTCTGAGTAAGTTTCTCAGCCCCAGGATTTTGGAGAACTGCTCCAAAATCACTTTTGATCCCATTCTGTAGGATGTGTGGTTAAAGGGACAGATGAACTAACATAGAGAGTTGGAGATATGAAGGGTGATAGTTGAATGTGGATTCTCCTGGTGAGGTGGGTTTAATTTGGGTTTTCAGACTTGATTCCATTACTTCCCTAACTTCAGACCTGCTGGCAGTGGGTTGAAAGATGCTTTGGACAAAGAACTGAGCTCCAGCAAATAAGGTACAGAAGGTTCAAACCCAGCTTATGTAATTTAGTCCCTAATTTTAAGACAAAACCAGAATCACCTAAAAAAGTTAAGCTGAAGAAGTGGCTTTATTTCTTCATAGCACCCTCAGATACATGCTGAAATGCATTCCTTCACCATCAATCACTGTGAAGAGAGTATTTGCTTAAAGTAGCTGTGAATGAAAGAGATGTGATGAAAGTGCCATCAACGGTCAGGCTGGAAATTCAGCAAGATGTCTACTGATCCTCTTTAAAAAAAAAAAAAAACATTGCCAGTTGAATTGAGGATCCTAATGGAAATTAGTTGACAAAGTTGGGTTTATTTTGCCACAGTTATAGACTTTGTCATATTTCCAATTCACTGCCAAACATGAAACTCCCTTTTGTTCAATTTGAAGCATTTAATGACTTCATAAAAAAAACCCCAAAGTTGTTGAAATTTATATCCATAAGTTGCCATCTTTGCCTTATTTTCAATTTTCCTGTGAAGTTCTTAACATATTATGTGATCATAATTTATTTATGGGGAGGAGGAAATGAGGTGTAGCTCTGACTGAAGCACAGTGATTTGATAAGAGCTGTAAAGCATTGAGTGCTACTAACTTATACAAGGGGAGATGTGTGTGTGTGCTTATACACTGAGTAGACTTTTGAGTATATGTATTCTATACTTGTTGCACAGAGTTTCTGTTCTCCCAACCTACATAAATATTAACGAGACTCAGAGGTATCAAACTCTGCTCAACAAGTTGAACTTAGACTCCCTTCTGCCTTTGAACTACTTTGCCTTTTTCTTTTGGCTACTGCATGACAGAGGATATGAGTTTTGGAGCAAACTGGATGGTAGTGTTTTGCTGCTAACAAGCCCAGAGCCCATCATTATTCCCTATCCCTTTATTCACAGGGGAGAAGAAAAGAAAACTATTAATGGACATAAGTACTTTTCTAGGTTTCTCTTCTGCTCTGTCTTCTGTTAGGCTATACTGCACCTTCCCTGTGGTATCTGAACTTCTGGCCTGTTTTGACAGCTGGATGTAGAACCAAACTCACCTTTTTAAGTGGAATGCTGAGCACGTTGATTGCAGCAGCTCTGGACAAGGATTTTCTTTCTGCTGAATATCTGCACTGTATTTCGTGCAGGGCTCCTCTCTTAGGACTCTGTGGCTGTGTTAATAGCTCCTACTGTGGCACCAAAGATAGGCTTACAATTCAGAGAGACTGTTGCTCTCCATCTCTGGACTTATCTACCCATGGAAAGAAGTCACTGCAATGATCAAACTGAAGGCTAACGGCAGGCAGGTCTGAAAGATGTCTGTACTGAAAGCAAAAGGGCCCCCTGATTTTCTGATCAAAAACACAGTCCTGTTTTCTCCCCAGTGTGGTTTTGAACATATTAATCATTTTAGAAAAAAAATTGGAACCTGGTATAAAACAGAACAACCCATAGTCTTGAGCAATGCTACTCCATGCTCCGGTGGTCGAGAAATGGTCCAATCAAACTGATGGCATGTCAATATGAGTGCTGGGAGACGTATGTTTCTGTATGCTAAAAGCAGCACTACACATTGCAAGGAATAGGAAACTGGAGCAGATCCGACAGAGTCACATATGGCTTCACATATATAATCTGCACATTCATCAGTCAATAATATTGAAACATTTCAGAAGGGTAAAGTTTTGCTCCTACAGCGGCTGCAGTCCCACAGATTTAAGGGGAGCAATATGGAATCAGTGCCAAGTGACTGCAAAATCCTCTCACAGGAATGTTTTCCAGAATGGTCACAAACAAGCAACTTTCTTCTTGGGAGACCAAGATCCATACCTAGTGTCAGTCATATCCAGCTGAGTCATTTCATCCATCTTCCTTTTCCATATGCATGAGCAGAGGAGGCCACGATGATGCTGAGAGCTGGAGCACCTCTCCTATGAGGACAGGCTACATGATTTGGGGCTCTTCAGCCTGGAAAAGAGAACGCTTCGAGAAGACCTTATAGTAGCCTTCCAGTATCTAAGGCAGGCCTACAAGAAGGCTGGGGAGAGACTATTGACAAGGTCTTGACAGGATGAGGAGCAATGGGTTTAAACTGGCAGAGGGGAGATTTAAACTGGATGTTAGGAGGAAGTTCTTTACAGTGAGGGTGGTGAGGCACTGGAACAAGTTGCCCAGGGAGGTTGTGGCTGCTCCCTCCCTGAAGGTGTTCAAGGCCAGGTTGGATGAGGCTTTGAGTGACCTGTACTAGTGGGAGGTGTCCCTACCTATGGCAGGGGTTGGAACTGCATGATCTTTGAGGTCACTTCCAACCTAAACCATTCTGTCATTCTATGATTCTATCTTTGGTCTGCAACAGGAGAAGCTGTCTGTGCGCAAGCAGATCTGTGGTAGCAAAGGAGGCTACAAGTGCCTCAACCCATATCTGTTAGAAGATGAGGAGAAGGGGCTTCATCAAAGCTGTATGGGTTGGTGGACTATGACATCCTATCAGTCAGGAGAGAGATTTCTACACAGGGTGCTCTACTGATAATGTAAAGGATGCCAAAGGTGGTTGAAAGTGAGCACAAAGGAGTATAGGCAAAGTCTATGTGCTTGAAGAAGGCCATTTGAGGTCAGGAACAAAAAGCCTTGGCAGAACTGTGTGGGGAATTCTGCAAGTATTTGCCCTTAGGAATCCTATCTCCAGTCTGCACTAATATTTGGCTCTTTCAGGGTTGCTACATCCAGTTATTAAAAAAGAAGATGCAAAGAAATTTTCCCTGATGGGTGCATCCCAGCAGCATTAAGCTCCACGTTTGCACATCTAAACAGTTCTCTGGCACCAAGAAATGAGTCTCTGGTCTCACCAAAAGCATATGTCTGTCTTTCTGGGACCTGCACATCCTCCGTGCTTCAAAAGGCTTATTTTGGCTGCTAATTTTGGTTGGACAAAGTGTATGAGGCTCCAGAGTGTAGCTCACTGTGCAGGCTGCACTGAACTGACAGGATGGATCCATGGGGACATTTGCTGGCACATGGATGAAACAACAGAAAACATTACCTACATTAGAACTATTTAAGATAACCCTGAGAGTCCTTCTCACAGACAGCTCTGCTCCTGCTGACTCTAACTGTATAATACTAGAGCAGAAAGCCAGGTCCAGCATGGCTGGTTGGAGAAGGGTTTAATTATTTTCATTCTCCATTTTCATTTCAGCCTTCCTAGTAATTTCTGTTGCCTTTGTTAGCAGAACAAGGGAGACAAAAGATATTTGCCTTGTAGATTCCTTTAGAAAGCAGTTCTTGTGCTAGTGATAGCAGCCTGCCTGACAAGCTGCTGAAACAAAATCCCACAAAGCCACGTAAGTTCAGCATGGAGCACAGACCCAGGGTGACTTTTCTACACCATGACCCTCTAAGGGCAATAAAGGAATGCAGTCCTCTGGATGAGTCTTTAGTCTATTTCATGGGGTCGGCAACAGCAAGGTCGATTCAAGCCTAGCCTCAGGCATGTACCACTTGCTCCTGTAGCCCATTCACTGTCATGAGCTGAGCTGGACTGCTAACCTTTTCTCCCTGGATCACCAAAGATGCTTTTGATGGAGTTATCTCATTGTGACGGCCACAGCAGCTGGTTTAGAGGGAAGAGTTGTGGAGTGAATAACTGTTCTGTTACTGAGCCTTGGTGCTTGATAGAGCTGCATCACTGTGTCGAAAAGGAAAGCAAATTACTAGCACTAATGGAAGGGTGGATTGTTTGAGACAGTTCCAGACACCCAGGAGACCATTGTGTTTTCCTGTTGGAGTTAGAGTGATGGGTGTTGTTCTAGACAGACTATGCACATGGGAATCCTCTTTATTTTCATTTCCAACCCAGAAGGCTTGAGCCCATCATTTCTCATTGGGAAATCACAGTTTCCTCTACCAGCTTATCATAAAACACAAGGTTGATTGCACAGCATAGCTTTTGTTCCACACTGCTTGTGAGCTAAAGAGTAGCAAATGCAAGACACTGTGGCACGTCTGTGTCCACAACCAGAAATCTGTGTGTCCTTTTTGCCTGTCCTCCGTGCTGGCCATCAAAAAACAGGCTACTTCCCAAGAAAACTTAGTAACAAATAATTCTTCCTTCAAAGAAATATACTGGAATACAGCAGTCACTAGGCTTTTCTCAGACACAACCACAGCTTGGGGAGGAGAAAAACAGACAGATCTTTGTCATTAGCTGTCAAAATTCAGAGAGAGGAAGAGGAGCATTTGGACTAAGAGGTCATATAAGAATCCATGTGCATATAAGTGAATCTGCCTGTACCAGAGGGAAAGAAAAAAAAAAAAAAAAAGAGAGGATCTCCATCAGAACTGCTCAGAGATGGCTCTCTTGTTAGAAAACACTGGGATTTTAATTCAGGGATTACAGCATTAGTCTGTTGCAGGAGACAAAGTATAGCTATATAGGTTAAAGATATTGAATAAGGCTGGCTGCTGCGTGGATACACACAGCTGATGTAGTCAGAACACATTCATTATTCTGAAAACACAGGCAGGTCTTGTGCTTTGCTGCAATTTGCTGACGCTCTGCTTTTCATTCTGTTTGAACCTGTTTCCCTTCATGTTAAATATTTTTTGAGTAGAATTGGCTCTGGTGTTTTTAATGCCCTTAGCAGAGTTTGGAGGTCACTGTAGCAGAGCAACTGGTGAAGACAGCAGAATTCCAGCAGCACTGAACTGCTTCCATGAACTGCTCTTCGCTGTGTCCTCTGGACATCTGTTGTGCTTCCTCAATGGGGACTGTTGGCTTTGCTCTTCAGGAAATGAGCAAAATATTCTCAAGTTCAAAAAGACTCTGAAGTGCTGGTTAAGTTGGATCTAAATACAGATAACAAAGGCAACAAAAGAGTTTGTAACATTTTGCAGCTCTTAACATTAGTCTGTAACTGCACTGACAGAGAGGAAACTGCTGATTATCAGCTGAAATTCCCTTTACACTTCTTAAACAGTAAGAGTTTCATGTAACTTTAAATCCTATCAGTCCCAGGTGACAATGAAGAGGAAAAGTGTTAGCAAAGGGAAGGTGGAAGGCTGTGGTGGGCAGGAGTTTTCTGTATTGTGGTGGAGAAGCTGCCTGCAGCACAGGCAGGGGCAAGAACTGGCTCTAGCATGGCTGCAAAAAGCAGAGCCTTGTCTGAGTGAGGAAGCATAGCAATACCAGGGCAAAACAGTCTTTCTGGTGAGGCCCCAGCAACAGCAAGTCAATGAAGAAAGACAGCTTCAATGGCAGGCAGGGAGCCATTATCACACAGCCTTGTCACACAAGATCACCCAAGACTGTTATCTCTTGATACAATGGAAATGTTACAGGAACACAGCATGGTGATTTTCCCCACCATCTTCTGCACATCTCCTGAGCCAGGCAGGAGGTAGTTCCTAGGGGAAGGGCATTGTTAACAGTGCTTTCCAGAAGTTTCCAGCAGCTCTCTGAGAGAGCAAATTGGTCTTTCACAGGAATTTTCTGCCTTGAAACGTTAGAAGCTTTTTTTCCTAGGCTGTGCTGCAGGCTCCTGCATGTTATGTTGTCATACTTGGCAGGAGGACAAGGGGTAAGGAAGTGTTAAGTTATAATGTAAATTGAGTTTATTGCTGTCTGGCAGAATATTTTGGCAGGCTTTTGTGACAAAGCCTTTGCCACAAACACTTTTTTGTGTTTGGAACCAGGTCAAACAGTTAATCTGGGTGTCTGCAGGGAGATGCACAATACTATAGCAGCTCCTACTGTCAGAAGATGGATGAATCTCTGGCTTCCCACTCGATGTGCTCACTTCCGACGATGTTAGAGCTGATAGATTCTGCTAGCAAGAAAGGTTATTGGGGCAGGAGGAAATGGCTGATTCAAAAGGCTCTGCATTAAACAACTGTTCAAACCATGTTTCCAGTTCCTCAGTGTTTCAGGACAGGCACCCCATCTTCCTGGAGACCATCAAAACTGCAGCACAGGTAATTACTGATCTGCCAGTCTGCTAACTTCACAACTATGGATGAAATCCATTCCAGCCTGGCTCTGAGTAGTTCACATTTGGGACTCTCATTGCTGTAAGTCAAGTTTTTCATGACAGACCATCACAGAAAGCTTTAATGCACCAACAGAGGCTGACCAGTGGGTCTAGCAAGAGGAAGGAACTAGATGATCTTTAAGGTGCCATCGAACCTAAAACATTCTATGAATCTATGACTCCTGCATGTCCTTGTAGAAGAGCCTTTCAGTTCACTGTGTCTCTGTAGTATCACTTGAAAACATCCATTAGGTTATAATGAGTGTTTCTGTCATGAGCCATTCTCCATCACTTCATCTGAGGAGGGGAAGAAGAGAAGGATAGCAGTGAACTGCACTACTTCTTTTCTTTCTCTGGTCCCATAAGAGTGCCAGTTAAAATTAATGGAGCTATTGTGTGTGTGTGTGCGAGCAGAGGAGAGGATTTGTTTGCCAGAGCTGCAATTGGAAGGGTTAACTGTATGCCTAAATGGCTTCACTACTCAAATATTTTCTTGGAGGGCTTTGAAATGGTAAGCCTTTGTAGTTGCTTTTTTTTTTTTTTTTTTTTTAATTAACATTGATCATTGACTGTACCAATTAATGCAATTATGTGGTCCAAAACAAAACACTCTATCAGATCTGTATCAGATGCTAGACCTCTCAGAAAAACAATTTGGACAGAGCATACTTGAAGAAGTGGATTAGTCAAAGAAAACATTTCTGTGAAAAGAAATTATCATTTGGTTGATTTTTTTTTTTAAAGAAGAAATGCTACATTGCCTGCATGCAGAGTCACAGCCCATTTCCTTTGCAGTAGGAGCTAAATGTTTTTAATCACTGGCCTGTCATCTTAAGCATCTATTATTTTCATTTAAAAGAAATCTGAATGAAACAAATGTTAAAATCTAGGAAATTGGCTCAGTATTGAAATTTTCTCTTGGGATACAGGTAGGATTTGAAGTTTCAACAGTGTTGGGAAGATGGGGCTTCTGCCATGTGTTCCTGTCTGATTTTTACAGTTAATTTCAGTAATCAGAGAAGTTTATAGACTATGTTAGTTTCCCAGTTCTGTTTTCAAAGGATATATTAGAAACCAGAGACATGACCTGAGTGTAACCTCTCTCTGATCTACAAGCTATATTAATATGACTTGGTGCCATGGTCTAGTCTTGAGGTCTGTGGTAGTGGGTTGGACTTGATGATCTTTGAGGTCTCTTCCAACCTTGCTATACTGTGATACTGTGATACTGTGACTGTGGGTGGTAGGGATTTGTATACTTGGATCCAGTATTTTTTTCCCTCTAAAGTGTTAATCCTTTACTTGGAGCCCATGTATAAAAGACTTGGCTTTTCAGGACCAGATCATGTGTTTTCCAGGCCACTGGATGCCTTAGCAGAACTACTGGTGGGAATTTGTTACCATCAAACCTGAAATGAGAGCTTAATTTTAAATTTGCCTGAGGGTCAAACTTTTTTCATAGTTCAAATCCACATCTAAATATCAGCACTTTGATCTTCCCTGCTTCATGGACTCTGCTCTTTTATCCTTAAAAGAAATTCAGACAGATCTGTGGTGGAGATTACACCTCACTTCTTTGTAACTTGACTTGCAGAAGCATCAAAACCCACCAGCTCTCACCTGTTCCCTCTCACTGGGTGGTGAAGACCATCCTGAGAGCTTGTTGTATTCTGGCCATATTAGAGAGTGCCCTCCAGACAAGTTCAGAGACAGCAGCAAAATAGGAGTGTGAAGACCTCCAGCTTCAGTCTCCATCCAGCATTTCCCAGGGTCTGATGTTACTCATTGGCATGTCCTGTCATGGTGCTACACAACTTCTGAACGTTCCTCCACTTCTGAATGTTCCTCCAGCACAATAAACAAAGCCCCTCCTGTCTGTGCATCTAATACAATGCAATGGACCTTCTTGCCAGGCTTATGTGTAAGGATACTTCAATCTCCACCCTGTCCTAGCCAGTAGAAATTGTCTCTTCTCCCAATAACTAGTAATAGGACAAGGGGTGATGGCCACAAGTTGTGCCAGGGGAGATTTAGATTGGGTATCAGGAAAAATGTCATTACTGAAGAAGTGGTGAGGCATTGAAACAGGCTGCCCAGTGAGGTGGTGGAGTCACCATCCCTGGAGGTGTTAAAAAAATGTGTAGCCATGGCTCTACGGGACATGGTTCGGTGGGCACGATGGTGTTGACAGTTGGACTCAATCATCTTAAGGCCTTTTCCAACAGAAACAATTCCAGAAATCCCTGATTCTCCTCCAGAGCTGTCCTTTCCTGCTGCTTCTCTTTCACTAATAGCAAAGGAAGGGCTGGTTTGCACAACATGCTTTGCTGAAACTTCTCCTGGACATGTGTCTGCTAGATGTGGTTACCCCTGCACCCAGCTGAGGAAGCCCAGCAACATTTTTCAGGCCAGCAGAGTGGTTTGCAGCCCAGAAGGCCACATCATATCAAGTGAGACACATTACAGATGTTTGCAAAATGCTGTGGGGGGGATAATAAATAAAAGTAATTCACTCTCTCTCCTTTCAGTTCTTTCTCAAAGTACTAATTTAAAAAAAAAAAAAAAAAGAGCAATTCTGGGGTTTATATATTCATTGTAACTAGTTTTAAAACATTAAACAAAGGTGCAAAAAACAAAGTGAAACATTGTTTGGATGCCAGCTTTTCTATTCATCAAAGCTGCTATTAGGAGGGTGATTGGGAGGGATCTCCCACACCTGCTTTCTAAATATTCTTTACTATTGCCAGTGCATTGAAATATTGTGGGGCTTTTTCTTTTCTCATGCATCTTTAAAGATCACCAGAGAGAGCCATAGCCTGAGCTTTGGGATGGAACAAAAAGAGATGAGCATAAAGAGTTACCAGTGGTACTATTTCTAGGTCACCCCTCTGGGTCAGGAGGCATAGAGCAGTCTGACTTCTGTCAAACATGCGTTTTCATCCAAAAGGAGAGATCACAGAAGGAGCACAGAAAAGAGGTGGACTTTGTGCTGTGGGGCATTTGCAAGCAGACGAGGAGTGCCAGAGCTAGAGGACAGAAAATGAGGGCACACACTTGGCAAATGGACTGCAGCACAGAAAGCAAATGGCACTTGTTCAGTTGGAAATCTGGGACTGTGAGGACTCCCAGACTGTTGCATAAATCCACCAGCAGCAAGCACCCCCAGGGGCTGGAAGCTGGGATCTCTAGCAGAATCAAAGTAAACTAGGGGTCAAAATCAGTGGAAATTCAGTGTGAAGAAGGTGTCTGTGGGGTTGGTTGCAGGCTATAGGAGATCTAGGTTTAATAGCTAGGAACTCCCCAGAGCACTGACCAGACTGTTACTGTGTTTGAGATGTGGTCTCCGTTGGGTATAGGTTGCAGAAATGCATGCCAGCAGCCTGGTCTGAATGCTGCACTCAATACCTGTACCACACCAGGAGAGAGGGAGTTTAAAAGTAGGTCACAGCTCACAGTAATGTAAACTCTTTCTTCTCAGGTGCATCAAGGCACTCTTTCATGTGCTACTGAGGCAGGAGCAGCAATTTCTGAGCATGCTGAGCATCTGCGATCCACCTCCTGCTGAACCCACTCTGGGGACTCTGGAGAGCTTGAGGCTGCTGGCTTCAGTGCATATCACAGGGTCTGCCAGGAGTGGGGAGGAGAGCAGGCAGTGCCACACACCACAGCATACAGAGCTTGGGTGACAGTCAGTGGTATCAAATATCTTCATTTTCAGGTCTTAGGATGCCTTTCCACACTCCTTAGCACTGCCTGCTACTGCTGCAATGTCCTGCAGCTCACAGAGCAACCCTCTGCTGCTTTACATTCCATGTCCTGGTTGTGTTTTTATCTGTCTGCCCTCATCATGTGCTTCCTGGCTCAAGCAGATGTGTTTTCCCACAAGAAAATACACTTTTTCTTAGCAAAAAAAGCAAAGCCTGAGATAAACCATCTCAGTACAGCAAGATTAAGAGGGAGCCTGAGAGAAAATAAATGTGTGGTCATCACCTACTGTCAGAAGCTTCAAACAGAAAGGAAGTTGAATGCTCCATTCACCATTTCTCTAGACAAGAGATGAAAAAGCCAGAAGAAATCACAGTTGTCTGTTGCCTGGACACATTCCTGTGTGACCTACTCTAGGTGATCCTGCTCTGGCAGGAGGGTTGGACTGGATGATCTTTCAAGGTCACTTTCAACCCCTAACATTCATAGCATCATAGAATTAACCAGGTTGGAAGAGACCTCCAAAATCATCCAGTCCAATATTCTGTCACCTGAAGGAACAAGTTCTTCAACTCGTCCCTTCATACCTGCAGTAAATGACACTAAGACTGAGAGCTTCTCTCTCATCTCTAGATTGAAATACTTTCCACTTGCTCTGAATATCCGCAGGGCCACTGCTCTTGATGGTTCCCAATTTTCTGCCCTGAGAATATGGAAATTTGATTGTCACCTACACTGCTTCCCTGTACAATTACAGCAAAGGTCGAATCCAGCAGACCATGAATAAGAGATGGAGTCATGAAAGCTCACCAAAAGAGAAGGCAAATTTTGACTGTTTTCCACACGATGAAAGAATGGAGCCGGTGTGAACATTTTCTGTTTAAACTGCCTTTCTGAAACAAACAGTTAGCACCTAAATAATTCTATTCATGGCAAATATCTGCTTCTCATGGAAAATGTCAGTTTTTCAGATAGAGCAATACATTAAAATGTCATATGTCAAAATGTATCAAAGATATTTTGGTTGAACTAAAACTGAGGTGGGGTTGTTTGCAAAAATTCATGCAGGGAGAAGTTAGACTCCTCTGACTTGTTACTGAATAATACCTAGCTGTCCCACAGCTGGGAGATGTGTGCCTGTGTGACTGCATCTTCTCCTTTCTACAACCAGGAAAGAGATGAGATATCTGAGTGATGGCCTTGAGTGTTCTGGGTAAAGTTGTTATCATTCAGGCAGCTCTCGGAGAGCCTTCAGTCTCGGTGAGATCGGCTGGCATCGCTTTCTCCCTCTGCAGACAATCAGTGCTGAGGGTATCAGGATTATCTCATTGTGGAAACACTTTGACTGGGCACACTGCTCATACTCAATCTAGCAAGCGTTGCCCTTTTATTTTCCTCAGGTATAATCACACATTGCTCCACCTGTCAACTGCTGGTCCCTCAGTGTGTCTTAACACAAGGCCAGACAGAAAGCCTTAAATGGGAGCCCCTGCCTGATGCTACAACACAGAGGTTCCTTCCTTCCTCCTCCGTGCCAGCACCAAGGGCAGAGCTATGTTCACCACCACCTTCCACCTTGGTGCTCTCCGAGGTGGCCCTGGAGATGACTACTGACAGGAGGAATGCTCTGGGCTTCTCCAGGAAACCTGCCAAATCACGCAGGACTAATGCAGTCTGGAAAAATCTGTTTAGGGCACAGCTGGAAGGACTGAGCTGCTATTTCAAACAGTCCCTCCCGTCAACACAGCATCTCGAATTGCATTTTAAATACAGAAACAAAGGGCTCTCCTTTGGCTCATTTTCACCTGCAATGTGTCTTAAGTGGCCTCCAGCCACCTTCAGGAATTTTAGTTAGTGAAGGCAGCTCCTGCAGTTGCATTATGTCAGTTAGCCACACGATGCCCAGCAGAACTGCTTTAAATACACCGGGGGATAATTCTGACCCTGACTGGTACCAATAACAAAGGAGACACACAAAGGAAATAAACTTACAACAAAGTCCCAGTAGTCTGTCCAGAGTTCCCCTCTTAATATCTCTGCTGTGTAACGCCTGATAAGAGTTTCTCAAGTGGCTACCTACCCAAAAAGAAAGAGGAGACATCAGCAAGGACATGCCAACAGCTCCACAAATAGGTATTTGGATGCAGCACTAAAGAATAGAGAAATAGCATCATCCATAGTGGGCTAGAATTTATCTTTTGCAGACAATAAATATTGGATTATTTGTTTTGTATCACAACTGCCTTCTCCTTTCCTCTGCTTTCTCTNTTTCTTTTCTTTTTTTTTTTTTTTCTTTCCCCCCCCCCCCCCCCCCCCTTTCTATATGGTAAGGAAAGAGCATATGATGAGTGTGGTATATCCTAAGTGAATATTAATCTCTTCTATTCAGCCAGGGCATGCATTCATTTATATGGATGATTTGCTAGTTTTGTTTGAATACACACACACACACATTTAACAGCGAGGTTTATTATGAAAAATGCCATCAAATTAACTCTTTTAAAAGATGCCAATATTATTGGCAAGAATTGGATTTTATTTTCTTTGCAAATGTGCTGCTTCCTTAGACATTCATTTCTCTGGAAATCCACTACACTTCCAAATGCAAAGACGCTGGTGATGAGCAACTGTCATTCCCATATTAAAAAGCAAACCCAAACCTTGATCTTTCTACAGCAGATTAGGGAGTGAGATAAAAATGAGATGAAAGCCTCAAATGTCTGTTCCACTAGGTTCGAAGCATTCTTTTTGTTTTAGTTCCGCACTCTGCCTCTTTAATTCCCCCTGGCTCAAATGCCAATTTTCTGCTATGTTGGCATGACTGCCGAAGAATTGCTTCTGTTAATAAACTGCACAAAATAGCTGAGCAATTAGGCAATTAAACTGTTTTAAATTTAATTTAAAACCCTGGCATTTTGCTAGAAGTACTTTTTTTTTTTTTCCTTTAATCCCATCTTTTTCATGTGATGGGAGGTAAAGGGCAAGTTGGAAGGGTGGGAAGGCAGCATGGTGATGAGGGAGGAGCCTGGTGTGAGTCGAGGCTGACTCAAGCTCCACTGTGGCTGTGCACAACACTGTCCACTTTGGGGAGCGCAGTTCAGTCCTTGTCCCTGTTAGAACAAGTCATTTTTTCCCAAACATTTAACACACAAACAAGCTTAATCTGATTTCTGCCCTGATCCCAGGTGGATACCAGGCCTTGTAAGCAAATGATTTCCAGAGCTACCTACCTGCTCTTGGCTTCTGATTCAAAATAAAAAGGAGTGGAGGAGAAAACACAGGAATTACTACGCCTGGGGGTGAGCAACCTGTTCTGCTCATCACCACATGTTCCCATCCATTCAAGGGCAATTCTCCATGTTACCTGAACTGTAGCAAAGTTTGTCCTTTGAGCTTATTTGACCTGTACTTACAGAGATGCCTGTTTTGCTATAGATAGAGTTTAGATTTCGATAAATGCTCCCTCACTGCTTTGCCATTGACAATGGCACAGGGATTGACACTTGCTGGAGACAAATCCAAGAGAAAATTGGTTATAGGGTTAGAGAGCTTTTTCCATTGTGACATGGATGCATCTCCATGGTCATCATTGGTTGCCTTGCCCCACTACCAGCCAAAGCCCCTCCTGGGCTACTCACACCATGCAGGGCAAGCTCTGGGAGCCCACCTTCATCTTGCAACATCCTTCTCCAACCCTATTTTCTCCCCTGGGTTGCTATCCAAAATCTGTGGATGTTCCTCTGTTCCAATCCACAGTCCCAACCCACCCCATTCATGGACCCAAGCAAAATTCTTCCAATAACCATAAATTTTCAACTACCCAGCAACAACCCATCTGTGTGCAGTGTAACTGCTGTTCCACTCACTGCTTCACACCATGCACCTCAGCTGACCTGCAGCTCAACCACCCCAACATTTTCCAGTGCAAACTGTCAACTTTAGTTCTCAATGCATTAAATCTCTTTTCTTATGGCAGTTGTTGAAGAAATAGAATATTCTCCTTAGTGCCCAGCTAAAACTTTTCCCAGATGGAAACTCACCATGTTTTCCAAGCCTTTTTGAACTACATACATTTGGACAAATGATGCCATAGCTAAGCAAATTATAGCACACTGTTGTATATCTGAGCTTCAATAAGGCCAAATGCCAGGTCCTGCACTTGGGCCACAACAACCCCAAGCAATGCTGCAGGCTTGGGGCAGTGTGGCTGGAAAGCTGATTTCAGAAAGGGACCTGGAGTCTGTAATAGACAAAACTCAGTATGAGCAAGCAGTGTGCCCAGGTGTCAAGGAAAGCCAATGGCATCCTGGCTTGTATTAGAAATGCTGTGTCCAGCAGGAGCAGGGAGGTGATTGTCCCCTTGTACTCGGCTCCGGTGAGACCACAGCTCAACTGTTGTGTTCAGTTTTGATCATCTCATTACAAGAGGGATGTGGAGGTGCTGGAGCCAGTGCAGAGGAGGGCAACAAAGCTGGGGAAGGGCCTGGGGAATAAATCTTATGAGGAGCAACTGAGGGACCTGAGGATGGTTAGTTTGAAAAAGAGGAGGCTGAGGGGAGACCTCATGGCTGCCTACAGCTACCTGAAAGGACCTTGTGGAGAGGTTAGTGCTGGTCTCGTCTCACAGGTAAATAGAGACAGAACAAGAGGGAATGGCTTCAAGCTGTGATTGGACATTAGGAAAAAAAAAAAAATCAGGGAAAGAGTGTTCAGGGATTGGAATGAGCTGCCCAGGGAGGTGATTGAGTCACCAATCCTGGATGTGTTTAAAAGTCATTTGGATGTGGCACTTGGGGATATGGTTTAAGAGTGAACTTTGTAGAGTAGGAATATCGGTCAGACTTGATGATCCTGAGGGTCCTTTCCAATCAGACTGTTTCTGTGATTCTGTGATCCTGATCTGGCAGTGCTGCCTGTCTCCTCAAGGCAAGCTCATATTTCCATGTGCACGTAAGTGCTATTTTTAACGGACCAGTCATTCTTGTTATTTTCCTAGTCTTTGAAATAAAAAAATTTAAAAAATGAAACAAAAAAAAAAAAAAAAAGGACCAAGAATTAAAAAGGATCCTTCTAAAGGTTAGTGTAGTCACACATTATTTGCAAAATTCAAAGGGAAACTTCTCCCTCAGAGCTAATACAGAGATAGCAACATTAACAATATTCACGTCATCATTGCAATCAGGCTTACATTATCATTTCTACTGACTACACCACTGGGACCAATCCTGTGCTAGCTGGGGAAACGTACTGTAAGTTAATTCATTATTTCTGGTATGATTCTATGCTTAATCGAGATTTCCTGTTCTGCACAATGAACTCACTTGTTACCTTGAGAACAGGCAATTTAATCCCAGGAAGTTC
Source organism: Ramphastos sulfuratus (assembly GCA_013399055.1). Classification (NCBI taxonomy): domain Eukaryota; kingdom Metazoa; phylum Chordata; class Aves; order Piciformes; family Ramphastidae; genus Ramphastos; species Ramphastos sulfuratus. Next base: position 279,009 of record WBNM01002993.1, read on the forward strand.
TTTACTGCAGACCTGAATATCTCCACACCTCCATACTGCAGTGGAACTATCGGCAATGCAGGCAGTGCTGGGGTGTTAATAGAGATACCATCACTGGAAGTGCAGAATGACTTGGAGAAGTGAGATGAGGCATGGAAATAGGCTACTTGTGGCAGCTTTTTAGAGCAATACAGAGAACTGGGGCAGAGACATATTTTCTGCTTTTTTTGACTCCTCAGAACACTATTTCAATGGGTTTTTTGGTCTCTGTGTTAGAATAGATTGCAATATTAATTTCTGTCCTCTCCTCCCTCCTGACATTGACTTTCCACCACTAGCCCTTTGGCTGTCCAGTTCATTTTGACAGCAGGATCTTCAGGGAATTATCTATTTCTCTGTGTTTACACAATGCCTAGCATGAAGGGAAGATGATTTTTTTTTGCTGGACCTTTAGCTGCTACTGTAATTCACATAATAATAACAATATTACATGTTAAACTATCTGTCCTGTACCAGTGCATCTGATAAGCTTCTTTAGGGAAAAAAAAAAAAAAAAAAAGTATGCATTATGCATATGTGCACAAGCTCTACCATCAAGCAGACAGCACATAATTCCAGATCATCTTTTGAGTGTCACAAAACCCCAGACTGTCATAGGCATGACACAGGGAAAGATAATTAAGATAATGGGTTGGCCACTATGCTTGTACATTGCTGAGCAGCCATCAACAGAATCAACACTCAGGGCAGACCCCAGATCACTCCTCAGACCTCCTTGCTAGCAACATGTATTTGGGACTTCAGAATAAGGGAGTCTGGACTTTACATTGTACATGTGACAAGGCACCAGAATTCTTAGAAGAGAAGCATTAGCTTTCTTGGTCCTACAGGTGGCATACCAAAATCTTTGTGTGGCCAGCACTACAGAAAGCCATGCTCAGGCAGTGACCTCCACCTATAAGGGGACAACAGCTCTCCACTGTGTACCTTGCTGGGTTGGACTGGACACATAGTTGCCCCCTTGGGCACATTAATGATGCCATTCTCAGTGTTTGGGGTTGCTTTATTTCTACCAGGGTTCAGGATTGTCCATCAGGGCTTTTCTTTTGGTAAGGGATACAGATGTGATGCAGTTTGCAAGGCACATGATGGTCATGAACCATATGCTGGACAGTTCTGCTTCAGGGATTTAGTTGTTTATTGCAGTTCCTACGAGTACCAGCAGAGGTTGTACTGAAATGTAAGATAAAGATGTATGCAAATAGTACATTGACTCTGATTCAGTCACGACGACTTTGCCAATAAATATACAATCACTTTATAACACATTACATTTGTATATTTTAAACGACCTAATTGATAGGAGCATGAAAGCATTAAATTACCATATAGCAAGACGACTACACCAGACATCTATTAACATACTACATGTCAATCAGTGTTTTACCAATTAATGGCTATCTAATTATCTTGCTATAATGAGCTTGTTAAATGCCAATTAAATGGCAAGATGTTTGAATGCATTAATAAGAATGTAATTACACAGTTATTGGTGACATAATTTTCGCACCATTAACTAGTAACTTATCCTTATTGAGTTTAATAAGTATATTCTTTTAACTTCCCATTGATCCTTAATCAGGATACAATCACTGGTTGGTTAAGAGTGAATGAAATGGCTATAATCATCAGGATCATTATTGGAAAAGTTTAATGTCTCCAATGCTATAAATAAGCAATAACTGAAGAATACACTGGGGGAAAAGCTAGCTGAAAGTGTAACTACACACTCTGTACACACACAGAATAAACAGATAGGAATCTTCTTCTTGCAGACAAGAAACAGACCAACAGCTTCTGAACCTGGAAACTGCAGTTTGTTTGAACAGCAAGCAGATGAATTTCCCATATCAAACTGTGCTACCACTGTGCTCTAATGGAAAAGAAACTATGAGTATGGCTGAGTTCTCTCCTGGTGTGTGAACTCCCCAAGTGAGGAGCACCTTAGGAGCTGGTGAGCTGGGATCATGCTCACCCTGCTTGCTTTATATTGCTTCTGAGAAAATGGTTTCTGCTGCTTTTTGGCAGAGGTGGGCAGGATGAGGTGCAACAAGAAGCACACAATTTGCTCCTGCATGGAAAAGGGCAGGAGGGACCAGTGTTGCCAAGGCACAGGAGATCCCAGTTCCACCTCATGCTTACCTTGGTGTTTGGACAGGTGACTTAATCTACCCTACCTTCCCATTTTCTGGGAGCTGTGAGAGTAAAATGATCACCAGTGATACTGAGGTATCCAAATCCTCCAGGCCAAGGGCTGCGCAAACACTGGTGGCAGCAGCAACTCCCCACAGACCAGGTATGAGAACAAGTTAAAGCTGCCCACAGGGAGCTGAACTGAGATGCTGACTTTAGTCATGAAAGTGTAATAGCTTGTATGAAAGAAAACAGCCATTCTTCCATCCCAAATCTTTTATTTATGAAAAGGAAACAAATCACTCAGTGCATTTCCACACCAGGCAAAGCTATTTAACCAAGCGAGCATGCGTGAGCCATGGCAAATGCACAAATAGTTCTAAGTTAATCGCTTCCTTCTCCCTCTCATCCCAATTTTTGCAAAAGATTGTGCTCATACTGTATCTACTGTATTTGAAATGAGGAAAAAGATTGACTGTCAGTTACTGAACTAGGCACTGTCTTTAGGTAACTGTATAGCTAACTCAGCCCTTGGTCTCAGTGGCTTAACTAGCTCATTAACCTTAGTCAGTGCCGTGGATCCCACTGCAGTCCAGCAAGTATCCTGCATTTGTAGCCATATGTGCATTAAGTGTCTCTGTGGAGTCTTACCAGCATGTCCCAGACACCAGGAGACAAGATGATGCTCAGTGGTCCATCATGGTTCAGCAGAGAGCTGCAGTCTGCATGTTTAAGTGTCTTCTGCACTGGAGACAGTGGAACTACCTCATCTTTCCCAAGGATGTAACCTATCCCTCTTCTAACATTTCTTCTTTTTCTTTTCATCTATCTTTCTGACTCCTTCAGTATCTTGTTAAAAGAACAAGGAGGAGGTCTGCTGAATTCCTCTGCATTCCAAGATGTATCTAACAGGAATGTGCTGTTCCTATCTTGGACAAGTAAGATGGGCAAATGCATACCCAGACATCACAGCAACATATCTCCTATTGATCTCTACTGATCTAGGCACATTGTGGATGTGCTTTGTTGGTTTGAAGTGTTGTTTTCAGCAGATAGTTGTCAGGTTCCTTCTCTCCTTCATTTTCATCTCCTTATAAGAAAGTTTTGAATGAAAACGCAGAGGTGCACTTCTTTCGTCAACCAAACAGAAACAAAGAAGAGAGGGAAACAGAGAGAGAGAAATTCTCCAACCCCTATGCAGCATTTTTGGGGTTTGCCCCGAAAGCACTATGAAACTGCACTGAGCAGGTATGGTAATAAGCAGCACTGACTGGAGTAATGATATGTCTCCTGCATTGAAGCTCCTGACAGCAAAATCATGACCTGCTCCCCACAGGTATCAAAGACACTAATTACCCATCATGAACACAGGATCGGCACTCATTAGAGGAACTGCCACTGTGTTATGCAGCCAAGGGGAGACTCTTTCAAGTTCCTGCATTTTTTGCTTTGATAGAAAAGAGATTTTGCATCAGCACAGGCACTATGTTTGCCTTCTGTCATCGGGCACTGTGCTGCACCTCACTGGCTGCTCTGCTGCGCAGCACCCGAGATGGGAGCCAAGGATGTGGCAAGCTTGACACATGGAAAATGTGTCCTGGAAAATGTTTAATAATAGAGCATGGATGAGTACAGTTCTAAGCTCTGCTGCTGCTGCTGCCCACCTGGTTCTGCAGAGCTCAAGGATCTCTTCTCAGCAGCATCTCAAGTGCTGCCATCTAGATCCAGGTGTTTTCTTTGCTTCTTGGATGAACAGATAACCTGAAGAAAATTGTTTGTTCCTGCTGTTTATCAAGGCTAGGCTTATCAAGACAATTCTGCTATAATTGCATACATAATGAGGTGATAGGTAGGATCCAACATACTAAACTCAAATCCAGAGGTCCTCAATGTCTACACAGACCAGATTTTTATGGATTCCTCTTTCAGAGCCATTTGTGACATGATTTATACTTCCATCTCATATCCATTTCCCAGTTCCAGCTTTTCTCCTTCTGATTTTTTTTTCTACGTTACTCTTTGCTTTTACCTTGTGTCTTTGATACTGCAAATGGCAGTTAATAATTAAGAATAATTATTTTATTGGTGTATTATCTCTATGGTGGCACTCACCAGAAGAAAATAATGAGTCAGCACTGGAAACATTAAGCAATTTATAGATTACCTAGTTCAGAGAGACACTACAACCATTCTTCACACTGAAACATCCAGCACTGATCACTGTTACAGCCAGAGTATCTTGCTTGGGTGAACCATTAGTGTACTGTAGCACAGAAATCCCTATAGTGGCTATAAAACATATTTATGTATCTATAAAACTGGGAAGCTTTGGTCTACTGAAAGCACTTAGATACTTTGATAAAGAAAAACATATAGAAGCTGGATGTATGGCAAAAAGAAAGAAGCCATGCTCACGTTTTGAGCTCAGTGTTTATTTCCAGCTGTCTGCAAGGAAAGTCCATCAGTTTGATGATTATCTGAATGCATGTGGAACATTTGTGAAAAGCTGAGAGAATTCCATTATGTATAAGCTGCTTTAAAAAGTGCCTCACTTAAGGTTATTACATTGCTGCTTTGGGTTATTTTTGTTTAATTCAAACTCTGCAGTGGGTGAGACTCAATTTCAGTTTAAACAATCACTTCAGTGCCTTATCTTTCTCATCATCTTCTGTACCTATAACATTTGCAGTGTGGGATTCAGATAAATAAATACACGATTATACACACATTCGCTCATCATTTTCTTCATGACATTCTGTTTTCTGTGAATAAAGAAAATATCTTTCAGGGTTTTTTTTCTTTCTTTCTTTCTTCTTTTAAGTGAATGTTTTCCAAAGGACCTGTCTGTCCAGAACAGATTAACTCTCTTGCCTCAGAATGAGCCCAAAGCACAATTTTTACTGTCAGAAGCCCAGTTTCAAATCTACAGAAGTTTCCATTCAGAAATCTGTCTAAGAATACACTGACAAAGAGGCTTCTCTAACCTGTTCCATCTGAAGAAAGAATTAAAATATTTACCCATCGACCCAAGAAGGTGCTTGAAATGAACAGCCCTGCTGATGAAATGAATAAGATAATGTGGACAGTGATTTTTGTTCCACACTCTTGCCTATAAGAAAATGCATATTTGACAGCTTTTGAATTAGCTGTGCCTCAGTCTGAGTCCCCAGTGAAAAGGCTGCATGATATTTCCAGATGTACCCAATGCAAACTTTGAGCATCAAAAGGAAATACTGTAGCAGCAACCTCTTTGGAAAGACCTTTTCGGCAGAAGAGCCAGTTAAAGTCTTCTGCCTGAAAGAGCTCCCAATTACTTAACAGCAAAGCAATAGTAATCAAAGAAGTGAACAAAGAAAAAAATCTTTCAGAATGAATGTTGTTTTAAAAGTACTGAATGTAGAACATTAAAAGACATGAAAACCAAAAAACATCAACTCTCAGTCTTTCCCCTCAGGAGACTTCAGAGAGGAACCTACTTCTTGCAGTATGTTTCTTTCACTATTGTATATCTGCATTCTTAAGATTTCTGAAGTCCATGTAAGAAGAAAGGGACCTGTTCTAGTGGGAGGTGTCCCTGCCTATGGCAGGGGGGTGGAACTAGGTGATCTTTGAGGTTACTTTCAACCTAAACCACTCTATGATTCTATGATTTTCTGTAGACTTCTTTCAAACAGCAAGTCTCCTATCATTCCCACAAACTCACCCTTTCCACTTAGGACAAAGTGGGCATCTGGCAATAAAAATTCAACCCAAGACACCCAGATTCAGGTCCTTTGCAATATCATGGCAAAAGTTTCCGCTGACCATAGCAAGCATCTTTACTCTCCTCATGATATATCTTTCCATTTGGGGGTGGCAAATGGCTGGAGTCTGTGAAACAACACAAAATTGTTCTCTCAAGCATGTGCTTCATTGCCCAAATTAACGGGGAAGTGCAAAAGTTTAATTGTGCTTCCCTCTGTGTCCCTCCTTGCAGAGCAGTGGATTGGGGTAAATTGTGAAGTACTTTAATTCTGCCTCTTATAAGCCTATCGTAAGTCTAATAGCTCATTACACCTCTGGTTTTTTTGAGGTGCTATAGAAATACAACAGTGTAACTAACACTTCTCCTCATTTAGAACCACAGGTAGTGGGAGTACGTGCAATTTCATTGTCTTTACTTGGTAATTACAGGTCTGTTCCTATTCCCTCTGTCTCAGTGGGGTGCTTGTATACTACACGTAGTTAAGTCCTTTCAGGTGCTTGCAAGGTAGATTAACACAGAATGCTGTATCAATGCAGAATGGTACCTGCTCTGGTATGCCTGTGACCGCTGTGTGTAGAAGGCACACAGCTGTGTGCTGGCACACAGGTGGGTCTAACTGCTCTTACTGACACAATGGTAGTGTAAACCCTGGCTCGGAAGAGTGAGGATAGCTGGGGTTCAGGTGGTCCACCTCACAGAGTGTGTCTCCATGTCCCTCTGAAGAGAGAGCAAAGAAACTCAGCTACTGCCAAGCCCCCAGCACGCACACACACACCAGTTCATCAAGCTAACCTTCACGCATGCTGTCTTCACTCCCTCACCCAGCTAAAGACGTCTGAGTGAGACGCAGTGAGCCATGGGGCAGTGGCAGCAGGACTGAGGCAGCCTGTGATTCAATGCACGTGGCAGGTCCAGTTAAAAATGTAAATATTATTACCCTTCGATTTTAGCTTCTGATTCCTCCAGACGTTTGTGGTTGATAAGCCAGGCCGCCTTCAGGTTCTGCCACCTTTCGTCGTGCATATTATGTTTATCAGACAGAAATCAATGTGCAGTAGAAGGCACATTGCATATACATCCAGAGAACGTGTCTGTATGTTCACTGTATGTTAAGATGCTACATTCACGCTGTACTTTGAGAAATGCTGGAGCCAAAGCTGCTGACAGAGCAGATCCTTTCTGAACTTCTCTTTGAATTCCCTTCTTAGGAAATTTCATGAAGGCTGGAAGCCCTATCTTTCTCCTATTAAAGCACTGGTGATCTTTGCCTTTCCTCTATTGGAATAGGCTTGTGGGTTCAACAACTGAATTCAGCAGAGGTCATAAGCATATGCTTAACCTGACAGGATTAAATCTTGGCTAAAGCAATGAAGCTTGAAGCTGTGTTTATCCTTAAGCACAGGCTTAGCTGCTGTGCTAAGCAATGACTGCAGTATATTTGAACCAACCTGTGATGGTTTGGGAGTTCCCCCCCCCCCCCCACACTTTGCAAAATGACTCAGACTAGAACTCAGCCGGCTGGAAGTTAAGGAATGAAACTCTATTTANAGCCCTTCCTCCTTAAAGTCTTTCTAGCCTACTTGGTTAAACAAAGCCAAAGACTGCCTTGTGCAGCAGACAGAGGAATGTCAGGCTGCAGAGGCATATATATCCTGATGTTTCCAAGACACTGCCATAAGTGCACAAAGCTATTCTGAGGCATCTGGAAATGATGAGAATTTTGCTTCAATTCTTGTATGGAAAGAGAGTGAGAAAGCAGAGCTGTATAGGTGAAAATAAGATCCCCAAAAGAGTATGTTTCCAACAAGATGCTCACAGGAAAGGAGGAACATATGGAATGTCAAGGGATTGACATCTTTGTATTAGTACATTAAATGTGACAGATAGTCAAAAACTAGAATCCAAGGTGCAGATACCTCTGTTTATTTGGAACATTTGAAATCTGAACTGTTTCATGTGCTTTCAACACCACTGGTTTCTGTGCACTATTTAATGTTCAGGAGCTACATAAGAAAGAAATAACAGCTCTGTTTTTAACCTGCCATTCCCTAAATGCCTAAAAAGCAACTAAACCCAGAAGTGACTCATTGAAAATTGTCACATTACCCATGATAGAAGTTTGTTTGTTTGTCTTTAGCAATAGCTGACTCTCCTGTCACTATAATTCCAGTTGCTTCAATGATCTTTGGCATCAGTCTGCGTTAGCTCAGTAGTGGATTCAGAAGGGATCTGAAGAATTGTTTTCAACCAGTGGCTTAAAATCCAGTAAGAATTGTTTAAGAATTGTTCTGATTTTAACATTGAGAAGATAATTAGGTAGAGAGGTGACTAGATGAAAATATCACTGCAATAGGTCCCCAAGAGATCATGTGCCATGAGATTGAACTCTGCCTGCTGGATTTCTTGGTCCATAGCAGGGCACATGCCTGATGCTCATGAGAGCTGCAGTCAGCTAGAGCACTTCACTTTGTGGTGTTCACAGGTCCTTCCTCCCATTTAAAGACAGCTGAACACCTGAACATGTGTTTTGGCCCCCCATTTGCCTTGTGTTTGCAGTGTGAGAGCAAAATGAAAAGACCCATATTTTTCTTCAGGGGAATGTAAGAACTCACACTTAGTCCTCTCACCATCAATAAATAAGTCCAGTGTGTCTCATCTCATGTCATAGTTCACTCCTGATTTTTCATCTTTCTTCTAGATTTTATATATTTTTGCTGTATATTTGCTGTGGATATTATAATTTAAGAAGGAAACACTTGAGGGATATTCACCTGAGGTCTGAAATGATGGGGTTTTTTTGTACTATGAGTATTGGAAAAGGATGCACAAGGCATCAGCAGAATGTTGCAACATGGATTATAGATTGCTGCTCAGCAGTTGGTGGGTTGGCTATTTCTTTTAATTGCTGAATCTATATTTTCAGACAGTGCTGATCTTATGACAATTTTTTTTGCCTACTTTTCTGAAATTAAGCAATTTAGCTGACAGTTTAAAAAGCTTTTTTTATTTTTTTCATAAGTACTCCATTGTCCAGACAAACATGTGTCTGTACATGTATCAATATGCATATGCATACCCATGCATGCAAACACACATACAAAAGACACAGATGTATATAGAATCATAGAATGGTTTAGGTTGGAAGGCACCTCAAAGCTCATCCAGTTCCAACCCTCCACCATAGGCAGGGACACCTCCTACTAGAACAGGTTGCTTAAGGCCTCATCCAACCTGGCCTTGAACACCTCCAGGGAGGGAGCAGCCACAACCTCCCTGGGCAACCTGTGCCAGTGTCTTACTGTCCTCACTGGAAAGAACTTCTTCCTAACATCCAGTTTAAATCTCTGCCAGTTTAAACTCATTGTCCCTTGTCCTGTCATTACAAGACCTTGTAAATAGTCCCTCCCCAGCCTTCCTGTAGACCCCTTCAGATATTGGAAGGCTACTCCAGGGTCTCTGCAAAGCCTTCTCTTCTCCAGGCTGGAGATCCCCAGCTCTCTCAGCCTGTCCTCATAGCAGATCTGCTCCAGCCCTCTGAGCATCTTCGTGGCCTCCTCTGGACCCACTCCAACAGTTCCATGTCCTTCCCGTGCTGGGGGCTCCAGAACTGCACACAGGACTCCAGGTGGGGTCTGATGAGAGCAGAGTAAAGAGGGAGAATCTCCTCCCTTGCTCTTGCTGCAGCCCAGCACTCAGTTGCTGTCTGGGCTGCACTCACACTGCAGGCTCATGTTGAGCTTTTCATCGACTTAGACCCTGAGGTCCTTTTCCTCAGGGCTGCTCTCAGCCATTCCCCACCCAGCCTGGAGTTGTGCTTTGGATCGTGCCAACCCAGGTGCAGGACCTTACACTTAGCCTTGTTATCTCACAACTGTTTTGACAAAGGAAGTTTTCTTCCACATAACTTTAAATCTTCTCTTGCACTAACTGAATAACCCAGAATTCTGCTTCCACTGAATAACTCAGAATTCTGTTTCCAGAAACAGGTTTGGGGGCTTTTTGTTTGGTTTTGGTTTTTTTATTCCTTGTGAGGAGGTATTTTCCAATATTTCCTTTTAGCTGAAAAGCCTAAATACCCATTGAAAAACTGTTTTGGTGGGAAAAGTTTTGTCTGTGTACCATTTTCAACCTCAATGTGTGTGTCCCAATTTCAGCTCCTGAATTCTAAGTAAACTGGGCTCACCTCCAAGAGTTACAGATTTAAGGAATATAGGTAATTGCACCACAGAATCAGAGAATCACAGAATGGCAGAGGCTGGAAGGGACCTTGAAAGCTCATCCAGTCCAACCCCCCTGCAAAGCAGGATCACCTCTACCAGATGACACTGGAATGCATCTAGGAGGGTCTTGAATATCTCCAGAGAGGGAGACTCCACAATGCCCCTGAGCAGCCTGTTCCAGTGTTCTGTCACCCTCACAGGGAAAAAATTCCTCCTCATGTTTAAATGAAAATTCCTGTGCTTCAGCTTCCACCCATTGCCCCTTGTCCTGTCATCAGGCATCACCCAGCAGAGCCTGGCTCCAGCTTCTTAGCACTTACCCTTTACATATTTATAAACATGAATGAGGTCACCTCTCAGCCTCCTCCAAGCTTCAGAGCTCCCTCAGGCTCTCCTCATAAGAGAGATGTTCCATTCCCTTCTTTGTGGCTCTGTGCTGGACTCTCTAAAGTAGTTATATTTCCTTCTTGAAATGGGTGGCCCAGAACTGGACACAGTACTCCAGATATGGCCTCATCAGGGCAGAGTAGAGATGGAGCAGAACCTCTCTCAACCTATTAACCACAGCCCTTCTAATACATCCCAGGATGGCATTGGCCCTCCTGCCCACAAGAGCACATTGCTGGCTCATGGTCAACCTCCCACCAACTAGGATCCTTTTGTCCTTTGCAGCCTTCCAACAGGTCAGTCCCCAACCTATACTGATACCTGGGGTTGTTCTTTCCCAGGTTCTTTACCATTACCCTTTTTATTTGTTTATTTTTCTCCTCCAGCCTATTCTGTTAGTTTATCATACATGTGGTCTAATCTAATCCAGAATAAATAATGGGATTGCTTAGAAAGCTTCTAGTCACTGGTTTGTTTTTTCCTTCCAGCTGCGTGAAATGGAGGTTGCTGTCTAAAATTTCGTACCTGGGCAGAAGAGACAGTTTTATAATTGCATTTCCAGTCTTCTTTGTATTCTTTTGTGTTATATGCTTGTATAAGGAGAAACTGAACAGGCCTGTTGGATAGCAGCCAGGCAAGATTGTCAGAGAGAGACCAGATTGGAAATCAAATAGGGAGAAGGGAGAAAAATAAAAAATATCAGGAGAATCTCTCAGAACAATGACTTAAGAAAGTGAAAGTGGAGGAGAAAATACCAATTTTGTTTTGTGTCAGCTTCTGAGGTTTGAAAATTGTCTTTTGCTTTCTGTTTTGTTTTGGTGTTTGGTTTTCTTTTCTTCCCAATTGTGACAAGAGATGTCAAAGTATGTGGAACGTGTTTCAGAAATGGAACTGGGACAAAAACATTTGTTTTCTGACTAAAAACCAAGCACTGAGAAACCAGAGTGCATGATGAAGAGAGAGATGGCTGGGGCTTGGAAGTCGAGGCTCTGGCACACTCAAGGTGATATTCCTGCTCTTGGTAAAAGCAGTATTTCTTGGCTTAGGATTTATATAAAATAATCAGTTTATTAATTCATCATATCCTATATTGCTGTGAACCAGGTGGAGACAGCATCAGCCTACCCAAATCTAGGGACAGTAGCTTGACCTTCACACTGCTGAGTGGGAAGGGCTGTTCTGATTTCCTCTCTTTTCATCTTTTCTAAGTTGCTGCAGGTTTAAATTTCCCAGGCTGATGTACAAGAAAGTTGGTAGCAAGCAGGTTAGCCCTGCTTTGAGCAGAGGTTGGTCTAAATGACCTCCAGAGATCCCATCCAACCTGACTTTCCCTGTGATTCTGTTCAAGTCAGTCATGAAAGCACACATCTACAAGCACTAGCTAGCTGTATGCTTTGTTCCAGAAAGCCCACAAGTCATGGTCAGCCAACCTTCACAACTGGTAAACAAAGAAAGGAAAGAATAAAAGGGTGGTGGAAAACAACAACAACAACAACAAACAAACAACAAAAAACCCAACAACAAAACACCCTCTTGAGCCTTGGGATGTGATTATTTGTGCAGGGACAGATGGAGAACAACTGAAATGAAAAGAGAAAAGCAACTGCAGGTCTGTGAGAAGCTGAATGGTGAGCATGTCTGTTCCACACTTCCCTTGAAGGCACAGAGTGTAGATGCACTTTATTCATAATGACAATATGATGTGATTCATAGCAATTGCTTCTTCCCAGTAAATTATTCTAAGATGCGTTGTTGTGCCACGTTGCAATGGCACAAATGAATGATGTTAAAATACTGAGCAGACAAAATGATAACACCTGTTACAGAGCCACTTATAAACCAGAGTGCACGGAGGCATTTGTACCTGTCTCTACCATACATTGTGAGCTACACATCTTAGGATGGTTTATGAAGGAAAAGGCAATTTCTGTTATTCTGTATTAAAACATTTCTCAGTGTTTCCTTAATTTACAGACACCCTCTCTGTGTTGACTTGACATCAGCTCCTGCTCTCTGGCAGGCAGCACAGGAGAGAATTCACAACGGGCTCAGCACTCAGATTTCCAACCCAGGTCAGGTCTGAGAAGAAGAGAGCAGCAATATCTCTAAATGTGCATCAGTAATTTTTAATCCTGCCCCAGGGTAGCGCTTAAATACAAGAGGAGTAGGGAGCTGTACCCCTTTCCAGTGCACAGTGGGGCAACCAAGGCTCCAAGCTGGCACAAGCAGTAAGGACATTACCTTGGAAGGGTAATGATGTCCTGAATTTCCACCAATTTGCACAAGTGCTAAACACCTGTATGGCAGTCTGACAGGTCAACATCCTTCCCCTAAAAACCTAATCCAATGCTTCCTCATGCCGATGGAGGGGTGCTGATGGCTATGGCCTTTCTTGGTGTGATGGTTTGGGAGTTCCCTGCCCCCCCACACGTTGTAAAATGACCCAGACTAGAACTCAGCTGGCTGGAAGTGAAGGACTGAAGCTCTATTTACAGCTTAGCACAATGGACAAGCAGACATATACACTATATACAAGAACATTTACAGAAATATACAAGGTAAAGGTAATACAGAAACACAACACCCCTCCCAGAAATCAGAGTCCCCAGGAAGGGCTCCCAACCACCCTCCCCACCCCTATACCTTACCCCAAGGTTTGCCTTACACGCAAGGTGAGTTTGGAGGATCGGCCAGGGGAGTTAGAAGAAAAGTGGTTAGTGAGGTTACTCAGCAGAGAGGAGAAGCCAGAAGCTGTTAGACAGCCCAAGAGACGACTGTCTTATCTATGTTTATGTTCTTAGTTTTATCCATCTCAGCAAGCCTATGAGTGGACATCACCATTGTTTCCTTTTCACAGCCTATAGTATAATTTTCTCCATTAAAATATTCCAATTAGCCTCAAACCAGTACACTTGGGTAGAGTATTGTGCTGGTTTGAGGCTAATTGGAATATTTTAATGGAGAAAATTGTATTATAGGCTGTGAAAGGAAAACAATGGTGATGTCTACTTCACTCATAGGCTTGCTGAGATGTTTAAGGAAAGAATACAAAACAAAGATAAGCCACTGGGGCACAGCCTCTCGGGCTGTCTAGCTTCTGGCCTTCTCCTCTCTGCTGAGAAAAAATCACAGGTATTTTGCCTTCTATAGGCTCTCACCAACCACAGTCTCCAAATATTGATGCAGAACATCTAAAACTCAGCCTGTGATGGCACACTGTTGGGATTGACAGACAGCACTGGTTCATAGCCCTCAGCTCCCAAGTACCCAACCATCCAGTGAAAGCAATGCTGTTGGGAAGTACTCTCATGCCACATTGTTTTCACAGTGTTTGCACAGTACTGTCATCATGCAGAGGCGCTGGAGGCTTAACCCTGAGAACTGCACTGAGGACATCTGTCTTCAACAGCAAATCCAGAAGCAAAGTCAGATTTTTAGGGGTTTTGGGGGGGCTGGAAGCAGAGGGGTAGAACAGCTTTTTCTGATTTCCAAGGAAGCTGGTTTCATTGCCTGGCCAGACATCTCCTGCTAGAATGAATCAGAGAATCATAGAATTATAGAATCATAGAATGGTAAGGTTGGAAGGGACCTCAAAGATAATCTAGTTCCAACCCCCTTCCATAGGCAGGGACACCTCCCACTAGTACAGGTCACTCAAGGCCTC